>CM035594.1:11580270-11980270 GCA_020423425.1 Chrysopa pallens | reverse complement strand
TTGGAATAAAACGATTTAATTAAAAATAATTTTGGTGTCTTAGAATAGAATTTAAGTTCAAATTTAATCGTCTAGTTTGCAAAATTGTTTTATGTTTTCCAATTATGCTGAAACCACTCTGTTTACTATAATTTTAATGAAAATTCGTATTTGTCGCATGAAAAAAATGAATTTGCGATCGTCCTTCATAATAAATTAATTCCTAGCATAGTTTTCAGGGTTAAGTGCATCTCTTCAAACAGTCTATTCTTTTAATTTGTAATTGTAATCAGGCTAGCCACAAAATGTCGAAAACCTGTCCAATTGTAGTTTAAACCGTGTTAAGCCAAGTTAACCCAATAAACTTAAGAAGCTCATTTGTTTGAAAAATTGGCTTTTGAAGCACGAAAAATTCTTTGCCAAAAATTTGGTTGTACCATGATGAAAAAGTCTAATCAAATGACACATAATAAACTTCTGTCTTGAAAGAAGTCTTGAATTCTGAAATTTATAAGTCCGGTTTATTTTATATAATGTCAACTTATAGAAGGAACTTGTAGAGCTTTGTAAGAAAGTTTCTGTTCTTTAAATTTGAACATTAAAATTTTAATCTATTTTATAAATTAAAAAACGATATCTACCATTTTTAATGACGTAATATCGGTATATAATGTTGAGAATACTGCTATAACAACACATTGATAAAAAGCATAACCAAACACTTTCGAATTTATATTCTAATTAGGATACTATTGATAGACTGAACTGACAAAGACTACTAATAATTTTGCGTGATATAAGTATACAAATATCGAATTTTAAATTTAAGATACTTAATTAATCAAGTGCTGTCTGTTATGACTTAGAATATTTAAGAATATTTCTACATAAATTTTAAATTTCATGTTTTATCACATTCAAAATTATCTACATTATAGTAATAATTAAATTGTATTTGTAGTGGAAAATTTTGAAATTGATTCACTTTGGTCCTAAATAGAAACAATATAGTATTGAATGTCAATCATTTTGTAGGATTTTAATGATGCTATATCAATGTTTGTAATGCCTGTTGTTATACTACAGTCAGACGTAAATGAGAATTTAACGAACTATCGTTCTATGATGATGTAAGTAATATAAGATTCATTACATTAGATGTGCCCTACATTTAATAATAAGTCCCTCAAGCACTAAATAAACATATATTTCATTACTTTGGTCGAATCAACCACAAACAGACTGTATATTATTATTATACTTTGACAGGTATTTACTTTTGTGTAGAGCAGATTATTTGTTATATAAAGATGAAATTATATTCGAATCGGTGCGCTCATGTGAAACTAGAATATATCTGTCATGTACACACCGAACAGAAAACAAAGGGGCTCATTATCCCAATGCATAACCAATAATGGACACAGAACTCTCTAGTGTGCATATGTTTACATTGTATGAGTTGCAATTGATATAAGGCTCAAAAAAATATTTTTTTACGTGTCTCTGTGACAATAATTATTCCTTATTTACAATTTAAATAAGTTATGAAAATCACGTGCAGACATAATTTCATCAAAATCGGTTGAAAGGTCCAAGCATTAGCATTTGTAGGTGAGATATTTTATCGTTGAACTATCCCGAACTAATTTTTCTTTTGCATACCACAAATTTACAAAAAAAAAATTCGTTCCGTAGTTTTACAGTTATATGCGTTATCTGAATAATTTTTAAGGGGTTAGGTGTAGTCAGGAGCGTAAATGATAATTTTTTTTTTGACTAGTTATTAAGTTTATTTCACATAAGTAAAAACATAGTATCATTTCATCATACTTTAACATTACTTCACTAAAATTTCAAAAAAAAAATATTAATTATTTTACAAGTTATGACGGTCTAAGTTGAACAGGTTTTAATAATGGGTCCTTGCGGTGACCATTACAGCTTCTTGGAGATTCATCTAAAATCGATGTAACAAACTTTTATGTATAGATAATCTTGTGCCTGATCGAAGCTTTTTATTTTCAAAATTAACAAAATGGCGGCCTCAGGAAATTTTTTTCCCGATTTTCGGGAAAAAACCAACAATTAATTGTTTATAAAAAATCGAAGTTTATAAAAAAAAATAGAAGCTGTATAAGTTTCATTCAAATCTATCTAGCAGTTTTTGAGTTACAGTGGTCACCAGTTCAAAAAACGTTGTTTTGAGAAAAACGCATTTAAAATTTTACAGTCGATTTATGTACAGTATTACGAATAATTTCAATACTTACACTGAGTCATCTATTCCTGGACCATTTAACAGTTCTTCAGCCGTTGTAGATACGTATATTTAAGTATAAATACATGTACATCGAACCGGTCAGGCATTCATAATAATTGAACCCAAGAAACGTTTGCTTGCAGCTGCCGCTAGCTACCTGTTCTCGGAAATACCAGACCGCTCCGAGAGCCTTTTATTCTTCAATGAATAACTCGAAAGATATTTGTTGGATTCACTTCAAACTTTCACAGAATATTTTTAAGATACTATACTTTCAGAAAATCGATTTTTTGAAACTTCTGACTACCCCTAACCCCTTAAAGGCTGACATGACATACCGGGAGACTAGCAGACACGAAACACGTCAAGTTTCTAAACGCTGGCATATATGCAAATTTTTGAAATCGGAGAAATATAATTTTTTAATTACACATTGTTTAAGTCTTAAAAACAACAAAAATTAAAATACATAATTTAATTCTCAAAAACTCAATTAGTTTGATTACGTGAGTTTTATTCCACAATTTCACATTTGTTGTAAGAATTTCACTGCCAAGAGCAACACGGACGAATTGATCAAACGCTCATATTAGATTTCGATTCTAACAAATGTCTTTAGAATTGTGTTCAATAAAAAACTGTTCATATACATGTCATTCTTTATTTTATTCTATGAACCTGAGAGGGCCTCAAAGAGACACTCTATTTTCACCATAAAAATCTTTTGCTTAACTGATATCTGTTGTATTTTGCATCACATTTGTGTACATTTTCCTTATAATATTAAACAGGTCTCCATTTCAGTTTTTTTGAAACTGATTGTACAGCATATCTGACAAGAGACACGAATTGGAGAATATATGTGTATTATGTATGTATATATACTATTTAAATATAGTCCGATTAGCGATCCGCACGGTCCAGTGGTTCAAGTGACCCGGAGGTCACATGTTATTTGAACCTTCTGTAGGTACTCCTCTAGGTTACGTGTATAAAATATTCTCTTGCATGTATGAGTGAGTGTGTATGATGTTGAACATCTCTCATCTATTTATTTCATATAGAGTTGAGGTGAGTTGATTTAAGCCCAAACAACTTAAACCAAATAAACGCCAACTCACGATTCAATGATACATTAATTTCATCTAATATTATGTGGTTTACAGTAATATATATAGCAAAGTAAAGCACCTAAGTATTTATTGTATCTAAATAGTAGAGTAGTTATGGGAATTATGGCCAAGTCGGCATATGTGGCCTTGTATGAATTCTCCTAAACAAATCAACTTCAGCAGCGTACGTAATTTTTATATTCACATACCCCTTATCGTCGCCTACTCTTCAGCCGATCCCTAAATTTCAGCGAATGTGGTTTTGCCCTGTGTGTGCAATGAAAGATAATTATGTGATTTGATGTCATTTCTTGGTAAGTTTGAAGCAATTAATTTCCTCAAATGGTCACTGTTCAAATATATTTTGGTGCATGTGTTTGTAGGTAAACTTTTAATCTATAGCATGGTTACAGATTTTAAACTTATTATTAAATAGTTATTAGGTTAGATTCTTGTTCGTAAAAAACGTATCTGGGTTCATTAAGGCCTACTAGGCCATATTATGTAAGCGACCAATATGGTCTACAAGGCCATATAGCAGAATTATTCAACATATTGGTATTTTTTCCTTTTAAACATAAAACTTTAAACGTAGTGCAAGGATTTAATGAAAAAAGCAATCGAAGAATTGCGGAATAAGAACAGCGGTACAATAGAAGCTTCGAAGCTGTATAAAGTTCCCGAACCCATTTTAGACGTTTGGTAGCTACAATGAATGCACCAACTTGTAGAGCTTCTAATTAAGAACTAGAGAATCAATTAAACCGAAGATTTTTACTCGAATTTTGTTCTACAAAACTGCGTAAAGATTAGTTCTTTCAATTTTTGCTTTTATTTGTTATGGGTGGCAATGTGGCTCACTTCATTTATGGCCAATATGGTCCAAGATCATAATAATAACACGAAAATTTAAAAAATGATCAAGATTACATTTAATTAATAATTATTGGTTATAATTAAGTTCTAAGACAGAATTAACCAATGAAGAATGTTTTCTGTCATAAATTTTGTGTTTTAATGACAAAGAAGCTTAAGATATGCCATATTACCGAACTTACTCTATTTATTTAATGACCTACGGCAAACAAAACAATTTAAATCGGAGCTCGCGTTTGTACCGTACACACTTAGAAAAAAATTTATGGCGCGGGACCTCTAAACATATAATTAATTATCTTAATCAAAATAAGAATTATTTGATATACATTAAGTCTACCCTACACCAGCTTTTAATATTTTGATTTGCATTATAATTACCGATATGTCATTTCATTGCATTCTTGTTTGTAAAGAAAATTTTTTTTCTCCAATTTCAGAAATATTTTTATCAGTTTTAAAATTTCCTGCTCAAGCTTCATTTCGTCTATCGACCTCAAATACACCATATACAGACCTCAAAAACACCATGTACGAAGTTTTAAGCCGTTACATAGAACGAATAAAAAATAACCTTTTACATTTTCTTTAGTATTTTTTTTTTGATCATATTGTATCTATAATTTTTTGTGTGTTTAAAAAAAAAATTGTTTAATATAATTAAATTACAGTTTAATTTCGCCATTAGCGTTTAGAACAGGTAAATGACAACTTTATTAAAAATAATATTTTTTTTCGTACATTTTGCAGAATATAATTTTATAGTTTGATATTATTTTTGTACACCAAATAAGTTTATAATAATTATCAGTCAGTCAAAACCTACACATAAACACTTTGCCCATGGCGCTAAATTGTCTAGACATATAGTTTTAATGTAATTATAAATTTGTATGATGAATAATGTGCAGGAATGGGAGTCTGTTGTCGTTTTGAATTTATACACACAAAAAAAAAAAATGAAGAAAAAGGTATTTACTTATATTTAAACATTAAATATTTACATTTATATAAATAATATAATTTTAGTTAAAAGATATTAGTTTAATTCAAATTAAAAAAAAAAAAACTTTTGTTTTTTCAGTATATACAGAGTGTTTTTAAAAAAGCATTGTATTTCAGGTATGTGTTCTAGCAGCAAATAAATAATAAACTTTCTATAAAAATTTACTCTTAATTAATTAATTACGGAGATATCGGAAATTTATGGTTTATCCATTATCAAAAATTTTGAGAATCGAATTAATGAGACGAGGCGTGGTATAGAAACGTACAAACGTACCTAAAGACAGGTCCTGTTTAGAAAGCTTCAAAATTAAAGTTTTCGATAAAGAAGTTTAAGTATCTCAGAGTTTGATGAGTCTGTAAATAATTAATAGTTTGAGGTACCGACATTTGAACAACTTGTTTTCAATTTAATACAATAAAAAATGGGGTAAATCCAGGTGAGATGGTCATGTGGGAGAGATGGGATAGGGCTCGTCTAATTATTTTTGGAACCCTTGGCTAGCGGCAATATTCTCACCTGCAATATTCTCCGTTGACAGAATTAAACTACGGTCAGAGTTGCCACCTAGCTATGGGTTCCCAAAACAATTAGACTGTTCATCTCTCCTGTACGGCCATCACCCCCGGACTTAATCTAATTTATGTAAAGATTATCCTAAATCGATCCCCTTCTGTTCTGTTTCTCTTTCAGCTGAAATTTTATAGGTCACGCAAGTTTATTTAGTGTTCAAACAATGATAAAAACATCGCCCAAAGTGCACATTTTATTTTCAATACTACCATTTAATTTTTCTTGCAAACAGTGTATAATTATGAACGTATATAATTATAACAAATTTTAGATATTTATATTTATAAAAATGATTTTAGTATCAAAATAAAAATCTAATTTGCATATAAGTTATAGAGTACCAGTAAATAATATATAAAAGCCTACTTTTAGTTTTCAAAATTAATGTAAATTAGTCAATTTAAATTATTAAATTAAACAAAATAATAAAAAAAAAGCCATAAAAAGGTTGGAAAAAAAAATTCTATTTATATACAAAAAGTTCAACATTTTTATGCTCTTTTGATAACGGGTATCGTTAAATGTTATACGAATTTTAAATAATATTTTTTTATAATGTTTAGAGCTCTGTTCGTTTGTTGTTGTTGTTGTTCATTTCATAACTTTTTATTATTTTGTTTATATTTGACATTTTGTATCACAATTTTATCACTTACACATCAAAACGAAAGTTAACTAACTCACTACTCAACTAGTGAATATTTTATTTAATGCTAGTTTTATGTGTTTTTAGTTTTTTTTTTTAAGGAGATATCATTTTATGATACCTAATTATTTTATATTTGCTTATACATAAATAGGGGTGAAAGTATGAGCTAGACAGAGGATGGTGTATTTTTGAGTGTAGCGAACAACAAATATATATTTTTAAACACAAATGATAGGATTATTAAGGTTGTTCTAGCGTGAAACTACTTGATATAAGATAATCACAACATTTACTATGTTAAAAATAGTATAGTCAAAGCATTTTGTTGAGAATATTATTGGCTCAGTTGGCTGAGTTCTGACAAATCCTGTAACATACTTGTAATATCAATCACAAGAAAAAAAATTTAAAATTTATTAGCAAAAGTTTTCATTACACGTACGTTTCATATGCACAAATAGTTTAAATAGGAAAATAAAATAATGACTCAATTGTAATCAATGTTCAAAAAAAGAAAAATCCAATACATTTACTAATAATAATTCACTTGAATTAATCATTATATTTTATTTCAACACCATTGTTCCAAGCTTGACTATTCTAACGCAGAATACCATAAACGTTACTACACTTTTTGTAAACTGCCTTAATTGTCTTCCAGCCTGCTCTATTTCTACACCTAATGGTAATTTCGAATATTAACATTTCTTATTTTTTAATCTATTATATAACTAATTATCAAATTAATAATCGTCCGAGATTTTTCTTGAACTAAAATTTTAATTTTTATTTCATACACTTAATCTGTAATATAGTAAATACTTAAACATTGAACTATTTATTTGTAGTCATAATAAATAAAAAATTTTGAACAAGTTATTTAAAATTTATTAAATAAATTTTTAATTTTAATAAAATTAACACGAGTGGCGTATTTAAGTTTTAATTTGTAAATAGGAATAAAATAAATCCATCAATTTATTAATGGTTATAAATATTATTAATGTTGGCTAATGTAATAAAAGAAGACAAGTTCTGAGCTTAAAACAAAATAACGTTGCGATATTGTTTTACTTAAGCCCGTTCTATATAGCCGGTTGTGGTTTGTTGCCTAGTCGTACGCGAGCGCATTACAAGAGTCTTTTGACATATATACCCAAGTGTCGGCTAGCTGACATCCGACTACCGATGTAGTCAAACGGACCTTATTCTTTAAAAATTTCTTGAATATTCTTCTACTTTTTATTCTCCTACTTTTTTTGTCTGTCGAGAGTCTTTTGTGCTATAAATGAAAACAGTTGAGAGGACAATAAGCTTTACATGAGTTTGCTTGTAAAACTTTACATGAGTCCAATCGGGATTACATAGATAACGCTTTTCCGCGAAAGAAAAAATCCGTCGAAAAGAAGTTTCATGCTGGGTCAACCTTAAACTTTACCTCATATGGTAAATAGTCATATGTAAGTGTACGGTGTTTTAATTAAGTATGCGTATTTTAATTATTATGTGTTTTAATCATATAACGTTCACGTTATTAACTTTCTGATTAAGGCAATCATCGTAATCACCCCAATTTTCTTAACCCGTATTTTTAGGACAACTATATATTTTTAATTTCCTAAAGTAATTGTGTGTTAATGCCTGTGTAATATATCTATCTATATATATATATAAATGGTGGCAACTGTTTCACGAATAATAACTATACAATCAAATTTCTGTGTATGGATCGATTAGTATCCACTGCTATCTCTGATTAGTTATGAAGAAAATCTGTTCCTTTTAATTTTTCTAAGGCTAAAAGCAGTCCCGGGAGTCCAGTTAAATCCCCTTGTGAGCAATGCAATGTATACACGAATCATGTTTACACACTTGAACTATGAATGAAAATATTTTTTTCTTCATTTTCGTTCAAGCTAATAGTGTAATCAAAATGAGTTTGTTGTGATTCACCCTTCCTTTTTTTGAAGTCACAAATAGTTTTTAGAATATATGCACGTTTAGTCAATGGAAACAAAACTGAAACAAATGACGTAATTATTTTAAATTGATGATCAAAGCTTAGTTAAAACTATTTCTGCAATATCATCATTTTCAAACAGTTTCAAAATAATTTCAGTTACTTGTTTAAATTGCTAGGTTATTAAGAGTATTTGTTTTTTTTTTTTAAATAATTCACCTGAATAATAAATCAATTTGGGATTAAAATGGGGAGGGTATTACTAACCATTTACAGGGTTCTACTTTTTTAATAACAGAAGTACATTTTTTAATTTTTTATTCTTATCCTTCAAATTTCGAAAAATTGGACGCATAAATTAAATTTTTTTCGGGCCTTGCAAATTAAGGATTCTAGATTTTATTTATAGAATTATCTTGTTAAAAAATAACTCATTATCATTAACTAGTGCAGAATATTACTTAAAACTCGATAAGATCTTCATCCTATCAGGACGACCTAACATTTAACAGTAAATTTCTAGGAATTATTGTTAGAATTAAAAATAACTAGGTACTGATACATGCATTATAAATTTTGCATTAAAAATTAAAATAATATTCAAAAGAATTTATCTTGAACACAGAACATTTACCTTCCACCTTGATACTCTAAAATATGCACCTGTTGTTTATAATAAAAAAAATATACCTAATTTGGAGATAGGTATTTTATAAAAATGTGATTATTTGATAATACGGTTAGAAAGAGTTCTAGTTGTATATTTAAAATACATTAGTTTTTCGTTATAAAATAAAATAAATACATTTTCCATGTAAATATTATCCAGATAGATGTTGATGTTGTATGCAATGAATACATAATCACCATTTTTTCCTTCAAACAAATCCTCCAACCTTTATATTATGCTAATGTAATTGTTTATTTGCCCTTGTTTATAATAGATATGTGTATCTATGTATGTACGTATTAATAAGTTGACATACACGGGGTGGGCTACAAATTTGTATTCACAATAATAATTGATACAAAAACTAGTAAACTATAAAATAAAAAAAATAAAATAAAAAATAAAAACAAAAATAAAACGAAAACAAATCGAAAAAAAGAGAAAGGAAACAAAAGAAAAAAAAATCCAGCATCAAGATTAAACTCCATGAAAAATAATAGAAACTCATATACAAATAAGTGAAGATAACTTGCTTGTTAATTGTTTGAGTGTTGATTTTAATTACTATAAATACCTATTGCCATTAATAAAAATAACTAAATAATCCATACAGATATGAAGAGTTATCTTATATATTTAAATTCTTGTATATATATATATATATATATATATATATATATATATATATATATATATATATATATATATATATATATATATATATATATATATATATATATATATATATATATATATATATATATATATATATATATATATATATATATATATATATATATATATATATATATATATATTATTGGAATCTCGGAATCGGCTCCAACGATTTTCATGAAATTCAGTATATAGGAGGTTTCGGGGGCGATAAATGGATCTAGCTAGGAATCATTTTTAGAAAATGTCATTTTATTCGTGTTTTATCGATAATTTTTTATAATGTAATGATATATTTGTTTAATATTTATAGTCATATTTTCATTGGAGTGGCTAAGTGTTAGCATGCGAGGCTCTTATACAGAGATCCCGCTTTCGAATACCGGCTCGACCGACGAGTAAAATTAATTTTTTTTTTACATTTTAAACCCAATCCAACCCAACAAAACAACACAATAATGTGAATAATATTTTTCAAATAAGATTTTGTGATTATAATTGTATAATTTTTTATAAGAGTGGCTAAGTGTTAGCGTGCTGGACTCGTCTTCCGCCTTGATGTAATATAATTTCCAAAAAACACAATTTATAAAAAAAAAGAATACCGAGCAAAGCTCGGTCATCCAGGTACTATAATTATATTTGTTATAGCTAAAAATTTCAACTGGAATTGTAATGAATTTAAACACGGAATGAAAACATTTCAAATTTCGGAATTCCTCTTTAATATAAGTTAAACTACGGGTCATTGATCTTATGGACCAAATTGACAGATTTTACGTATTCGTTACATTTAACTTACTTGTAACGTTTATAATATATCAAAATTCTTCCTCGCTATTTTATCTTCGAGCTTTTTTTCAAGCTATTCATTTAAAATTCGGTTTCAAAATTTCTATATCAAAAAAACACATCGATTAATATTTCTGATCACTAGCTTTAAAATTGTTGATACATTTTCTAAATAATTTATACATTTGTGGATCAACTTACGATTCAACTTGTATATTATAATGTACCTACAACTGCCATAAAAGCACTGACAACAACAAGTGTTATAGAATCAATCATGTAATCTAATTAATTAACAATTCAAATAATACAATTTTATAATAACTATATATTTTTAACTTTATTTATTTCATTTATAAGTAAATTAATCGTATTTACTTGACAGCTTGTGAGATATTTGAGCCACGGTCTTTCTGTAAAACTGTAATGTTTTTAATGATTAAGTAATCATAATATACTCAGTACGGAAACCAAGTTCTGGCTAGAATCAACTCCTATATTTTTGGAAAACTGATATAAACTCATATATATTACATTAAAGCTATCTTTATTATGGAGGTCTTATTTTTCGAGACAATAGTGTACTTTCGGTAGTAAAAATATTGTTAAATATCCTGTGATTAATTTATTATCTTACAAATTAAAATTCGATATTATTATATTTATATCACGTGACCTAAAACACTAAACTGCCCTGATGTGACGTCATTTTGGTAAACATTATGTTGTCATTTGTCCTTTCAATCTAAACTTTTATCTTAATTAGTAAATGGATATTTGAAAGTATTAGGTGATGTTATATTCTCAATGTATTGCACCAGTATTCTCAGTTTAATGTATCGGTGTTACATCACCAAAACGGCAGAAATAATTTTTACAGAAGTAAAGGAAGTTAATATTTTAATATAATTTTATGGCAAAAAATCTTGTCTATTTTGAAAACTATATTTTTTTTTTTGTGATTTTTTATTATGAAATCAATTTTGGCAGTACTTTTTTTAAACATGGTACGCTACTCTGAAAAAAAGCTTCAAATCTTATAGTCCAACGTTAAAGGAGGGTAATGTCCTAAAAAACCATAATTGATTCGGTAATATCCGGGTTCTTAATATATAAGCTATTTTTAAAAAATTTGACATAATGGGCTACTAACATTTTACACACTCAAAGCCATCCATACCATAGTACTGGTCCTATTATACCATTATTGCTTAAACATTTTACATCAAGATAGCAGGTTATAATACCTTTATAAATAAATAAATACTTTACTCATTTAGTTCAAACTTTATAAATGGAATGTAATTTCCATATTGTAATTGTATTTAGTATTTTTCCATTAAATTTATGAGCAAACAAACAAATATAGAAACCAAATGTAATATAAATTTTATAAATGTTAAAACTTTATGAATATCGAGGACTTTTAAACTAACTCATCGTTGCTCGTTATGTATTCATTATATGTAACACACGATAATATTGATAAATAATAATTACTTCTGGTTGTAAATTAAATATATGCATTCGTGGCTAATATTCAAAAGTTAAAGATGATAATTGTATACTCTAGGCGCCATGAGACGTTACAACTGTACAAGTGAAATGACAAAAAAAATCACGTAACAAAAAATAAATATTCATATATATATATATATATATATATATATATATATATATATATATATATATATATATATATATATATATATATATATATATATTACGACACGCCTACAAAAAGTAATTGTGTTCTTAAAAATTAATTTGTCTATTTTCAAAGATTTTATTTCATTGTATATGCCTCTTTTTGTTCATGTAGTTTTAGCTTTAATTCACTTTCTTTCTGTGTATTATAAACATAAGTATTATATAATCAATAGAATTCATATAAAATCATGTTAAGAGTTATAATATCGTAAAGAACTTTGTTTCTCACAGGGGTCTCATAACCACTCAACTTTTCTAATTTATTCGCTGTACTATTTTTTTCATACAAATCATATTAAAATCGGATATGCAATATTATTATTCTGATACTATTTTAATTATGATTGTTTTTGATACACCACAAAAAAAAACTTAATTATAAAAAACAAGTGAAGAAAGCAACTAACAAAAGTATTGAAAAAATAATCGTCATATGGTTGAGTATCGATTTTTAAACTATTTATAATTACTCACATTAATAAAATAATCCGAGATGTTGCGAAGAATTTTTTCTATCATTATATTTCCTACAATCACCATCGTGCGACAAAGCTTCGTGATGGTTTAAATGATGTGTCATGGACTTAAGACCGATTTTAGTATTAAGGTCTAGATTATGCTATCAAAAATCCTGTCGTCTACCATTTTTCGTTTTTAATTCCCACCAAAATGAAGATAACAGTGTGCCTGTAAACATTTATACCAAAGTATTGTTTTCAATATTTCATGGTGTTGCAAATTTAATAATAAATTTAATATGCCTTCATATATCCATAAATAAGTTGGGTGTAAAAATTAAAAAAAAAAAAAAATACTTTCAATAAAATGACAAAAAACGAATATTACACATTTTTTTAACATATTTGTCTTTATTCAGCGATGTATTCTTATTCAAAGCTATCAATTCATCTCAAGTATACGAGATTTTTCATTCCATTGTGTTCGATGCCTCTAAAATATTTATGAGTAGTATTTTTCTCCAGGTATTAGTCGTATTGCTTTCATATCATCGAAGTAGAATAACTAGGTGATATACATAAATTATGTGATTAAGATTAAACTAGCAGTACTTAATCGTGATTAAGTAATTGATGAAGTTATTAGAGCCAAATAACTTTAGTGATGTAATTCATCTTTTTATAAATATATCATGTTTATTTATGATTTGATATTTATATTCAATGAATATGATTTATTGATACATAACTTTAATGATGTGAACTGTACAATAACGAATATTACTTTATAATATTTACATTATTAGGCGAGTCAATTTATCAAGCAAAAACTTGAATTTGTGTATTGATGTGCAGATTTTTGATAATTTTCGAAAGATGTTTAAAAACCGGTAAATTAATAAATATATGATTTCAAATGAATTTTTACAAATAATATTATAGGCTTATTATTATGCTGAAACTCGTTGCAATAGATACTTCCTCTTACTTCTACATAGCTTTATGAGGGACATTTAATATATTTTTTTTATGTAAACAAACAAAACAAGAACCAAAACTTATACTGCAAAAAACTTAAAATGAATTTAAAAACTAGTGATGAATTTTCCTTGTAATATGCTTCGATTTTAGATCACATCGTTCAAAAACGTTATAGGACAGCCACAGAAAGATTTCCAAATGATGTACCAAAAGAACAACCAATTAATTGAATTGAAAATCGTATATGCACATAGTATTACAGAAACAGGTAAGGAAGTGCTTATTATTATATCAATTTTAAATTAACATCGTTACAATTGTAAAAAATGTCGACTTTTCGACGTTCTTCAAGCAAGAGAATATATTCCAATATCAGAAAATTTTGATTTAAGAACTTCTAACAATTCGATCTTGACACTTCATATCTCAGAAAAGAGAGAGTGCAACTTTTTTTTTCGCAACGACTTTTGCCGAATTATGTTATATAAAGTTATATAATTTTTTGTTATTTATTTTTAAGATTGTAGGTGGAATTGAAAATAATAAAACTAATCAATTCGAGAACAACATTTAAAATAATGGAAGTGAATTAAATAAAGCCAGTTAGTGGAAAAGCATAAAACCAATAATATGTTTTTTTTTTACATAGCCAGTTTTGCAGACGAAAAATTCCAACATACATACTTACGTCGCTAAATATGACTTGGATTTCCCCTATATTCCCTCCATATTCCCCTCTTATTTTCCCACAGAAATGTTTCGAATAAAACCTTTAGGGTTTGATATGGACTGAGAATATACAAAGTTTGAAGAAAATTATTTCTGCCATTTTCGCGAAAAACTGTATAAGACTGTAAGCCACTAGAAAAATTTGGAATTTACTATTCAACACTATTTATTAAATGCTATTTGGTTTGATCGTATGTTTTTTTATAGATTTTTTTATTTTTTTTCGTCGCGTATTACAAGTGATAAGAGTTCAGTTTCGGTTAAAATATTACGTTAAATTTTTACGTTCACAGAGTGATTAAAATACTCAAAAGATATTCATACAAATGTTAATATAATATGCATTATATTAACATAAACATTGTTCACCTGAGAGAGAACAATTTACTCCTGCAGTAAAAACAGCTTGTAACCAATGTGAGTCTTAGCTAAGGTAAATTTGAACAATAATTATATAGTACAAACAACTTCTGTTTATCAACTTCCACAAATTAACACAATTTAACTGCTGAATCACTAGAGTAATGAAATTTTCAATGCATTGATTTGCTCATCAATAAAATTATAGAAAATCAGTGTAGGAGTTTATAAATAACAGTTTTGTTGAACTACACGAATTATTTGAATGTCAATAATTAATTTCAATGTTTGCAATAAATAAATATCAAATGTATGGAGGTACTAGAATTTATATATTATGGAGCCAGCATGCATGCACACATACACACATTGTATATCATTTAACCATCACTACTGTATACATAAATGATTTCAAGGATAATCAGTTCAACACGATGCGGAAATGCAAAAGCAAGGCTGAGCTGTGTACTGCGTTAAAAACTATTGTAATAAATGTGTTTATTTTTCATTTAATCAATTGATTACAATTACATTTTTATATATTTTTAAAATTATTATTATAAATGTTATCCTGAAGTCTGTGATTTTCATTAATTTTACTTTTATTTTCTGTTATAATCTTTGAATTACATACTTTCTTATAAGGAAAAAAAATTTATATATAATAAAAATTCATTCCTTTAGGTCTGGCGCTTATTGCGGAGCATGTGGCATAGCGTAATTTTTTGTAAGATACACAAATGAATAAGTTCTGCGCAAGTTAACGACACGACACTATGCAGCCCGACTGGAGACAGGGTCCGAAACACTTGCTGCACTCGTCGCACGTTTCATGCCAAAAACGAAACACAAATTAAAACAAAAAAACACTGGATGAAAGAGGTACGTGGCAATATGCGTTCACCAACAAGACGCGTGTGTCGCGATTGCGTCATGTTGCGTCGAGTGGTGCCTCACGCGATGCAATATACGCCATACCTTAAGCTTAATTGGGATACATATAAATTTGAATAAAAGAATTCGCAGAATTTTTCAGGAAAGAAAATATCTAAATATAAATAATATTTTTGGATTTTCCTTTGGAATGCCTTCCGCATTCATGTCATGTTTGTGCATCAAATGAAATCACTTTTTAGGTTCAGATTTACGCTATTGTTTTTAGTTTTTAGTTAATTTATTACAATCAGACTTTTATTAATATATCAATTACTAAATTTTTATTGCAGAATCAATATTACAAAGTTTTATTTCACTTAACGCTGAATTTTATATCCTTACGTTGTCTTTCATACATTGAAAGATACTTCGAATATTTTTATAGATTTTAATGCAACAAATAATACGTATTTACTACAAAGGATCAATTTGAATGCGGTTTATCCTATTCAAGAAGTTCTTTTAAATCGTGTGATTAGAATATTAAATGATTGATATCAATTCTCCGTAATGCGTTATAATTTCTTGTTATTTTATACAAAGTATGTATATAATTTTATACAATACAATATAATAATAAAAACAATAATATTAAAGACAACCTTTTTATAAAAACGCACGTACCAAATACGTATATGAATTAATTATTATTGTCATATAGTTAGCTAATCATAACTGCAACAGTAAAAGTACCTATTAAACACGATAACAGTACATAAAGTTAACTTGTTTTGTCTATAAAATTACAATAAGTATTATCTTTAGTTGTTCAGTTATTAAAAATACTTGCCACACAGTGTATTATAAGCCGTATGACGGACATGATCATTAGCAAACAAGTCAATTATTTTCTTATTTAGAAATTTCTTTGGAAAATAACAATAAAAATCAGTTGTATTTGACTTATGAACTCTATAAATCTAACAGCTTGGATAATTCATATAACCAAAAATAACTTGGCCTGAAGATAAATTCTAATAAATTCAAATAAATATTTCTATTATATATTAAGTGATTATTATATATATGTAGACATATTTTCAATTTTCTTGAATTAAATTTCATTGTTATAGGCTCAATAATTTTGATTGATTTTGTATATTATTAATATACATAAATTTAGTATAATTTGCGGAACCCCTTCTGAACACCCATCTCAAAATTTACATTATTCTATATGTTTCTATATTCTATATTCTATCCATTTCCAGTTTCTGAAAGTTTTCAAAAGTCAATAAAATAGGAAAGGTAGCATTGGTAAAATCTTCTACGTTAGGAGCCAATTTTTAACATTAGAAATTAATTATATAAAATTTCGAATTTTCGAGCTTATGTGTCTATTATGGCTTTGCAATCTATTAAAACTTTACATTTTTGGCAACTTTTTTATTATTTTCGATAACAATTTTCTTATTATCTTGAATTTTTTCAACTCATTATTGAAGACAAAAATATCACGAATAGTTGACGAGTAATTTACGAATTTAAATGTAAAATTTTCAATTCGGTAATTCGTTAACTTAATTTCAGGTTATTCTATTCTATTTTCGGAAATAATTTACGAACAAAAACGGTTTAAACATTTGAATTTGGTGTTCCAACCGAATCTAAAAATATTTAAATAATAAGTAAATACTGGATATTTTTAATTAAATATTACAAATTGTTATATTTTATAGTAAATTTTACGATATTTATTTTTATATCGATTAATTGAAAATATATAAATAAAAAATTACAAATGTTACGAATTATTAATAATATTTTTGTAAATATTAATTAAAAATAATATTATTTTAAATATCTAATCAATTTTTGTTCAACAATAATAAGTTTATTCAAATTATAAAAATTAAATTAAAACAATAATAATAATATTGCAAAAAAGAAAATATTATTAACATTTTAAACAAAATATAAATTTATTTTACTTATCGTAAAAATTAAAATAATAATCATAATACTGAAGGTTTTTGTTAACATTTATATAAACAAATGATTTGAAATACGACTACTAACTCATCCAACAGGAAATATTGTAATAAAACGTTTTTTTTTTTACCATTTGTTGGTTTCGTGATATACCATCTATTCAATATATATACCTTACATCGTCGAATGAGTTCTATCTGGAAACCAAGTGGTCTCTTCTCTACTCAAAGGTTTAGGGTATTTTTCCTTTCAAAAAACTGAATTCGGAAGGTAACCTTGGAAAACTAAGAAAAATAAAATTTCCATTTTAAAGAACCAAGGATAAAATATTTTTTGGTTGATATTTCAAAACTACGAAGATATGGAAAACCAAAAAGACTTTAGTAAAAGTTTTTAGTTGTAGTTGATTATATTGACGTCTATGTTTCAACATCAAGCAGTTGTTTGCAAAAATCTAATGAAATTAGGAAACTAATAAAATTTTGAAGCAAATAGTGTTTTTAATTTAAAAATCCTTTTCACACAATATTCAATTCAGTGCAACCATTAGAAGGTGAAATGGAAAATTTAAGACGCATAATATAAAAATATAAATTCGTAGATGTGTAAGTAATTATAGTAAAATTTAAAAGTTTATCAAATCATAATAATAATATTTATTATTAAGTATTATAACAATAGTGATGATGTACAAACTAGACATCATGTCTAATATTATGATGCTTAAAAGAAATGATTCATATTCTGTGATTAATTCTTAATTAGAATAAAATTGATAAGCAATATGCGTTGTTTTTATATTTCTTATGTTCAGTTTTTGTTTGTTATTTTATTACTGACTTTAACACACAAAAAAAGGTTATCAACGATTCAGCACATATGTATGAAAGAAATATTGTAGGAATTATAGAAAAGTATTTGTATATGTTACTGTATATGACCTCCCTAAAAATTTTATGAATTTACCAGCTGACCCGTTAAACGTTGTTTTACCATATACATTTTTTTAAATATCGATAACATTTTAGAATGTATAACTTTTAAGAGATATAATTTTAAATTTTAAATCTAATGCTGCTGTAATTAATTATCTAATGCTTATCTCTCTTATCTACCAATCTACCCATCTATCAATACTATTTGCAAGTACATCGATCTATCTATCTAATAGAACAACAAATAAACCGTTATATAATAAACTAATATAACACGAGTTTCAAATTATTGATTTATATGATATTACTTAATTTAACGAATTTGAGAACTTTCTTCAGCACTGATTAAAATAACGAAAAATTTACTATGAAAATATAATTAACTGAAAAAATGGTACAAATCTATGGTTAATTCATGAAGTAGCCCTAACTGTTTAATCCTCACGTAACTTAGTCATAAAAATGGTAAAAGGTGCCATCTATTTAATGATTATATAAGCAAGTTGACAGCAATACACTTTAATAAAGTTTATTACAAAAAATTTTGCCAGGCCATCCTTATAACTTAGTTTTATACAAAATAGTTTACAATCTATTCTCAAACCTACCGAATACACACACAAAAATGCAAAAATATATACACCGTTTCGGAGCAGTTTTGTTTCAAACACTGTGATACCAAACTGTAATATCGTCCAGCTAAGGAAGAAAGTTTCAACAAAATATAGTAAGTTGTTTTCAAAATTAGAATTTTTTTCACAATTAATGTGCACAAACCTAGTTTAAACATGTGCGATGACGCTTAACTGTTTACAGCGTAGGTCGCTTTCAATGAGCCCTATTTTATTTGAACTGAATTATCGTTAGGATGTTCTTATATTAAGCTTAAACATTTATATCGAAGAGGAAGTGAGCCAAAACAAATTTTTAATGGTTGTAAAATGAATAACACATAAAATTCTTTATAAAATAAAAAACACTTTTGAATTAAATATTTCTATAAATAATTTCCTTTCCAATTTCCTTTCAAAGTCGACGCAAATTCATCAATTTTTTAGCGCTTAGGATATCAATTAAGCTAAGAACATAATTCGCGTCGACCCCAAGATTATAAAATTACTGAAGATATGCCTTACTAGTTGTAGAAGTAGTGATAGGATATATTCCATGCCAGTAGACGTTTTTATTACGGCACGTTTTTAGGCACTTATTAGGAATCTCTAAAAATTAGCCGTTGAATTTCACAGTTCTTTATTTATTTGAGGTCTGGGTGTACTTTTAGAGGTTTGTACTACAACAATCACCACCTTTTTGATAATTTCTGTTCCGACGGTGGAACCAAAGACATAGCCCAAGTAATCAGCGTACCTTACATGATGCTCTAAGCAACTGAGCTACTTCATCTGAAAAACATGTAACTAATTTAAATAAGAATCACAAAGGTATACAGTGGTTTACATTCGTTTCTTAGAACGGTTTGTTTGAAATAATTTCAGAATTCTCAAGAAAATAAAACTGAAGCTTGTTAATAATGTGATCATGATTTAAACCAAATAAATAGATTCAAAATTTTCAGGAAGAATACATATAAATATCAAGTCTATAAACTTTGAAAGATATAAATTTTGTAAATTTATATTCTAAAAGTTAAGAGAATATGATGATGCAACCATGTTTTCTTATTATACGATTTACAAGAAAGAAAGAAAGAAAAAAAAACTTGTGAAATTTCATATAAATATATTTTGTTACTTTACATGGTAATTTTTGAATAATAGATTAGGGTTTTTTTTTCGTGTTTCACTTTATACCGTGTCATATTATTTATCAACCGTTTCTCCAAGAGTAAGTTATTTTTGTGAAGCAAAAGAAGGATATAATGCACACATTCTCACTTAGATATGATATATTGTTGTTCCTACCTATACCTAGTTTTAAAGATGTCGAAAAGTTTAAAAAAGAGTAATTTTACATAAACCAAAATACAGCTCTCGTAAAAAATTTTATCGTGTGTTTATATTTTCCATAGTATTTCATACTTTAAAATATTTATAAACTTGAAATGTGAGTGCAAAATGTAAAGTACAATTACTATAATGTGAACTAGAATATTGAAACCGATAATATTTTTCTTAGCATTCGGACTCGATGCAGTATCAGCGGTGTACTTGTAGAAAGATTCGTTTCTCTTTGTTGCAGGATAGATAAATTGAATATGCATTTATCAGGTCCAAGAAGTGCATGAAACGCTTACCTTTGTGAACAAACTTTTAAAAAAGAAACTATTAGGATGGTAAGTATAAATAACATTATCAAAAGTACATCACAATTAATAACATAAAAATCGCATTGACAGAGTAAATTAGTCAAATAAAAAACAGTTTAGTAACATAGAGTGGTTGATAGTGCTTGAGAAAAACTTTTGGAACTTTGGAAAATGAAAAATCTCAATAACGATAAACAAAAATAGATCGAATTATCCACAATTCCTTATTAACTCTTTTATAACTTTTGAGCTTCTGATCTTATAGAATTTAATACATTCATTTTGTCAATTAGTGAAGTACGTTGCGCCCATTTCATTTAATTTTAAGCAAACAGAATATTTTGATTATTTCAATTGCCTTGGTTACAGTTCATTGGATGCAAATTGATACATCTCGTCAAAAATGAACACGATTCATGTTTTATTCCAACATACCTGGTAATTTTTCGGAACTTTTAGCGTGAGTGTTCTCGAGTCCCGGGGCTTAGAACATGCCGAGACTTCCCCAACTGTAGACAATTTGAAGCATAACTGCTTAGTAAAATTATATCTTAAGTAGTATAATTGTTCTTATTTTGTATAAGTACAACCCCCACCAGAAATATTTCGAAGACAAAAAATTATATGTTGACCATTTTGCAAACTATGCTTGTCAAAATCTAATATGCATAACTCGTATAAATTTTGAATGTTATGTCTTTTCGTTTGAGAACAATATGCCAACATAATTACATATATTATATACCATTAAACATTAAAAATTACTTGAAAAAATCATCAAATTTGACCGGGATGGGACTTTTAAGAAGTAATAAATATATTGAATCCATCAATATACTAATATTTAAAAAACGTTGTGTGATCCAATTTCTATTTCCCCATAGCCGACTTAATTTAGTCGGATACACACACTAGACCCTTCAATTTTGATGAATTTGTATACATTTACTTTTTTTTTATTTCTTACAATCTGCCATTAATTAGATTTGTCTATTACTTGAATGAGAGTTTAAATTTAAATTAGTTCAATTCATTCGAAATGTACTGTATTCTAAAATATTTTCAACACCGAGAGAGATTATGAAAAAAAATTACTCAAGAAAATTGTGTTACATTGTTTTTACATTAATAATGTATAATCGTCAATATTCTTTTACTTCTGCAAAAAAAAAACCATTATACGACCATAAACACATTTATAATGTTTAAAAAAATGCGACAATCTCTAATGAAACAGAAAACTTTTTTCTATTGCAAAAGAAAATTTTCAGCGAAGACTGCATTGAAGATGAAGTTTTTATCGTTATCTTTAAACATTCGATTTTCAAATTTTCTTTTTCTCTTGTATTGGAACATACGTCCGTAACAAATATTTATGGTGTATTCTAGACGTAAAAAGTAAATTTTAAGTACCTTATGAACAAAATTGGACAGCTTGATACCATGAATCCCTGATCCATATTTTTAACCATAAGTGATATTAAAAAAATTTAAAAATAAAAAATGATTTGTTAAAAACAAAAAACTGTTATTTGAAACAGTTTTTCCTTAATTGTCTAGATTTTTATGTATTTTATAAAAGCTTATGCTGAAAAATAAGTCAAGCTTTAATGTTCAACCATATGTCGTGTATTTATTTATCAAGTTGTTATCTTAATTTATTAAAATTATTTAAAAATTTGCGACAAATATTAAAATTAAAAGAATTATTTTAAAATAAAGTAATTATAGCCTGGCATTCAAAGACATATTTTTCGGTGGAGTGTTCTTAATTTTTCAATTGTAGAGTTGAAATAAAAAATAACACTGGAAACTTTTCATTTTGCTTATTTCCAATTAACAATTTTTTTGCACATTCCACTTATAAAGTCATTATCTAGTAAGGAATAATTGTTATTTTATTTTGGTTATATATAGACAGAATAGGTAAAATTATTATGAATCAAGAGTGATTAAAAATATCGAAAAAATATTTATCAACTCCACCCACAGTTTCTTTATTCACAATAATCTTACCTTCTTTCCCTATATATTTCAAAAATAAAAGAATAATTATTCATTACTTAATAATGACTTTATAAGTCGAAATGGCACTGTAATTTTATAAAAAATTTTAAGCGATCTATTTATTCTCTGAAATAAGAAATATTTAGTCGTGATAAATTGTTATTATTATTTTTTTGAAAAAGGTAAAACTTAATATGTAAGCATTTCAAACATTTGGATATTAAACTATATCATCCTTGTGATAATGTACTATTTTTTCATGACATGAAACTGCAAAAATATTGAAACTAGGTAAGTACAGACCAACATATAAGATCATTTTTTATATACGTAAATTATTAATAACATATAATTAAAAATTGAAAAATAATAATTATAGATTTGCATTGATTTGTAACAATACACGGTCCATTAATTCATTATTATGTATTTAACATAACAATTAGAATTTTTAATTTGCATATATGTAAAATTTGCATAAAAATAATCATAGTATATATTGTGCATAAAAAAACCATTATTAATGTTTTTTTTTTAGACTCCATGACCTTTATGAATAAATGCAGTGATAATCGTTGAAGTATATGGTTAAAATTCCATTTAAATATTATGAATAATCGTTGTAAGATTTGTCCGATGTGTGATGAATGATGTCTTTCATAATAGAACAGACTTTGAACGGCCAGTTAGATATGTCACTAACTTATGAAAATCTAAAAACTTACAAAATGGTTTTCTGGATACGTGTTTAGAGTCTTTACCCGTAAAGAAATTTGAAAACGTTTGATTAGTCAGTAAACACTAAAAAATTGTTATTTTTCCATACTGATCAGCTAAGGGAATATTCATAAAAAACCTTAGTTATTTGCTTATCATTAATTATTTGAAAACTTATCCATAAAATCTCCTTGAAATATATACTATATTAACTTCATTATTCTATTGTTTTTTACTTATTTTTCAACTTGCTATCCTCTATTTTAATATTTAATAATTATGATTAACATTTTCACATTAATATGATTTTATTATTATTAATAAAGTAGATATATTATTTATGATATACAATAAATATAAATACAAATTGAGTCACGAAGGTGTTACTATACTTTGTACTACCGTGTCAATTATATATCGAGTGTCTCCTCCACAAGCAGATACCGCTTTGTGGCTTTCGGTAATCTTTTAAGAACTAAAGAAATTTTGTTACACGTATTTGATTGGTGAAAATGGTTAAAAACATTAAAAATCAACAATAAAAAAAATTGTATCGCTAATTTTATGTTTTCAAGAATAACTAACGTCTAGGAAAATAAAAACTAATACTTATTTTACGCTTGAAAGGTTAGTTTTTGGGATATCGCTTTAAATTCGCCGGATTGATGTGTATTAACCGGTATGTCGTCCCCCATATTTAGTGTGGTAACCGGTACCTTGGCTTCCTTAAAACAACTTTGTACTGTAGTATTCATATACTTGATGAAAGTATATGGACGTCCACAACCACGAATTGTTCCGGTGATACTTGAACGATGTGATATGCACACTTAAATAGTTTACAGTTAAGCATAGTTTTAATTTCAAATTTAGATTCTTTTTTTGATGAAAATGATGCAAATCGGATTTGTAGCATACTTCAAATGGGAACTTAATAAAAAACTTGCACGAATTTATCACCTCCGTAGAAGTAGAAAATGGACCTTAAAACCATCCTTTATTTTAAGTTGGAACAAATCATACATTTTTGATTTGTTTAAAATCGGTTCAGTAGTTTTTGCGTGAAAGAGTTACCAACATTCATACTTACTTACTCACAAAATTTCGCGTACATAATGTTAATAGGATTTATCGAAGGAGGTATACAAATTATTTTGCGTTTCATTCAATATACTAAAAATATCGGCACTTCAAAATGATAATTGATGATAAATTCATTGTAGTTTTTTATGTATTTATTTATTTTATTTTTTTTTTTTTCATATCTTACAGGACATTTATTATAATAAATTGTTATTCGAAAAGTTGTAAATGGAAATGCATTAGCAAAAATGTAAAATCGCCTACGATAAACAATCAATGGAAAACTTTTCAAACTTTCTGACTAATAGAAAACTCAATGTTTCAAGATAAAATTTTATTTCCGGGTGGCATTTATATTGTTTTAGCGAATATATTGCGAGCAATTTAATAAATTAATCTAACTTTACTTTTAAGTTTACGTAAAAAACCTTACTCTTTTTAAGAGTAGTATGAATTTTTCAAAATCGGATCAACTCGAATTGATCCACTTTTTTCGGCCACTTACTTTGTTTATTAAACAGCATCGTCTCTGAAATTTTTGAGATACTTAAAAATTTCTTGTGAAAGTGATTGCAATTTAAAAAATTGCCATATTATGAAAGATTTTATAGGGCAAAACTCTAGAATCGCGCACTTCAATTTATAGGCTTTTTAAATATTTATTTAAGTTTTATATGAAGCTTTTTTCTCTTCAAAGTTTACTTCTGCAGGTAGTTTTGAAAAAATCGAAAAAAACTCTTGTTTATTTCTTTTTTTCATGCTTTTAGGCTGTATTTTGGTGTCCGTTTGTAGCTTGTATTTATATCATGAAAATCTTTAATTTCCTTGATTTGTAATATTTCATAGAATTTTGTTTTACATATTTTACATAATTGATAACTAAGAATTGAAAAGTAATAGTTACTTCTTTAAAAAAAAAATCAGTACGTGGACTTGTACGCGCGTCATAAGTTATACTTCTTTGCTATCATTAAAATAAAAATTTTAATTGCATGCAAATAATTAATTACAATAAAATAATAAACGGAATGGAGAAGGATAGTCAACATAGTCAATAAAGCTCAGTTTAAATTTGAAAAATTAAATAAATAAATATATATTTTCTTACATTAAGTGTAACATAAATCATAACAATAGCTTCAACCTGGTAATTTTGTGTGACGGTGATGCACGTGCAACTTAAAATTTCACTCTCATCATTTTTTCATAACATGTCTAAAGAAAAAGCAAAGCGATTTTTGGACTTCTAAAGTCTTTTTACATTAAACTATAATGAACCATACACAAACATGAACGAATAAACTTTACAGTTATACATTTAAAAGTAAAATTTGTCTTTTCAAAATAGGTAAGAAAGAAATACTCTGTTATTATTCGTGTGTTAAATACAATTGATATTTTGATAGATCAAATACACACCATATTTGTGTATAACAGATCAAAATCCACCATTAAAATGTCTCTTGATTGATTGTGTAACAACAATTGAACAGCATAAAGTATGAATACTGTCACATAAACTACCGTAATCGTAAACAAACAAACAAACAAACAAACAAACATGGTCATATAAATAAATGTAAAAATAATGAGTGCATTTAACTTTAATTTGAATATACCTTAATTAGATACTGTTGTAGTAGTAGGTAGTAGATATTATTATAGAAAGAAGAAGTAGTTTACGGGATACAAACAAACTATCAACTTTATTCATATAAAGAGAGTAACAACAAACAACTATTTTCCGACTATATTACAATTTAATTGAGCATAATTCAAGTGAGACTTTAAGTGTAATTTAATTGTGGTAAAACTCAACTTGCGTTGAATAATTGATTTACTTTTTTTTTTACTTTAAATAAAACCGTCCAATTTATTGTGTTGGTAACACGTTCTCTTTTCAAATACAATATAATGCAATTATTAGTTAAGGTTCTGATTTGTCTGTAATTACACTACATTTTCTGTAGACCTCACTTAGAACTTAGCAAAAACTCGTTTCTTCCTTGATGACATAAAGGGGAAGATGGGTTCAAAACACTGTGTAATTTTTCTATTTGCCCTGATTATTTCGTTTCATATCGACGGCATAAAACCCCCTCATCTTCCTAACTTGCATGAAAAAAGTTGATAGTTTTATAGGTTATTTTCAAAAACGAGGCGAGCAATAAATAATTTCCTAATTTATATTTGAAAATTATGGAATAATCCTAATTCCCCGAAATTATCCTATTTTACATCGATTTCTAAATAACGTATCTTTCCAGTACTGTCCTTGCACTAATGATAGGTATCAAGCAGAGATTCGATTGGTTCAAAAACTTTATGATGCTTTATTAATTATAAGAAATACATGTATTGTAACTATAGGTTGTGTTACCGGCTCAGTGGCCAATTAAGTAAAGGCACTAACACTTGAGATTCCAGTTTCCAATCCAGGTAGCGACAGTTTGATTAATTATAATATAAGCAAAAAGGAGCTGTTGCTTGGTTTACAACGAAGTAACTGGCTCCACCAACAATATAAAAACTATATAAGTTCCAGTTTGTGCTATAACTCCTGTTTGCATTCAAGTGACGGAATGTTCTAAAAGAGAGTGTAGAGGATCTTACTAAACTCTAAAAGAACTTGTGTAACGACTACAAGTATAGATCCAGGTATCAAAAAACTAACAATTGATGAAAACTGCCTAAACATGTTACTTACATTCGATATGTTAATTTGTTTTATTAATTGAAAATAAAGTGTTTTCACAATTAAATTTTTGTTTACTTACAGAAAGAAATAAGATTTTTTTTTAAATATTTAATTTCTTATCTTAATTTTTAGGCAAAAATATTAATGAGATCATACGTTTTCTAGTAAATTTAGACAGAAAGGTGATATTTTTGAGATTTTGATCCAATAGGAGGGGTGAAATATAAAGAGAAATTTTTAATTTGATAAGCATGTCTACCAAAATCTAACATAAAGCCCTGATACATTAAAGCCCCATGAAATGGCTACAACACATGAATTAAAACCGAGCTATGTAAAATTTATGTTTAGATTGAAGCAATTCTTACAGATTAGTCCAACGATCAGTTTTTTATTTTATTATAAATACGTATTTTGAATGCAATGTAGTCACAATAAGTATACATTTCCCAAGCGTAATAAATCTTTTGATTACTAAAATTACTCGTATATCGTCGGAGAAGTTACTCGTCGAAATCGTAGGATAAAAACGTATTTTTAATACACGAAGCTGATCTTATGATTTGTTATCGAATTTTGAAATAAAATTATGTTAAAACAATCATTTAAAGTCAAAAGTTTTGATGCATAAAATGTTTTTTATGCATAGAATATAATCTAATATTTATGATATTAAAAACCACGTGTAGGAGCACTTAGCGGTTGTATTAATTTTGAATACAATAAAAAACAATAAATACTGTTAATTAAATTAAACGTGTCGTATATCGGTTTAGTTACAAAAAAATGATGAACACAATCGTTGAATAAACAACTAATAAAAAAAAATTAATAATTTTTATGCGGTCAAGTACTTGTTGATGATGGACTTCCTAATAAAGACGTTTTGGTTTTGTTTATTTGTGTACATGATGCAAACAAAACACACACAATACTCTCTCTTTCTATCTAACTGTGTTTGTTTGTTTGTATGAGCGAGTATTATGTACTTACATGCACATGTTTGTAACAAGTATTACAAACATATGTGTTGGAAAAGGTGCCGACACTTCACATGTGATGCCACTTAATAATACAAGCACATATTATATGACAATTAAAATGCATATAACATATTATTTAGTGACAGTGTGTTTCATTTTAATATGAACCATAGTGTATTATCATTTTAATTTTTTTTCACCAATTTTTTCATTATCGATCGCCATACGACGAAAATAGTAAAAAGAAGAAACCGCATTATTTGTAATTGTACGGACGCAATAAAAAAGTACTTATGGATGCTATAAATATGCTTATGATGAAAATTTTTTTCTTTTTTATAGTGATTTAAAAGATTTATAAATTAGTTATGATTTAAAAAAAGGAAGGGGCTAATTATTATTTTTCGAACAATAAGGATTTTTCTATTAAACTAATTAATGATACTGAAAATTGAAGAGAAACACGCATCCGTAACCACAATAAAGTAAAAAGTCCAAGCGATGTGCTTTTAGAACTATGTTTTTGGTGACATCATATTTTGTTAGATAGACGGAAGTTAGAAAATGCTAGATACACAAAAGTTACTATCACCTAAAGAAGTTTGGCATTAGTAGGTAAAGGGCCCTGGACACGAAAAATTGTCGGTCAAACTTCATGTTTTCTGCATGAACAAAGACGCATCGCACCCAGGACACTTAAGCCATCTTGGTCAATGTTTATTTTTATTCTAGAATGGTAAATAAAAAACGTTAATTTGAAGATCAGCCAACAAATGTTTTACTTTGTTTTAATTCTACTAAAAAGATGTATTGTAATCTAGTCAAAATTTTGATAAGGAGTTATCACCGGAAATACATTTTTAAGGTCCCCTAAAAAAGTCAGCTCGTAAGTAGGTTTATATATATAT
This sequence comes from Chrysopa pallens, assembly GCA_020423425.1. Lineage (NCBI taxonomy): Eukaryota > Metazoa > Arthropoda > Insecta > Neuroptera > Chrysopidae > Chrysopa > Chrysopa pallens. The sequence goes on along the minus strand of CM035594.1, from coordinate 11,951,012 downwards.
GTGTGAGTAAGTAACAGTGATATTATATCGAACTCTTTATCCTAAATTTACCAAATATTAACTCTGTCTTCCTATTACTTCCAGTTGTTCCCAGAGCTTTTTGTGAAAATCGGTCTACCTGGTATGCACTATATTCGTATTATTTTTATTGTATTTTTTTTAACGATTTTCTCGGAAATAGTTACAAGAATTTTCTTGCAACTTAGTTCTTTTATAGAACATAATAAGTTCTACAATTATTATTTGAAAGATTTCTTTGAAAATTTTATAAGGGAGAAAAATGCAACTGTTTATAGCTTTTAGCTTTAAACTTTACATTGTACATGCGAAGTATATTTTTCAAATTTTCTCCAATATTAATTAATTTTTTAATAAGATCAGTTTATTATCCCCAAACCAATATACCAATATTGAAATAGAAACCCGATTTTGATACTTGTATCGATAAGTTTGTAAAGTGAATATATTCATATTCTATATGCACCTTCACATAAATGGATAATTCTGTTTCTGGTATAATAATGCAACAAACTATTGAATATTTATAAACAGAAAACAGCATGTGTGTGTTTGCGTTGCTTATTTAAACATAATACTAATGTAAGATCAGTACAATACAATAGAGAACGTGCGATCGGCGGGGTGGGTCTTTCATCAACACTCTACGCATTACGATGTAACATATTGTTAAGTATGTTAATTTATAATTTTATGTATGCATAAAATAATTATTATTATTAGTTTATTATAATATTTATTTGTGCAAATATTTACTGCGAATCAGAAAATAAATGTTAATATCTACTACCCCTCCCTCATTCTTTACATAATCAAAATCAATGGTTGTGATTAGGAAAAAATGATACTCTAAATCACAACCTTTGAGCTACCCATACCTTGCCGGTTCTAAACACGTAAACTTACTGTCCTCCCAAAAACTTTCTATATTACAAAAAAAAATTGGAGAGTCAGAAGAAATGTTTTAAAAATTAAAAAAAAAGAGCAACTCTTCGATTTGTTCTCGAGATTTTAAAATTCTTGCCATAACCTGAGTGGCACAAGGACAGTTTTCTCATCTTATCCATAATTTCGAATTGGGATTGAAGTTTTTATTTTTCTATCTTTCCCAAGCTCTGGTCTACTTTTATAACAACTAAACCACAAGAAAATAAAACATAAAATAGCTTATATTTCCGATAATTTTTTATCTAAGTCCGCTTATCAACACTTGCGTCAATATTATACATATATATCAACAGTCGTCTTATGCATTAGAAACATTAAGAAAATGTGCTGTCACTACTGACTCAAGAGAAAGTTTACGACGAGTGGATTAAAAGTATTTAGTTTCGATCCGACATGGCTGCTTTCATGTGTCGACTTCTATATAAAAAGTATATCTTCTATAGAGGTTAAAACAAGATAGAGAGACGGGAGAAATTTTAGATCCACTCGTCGAAACCCTTTTTTTATTGGAATAAATTGGAACTGGATGTAAGATGCCCGCGAGCTTAATTGGACACCTAAATCGCAATACTACGCACACACCAAAAATTGTTCATGTATCTGATACAAAGGACTTTTATTCATATTTTACTGGCTCTTGGGCTAATACTCATTTTATATACTTTGATAATATCAATAATTATGAAGAATTAACTCTGTTTGTTACCTTCGTAGTATATTTACGAGTAAGAAATAAAATAAAATAAAAACAATATGTGGGGTATATTATTTTACAAAAACTAATAAATTTATTGGAATTCAGTTCATACAAATAGTTAATAACAATTATTTTTTTCTCTTTTAATTACTATAAAATGCATCCCATAATGTCATTTATATATGATTAATATACACGTTCACGTTTTTTTTGTTTGAGAAATAAAGAACATGAAAAACTTTTTTATGTACATATAATATTGTGTTGTTGTGTTTCATTCACGTGAAAAAAACCCATTAAGCATTTATGGCTTTTATTTACAAGTTTTTGAATAAAATATGGGTTCCGTAACAATGATAGTTGTAAATACTGTTGTGTTTGAAACAAACAGAATGCGTTACAGCGTACTGAGCTTCAACGCGTCAAACTGAATGACTTTTTTGTAAAATTCGTCCATCTTTTTTTTGTTGAAGGCAAAAAGTTAAACAAAATAATACCCACATTCGTAATAATAAACAAATTATTCTTTCTTATTCTCCTCATTGAAAAGTTCGTGTTGAAGATCTTGCATGTAACTAGACCAATTGTTTGCTTTTGAAATTACAAGGGAAAAATTATGTTCTGATACTTTAAGTTCTGACAAATTCCTGGATTGTACTATTTGCGATTAAAAAAATTTGTTAATCGGCCATTTTTAGCCGATTTCATAAAAAGAAATTTCTCAATTGAACAGCGTATACATTTTTTATGATTGTTTGCGGATAACTTCGTCGTTTTTCATCCGATATTGATGATTTGTTTTTTGTTGGAAAGGAGATATCCAAAGAATGGTATCATGATCAGAATTTAATGACCCTAATGGGAGGAGAAGGATAAAAACAATTTTTATTGATTAAAATTTTTGTGGTTGTATACAATATTTAAAAGTAAAAAAAAAAGAACCGCTTTCAAAAAATGTAAAAAACTAAAAGTAAAAAATTATTTCAAATTAAACTTTTATAAATAATTGCTTTTCGAAGATTATGCTAATCTTATACTTGATTGATTGGCGTCCACCTCAAAAGTTAATTGGTCAGTAGGAAATTATGTTAATTATTTTTTACTTATTTGGTCAATTTTTGTTAGGGTGGTTCTTTTATTTAAAAAACATTTTATCAAATAATCAGTTTGCTGGAATATTTGTGGTGGAGCTTGATTACGTTTCCCTTGCATGATGATTTTTTGTAGTATAGAACCCTTAACTGCAAGAAATGGTACATTTTATAATAACGATCTTGTCAGTTGAGTAATATAATATACCAATTTTAATAAACCTAGATTTGATTATGAAAGACCTTCTGTACCAAGGTAAGAATACTTTTATAACATATGACCTATGATGAAATAAGTTAACATCTGATATGTGGTTCGTTCTATTTTAATATTATTTTTTTTATATTTTATATATTGATTTGAAAAACGTTTCATAAATTAATTACAAACTGAAGTTTCATTGCAATTTCCATTTAAATTATTCATTTTTTATATTTGTGTACGTTTGTTTCAAACATTTTATTCGTGCAGTAGCTTACGATTATTTAAAATTTTGAAATTGGAGCAAAATTCTGTACAAAAACACAAATTACTGTACAGATGAAACTTGGAATTAATAACAGCAAACTATTATTAAAATTTAGTCTATAATTTGAAATATGTCCTTGAATCTGGTAAAAACATTAAATTATTGGGAAAAATTATTGATTATACCTGCCAGTTTACGGTTCGTGTATAAAATCTAATCAAATATGTTAATCAGATAAAAATTCTTAAAAGTTATCGTGATCAACACCAATTAGGTAATTGCAAATTACTATGCTCATGTGCATTCTATCATGAAAGATGGTTTACTAATATCAAATACATTATTGAATTATTAATTCTTATCGAGTTTTAATAATTCAGAAAAAAAAAAACATATGTTTCATTTTTTACATTGGTATCAGGACATAATGTAAAAATATAAGACACTTAACCTTCTTTGAAAAAAAAACTTTTGATGATAGTTGAAAAAATAATTTTTTCCGGTAAATAATGATTGAGTTTGGAGCACACGAATCTAATTCGTTCCCGAAACAAAGTTAACATTATTATATCACACGTTCAAAATGTTTATTTCCACTCATCGACGCAGTCTATGGATATACAGTACAACAGTAAACATTCTTACAATCTTTTTTATACAATAGGTAATTTATTATTTATAAGGAAATTATTGAAAATACTGAAATAATGTAATCATTAATTATTATAATTAGTTTTTTTTTTTTAATTTTGCCACTTTTAAAATGTTCATAATTATATTAAAAATTTTGTTTTTTAAGTTTTTCGCATACTTTCTCTATATTATTTATTATAAAGTTTTAAAATTCATTAAAAAAAATGGATAATTTTATTTTTATTTTTTTAAAGATCAATTATAAAAATTCTGAAAAATTGAAATCCAGTAAGTGAATTCCGAGATAAAACACTAATTGCACTCGTCTAATAATTGTAAATTGTGAAGTGAGCTCAACCAGTAAATGAGCTGTTATAACCTTGTAAGAATGAATGCACACACAACTGCAGAAACATTATAATTATTACAATAAAATATTTTTGTTGTAATCTTGATTATGTATTTTTTAAAATATGTTAAATGAATATAATATATATATATATATATATATATATATATATATATATATATATATATATATATATATATATATATATATATATATATATATATATATATATATATATATATATATATATATATATATATATATATATATATATATATATATATAATATGAATATTGTTATTTTATAATCAAACATCTTAAAATAAATTTTATTGCAATTAATTTGTAATTAATTTACAATAACAATGATTTAAGTAATATATCATTTTTATAAATAATAAAAAGTATATTAATAATTAATTGTTTAATTAGTATATATTGTAGGTAGTTTATTTTAATGATGATTTTTAAATGAATAATATAGTATGCAATTCCATGAAATCATTTTGTGGCTATTCAATGTTGTCATAATGATTTTGATCTAACTGAATCTATAATGGTAGATTTTAATAACGAGAAAATTTAAATAACGTGAAAATTATTGTAAATCATATTTACAAATTTTTTAACATAACATCGAGTAATAGTCAATTTTAAAAATTTTTTGTGCTCCAACAACGTACATAAACCCAGAGAGATGAGCCACAAAAATGCTAGCATTTTCTAAAGGCTAATTTTTTTATATTATAACACATTTATGGTGTAGAGAAAAACCCTGCTGTAAGTGAGTCTGATTCGGTAACGCTTGCCAGTGGGCGTGCATTAAAGTTCTGAAAAAACCATGTACGTTGCAAGGACTGTTTAAAAGCTGAAATGAAAATTACGATCAATATACAAACTAAAAACTAGTGTTCAAGTTATTGAATGAAATGTTTTTAATCCTTATTATATTTTAAATGATGAATTTTATCATAATCTGATATTAAGTTTTTTTTTTTTTAATTTTCCGAAATTTTTGAAAAATCTGAAAATCTGTAGAAAACCGACGATAAGTTCAAAAATTTCTGTTCGCTATTTATGAGTTTTCTGACATAATTTAAATCTACAAAATTCAAAAATAATATTTATTTTACGATCGGTTGAATTGTTTTTGAGAAATTTCCTGAAATACATCCAATAAATCGACGCCCGGAGCGGATTTTTGGCGATATCTTATAAACTACGATCCAATCGTTAAATAGATAGTTATTTTTGAAATCAGCTGGTTAAAATTACCCTTGTACATATATTTTATCCAAATTGGAAGTAAAAATGTTTTTTCGATTTTCTCGATTTTTTCAAAGGGGCCTTTAAAAATTGCAAAAATTCGAAAATATTTTTTTTTCTATCTGATTTTGAAAAAGCCATGTTTTCAAGGATTTCAAACATAACAGATTTCAAAAATAACATGTTTCAACGATTGGATGCACAGTTTTTCAAATATCGCAAAAAATCCGATTCAGAGGCCGATTTAGATTTTGTTTTTCATGCAATATCTCGAGCAGTAGTAGACCGATCATACAATAAATATTATTTTTGATTTTAAAGACTTTAATTATCCTAGAAAACCCGTTAACAGAGAATAAACAATTTGAAATATTTTCAATTTTTTTTTTTAATTCACCAAAACAAATTGAGATTTGGTATTTCAGAAGCAAACTATAAAACATGTCCTTCGCAATCAATGATTATGGCACCAAAAATATAAAATGTTGGAAATTGATTTAATAAGTGTTTTAATTTTTTTTTTAATGATTACGTTGTCTCTTATACAACATTTTATTGAACTTCAAATGTCAAACTATATAATTTATCTGCCCATATTAATTAAATCTACAATTTTACACATCACAATTATATATTATTCAATGACAAGTTTTTCTTTCTGTATTAATAACTAGTAGATTAACCAGTTTGTAGCATAAATGGGAAATTTATTTATTTAATTTAAAAATAAAAGTACAGTGTTGTTCAATGACTCAAAAATAATCTAAGTGGACTGTAATATTTGGTTCATGGTAAGATTGGTTGATAATTTTGAGTCGGAATTGGAGAAAACATGAAAATGTAAAAAAATATTCTTTAGCAATGTCAAAACAAAAATTGATCACCACATTCGGAAAAAAAGTCATTTTTCTTTTTTTCTCATTGATCAGCTCCTTTTCATCAAATACAAACTTTTTTAAACAAAAATAATTTTGTTGAATAGTGTAATTGATTTTTCATTCCTATCATATAAAAACCCAAAGAAAAAGTGACCTCAAAAATGAAAACTTGAACAATCACGTGTGATTTACAAAAATTGCAATGTATAACTTTAAATTTTGCATTTTTATAACATTATTATGGTTAGATGGTTGTTTCATTGAAAATTAGTAAATGATAAGAAATAATCTGCAATTGTAAATAATTTTGATAAATACAAAATAATAATAAGTAAAATTTAAATGAATACAGTCGGATTCGAGCCAAAGTTCGTTTATTCAAAGTGATCTATGCTAGTCATAGAGTTGATGTCCTGTAAATATAAATATGTAAAGTATTATTTATCGATACTTATATAAACTCGTGTCTCAACAGTGTCGCCAGTTGAATGAGTTTTTTTCTTCATAATCTTAAAACTCTCCAACGTGCCTATAATCACTTTTAAAATATAAAAATAAAAACTTTTAATTCACATATTAACAGTTATTTGTTACACAATGCGTGAACATTTCAATAATACGATCTATTGCAGTAACTCTTATTGTAATAATACATAACAATGCATTTTAAAAATATTTACAAGGTGCTCTATAAAATAAGTTCCTACAAAATCAAGTAAACATAGTTCAACACGATACGATTCTATAATCGATGTTTCTACGGCATATCCAAAATTCAATTAAAATTAATTCATAAATGAAGAACTTATGAGCTTTTGAAGATTATATAACCATCTCTTTCTTAAAAACGATGATTATCATGTAATGCCTATGGATATTCTAAACGTCGATGTCATTACATAGTATTTCCTTCTCTCTTTAATTAGAATTTTAAAAAACTTCCATAGCTTGCTTATTTTTAAAATTTTAAAAAATAATTTCAGTTCTGTGTTTGTGAAGTAAAGACGCTTCAAATGAATTGCATGCGTTTTTTTAGAATTATTTTTTATTATCATATGTGTTAAATTAATTATTTTCACCATTTTGGAATAAACCTATATATTTATTAATATTATTCCTATATAAATCTAATTAGATTTGTACAAATGAAACAAATGATAGTTGAAAATGTTACCTATTAATTTATGAACTATTAGAATAATAATTATACTTATAAATAAACTAGTTCAACTAGCCTAGCATCTTATAGTTCATTTGATTACATTATTATTATTATTATTACAGTTATAAAATAATATCTATTCATAAGATAATACGTAGGATTTAATAATATTTTTTCCTTTCATTAGACATTTTATATAAGATTTCTCACGGATTTGTAGAAAAAACCTTCAATCATCAATAATAGTAATAATAATAAAACTGATTATAACGCGTAATATATTTTAATCTTTATTAGATTTAATTGCAAATTGAATTTAATTTACCTCCATACATGTAACAGTGTTACATTTTATATGATTCAATATCTTGAAATAATAAAATGGATTACAGAATGAAATTATAATTTAATAATTTATGGTAATTTTGTTACACGTTATAGAGTGAGTGGTTTACTGTTAGTCAAACAGTGTTTGACGAAAGGAAATATGTACTCGTACGCAATAATTGAAAATAATATAGAGCAGCTATTTAAAAAACAAAGGATTGTGTAAGTAACGTTGTTGAAGGAATATAATTTTTTAAGTAAGATTTTTCGTAACACTACACTATAGTTCTGAGATAGATACTAAACTCTACGAGTTAACAAAATCCCGCCTTGTTTTAATCTAATTAAGCATTACTATTATATTACTATTAATCTAATTACGCATTATTATTTAGGCGATTTTAGAAATTTTTTCAGCTTTTGCCAATGAAGCTTTGACAAACGCAAAAAATTATGAGTCAGTCAAAGCTGCAAAACAATTATGTGCCAGTAAAAATTATAGTATACAAAATTTGTCATTGGAACGAAAACAATATGTACAAAAAGAAAATAAATGAAGTAAAATATATATATATATATATATATATATATATCTATATATATATATATATATATATAAATATATATATATATATATATATATATATGTTTATACTCTCTCTTTTTCTATCTTGTAGGATATAATAACTTATATCTCCGTCTCGACTTCCGGAAGCCTCGGCCGATCACACTTTTTGTAACGCTCTCGCCACGCATTTTCCAGCTTACTCCCTAAGTCAAGCTTGCGTTAAAGAAGTTTTACTTGAATATAATTTTACTGAAATCTTCAACTGAACATTTGCAGGATGTTTTTTTTCTCACAAGCCCGGCTGAATATCTTTTTAACCGATTATGTTATAAAGAAAAAAAACTAGTCTAATTTTAAATTGAAGCCAATTTTCGTAATAAAAAGTGCACCAGGCACAGTGGAATTTGAAAATAGAACGGAAGTACTTCCCACCAGCAATTGAAAAGTTTTGTATTTGATTTTTGAAATAGATATATCTGACTTTCAATGAACTTAAAGATGATTACTGAATTTCTCTGATTTGTGTGACAAAAATATACTAACGGCTAAGATCACAAAATATTTCTATATTAGTTGAATAATCTAAATTCTAAACAATATTAATCTGCATATGCAAGTTAAATGAGACTATGAAACTAATGTATCCGTACACAATTAATGCATACATGATGCTTTCTTTTAATACACATTGATTATTTCCATATAATTTAATAGGTTAAATCATTTTTAAATAAGCCCTATTTTCTTCATTATTTTATTCATGCAAACCAATTATTTATTAAACATATGAATAGAAAATATTGAATGAAGTAATTAATCATGTTTTCTAAATTATAAATAAATTGTTGTTGATTGCATTTTATTTTTAGTTATAATACTTCAAAACATATTACTTTATTTGTAAAAAAAAATGTAAAGCATTTATTATGTAATTAATTAATTACAGTAATGAATGTATGAAACTGTTATTAGAAAATACAGGTGTTTATTCATCTCTATATGTATTAGGAGGGCGTATCACAATATATAACAATGTGGCTTCTATTGATAAGGTTTGATTTTTTAAAAGTTGATTTGGCAGTACATTTTACATTTTATTGCCTCTAGTTACTAAGTTATACCAAAGAATACAAACGCAGATAGATGCTCATAAGTCCAATTTTTGTGAATTCAAAAAACTTACCTTGATCACTAGTAATCTATTGCTTTTCAATATCGGTGTTTAATGTGATTACTTGCGGTCATCAACAGATGGGTATAGCTAAAAATGGGCATCTGTAATTTTTTATAAAAAATGCATGCAATAATGAAAAAGAATTACGTAATTTATAATTTTTAAAACGTTAAGTGTGTGTCAATTCCATCGATGAAAGAAAGAACACATGTATAGATATATACACATAACAAATAACTAACATTTTTGCTGATATTCAATATCTGCAGTCATCTTATATTCCCTGCTCGTAATCACATTTAATACCGATATTGAAGAGCTATAATTAACTGGTGGTCAGAGTAAATACTAAAGTTTTTTGAATTCATAAAAATCGGATCTTTAAGCTTTTATGGACGTTTGCATTCTTTGGCTGTCCTAAAATTTACCTTAGGAAAGGCCAATGGTGACCTCATCGAATTTATCTGGAAAAATAAGATCTTGATTACCTTCTTTTTCATCGAAGAAAAAAACAAAAATTTCTCAGGTCGGATTCTTTATTTATTTTATGTATAATAAACTGGCACAGAGTAGTCTGAGTTGAATTATTCATTTGGATGGAAGTATAAAGGTTTTCGTCAATTAATATCACAGGGTCTTCAAATTTGAATAATTCCTTTTTTATTGGAGGGAGTATACTTCGAAGTTGGTTTCATTTACAAATGGTAAAAAAAAATTTGCTTGAAGAGGAAGAGGAGTGATTTTAAAAAAAAGTTTCATAACTAAATATCACCAAAAAAAAAAAAAAAAAATACAAATAAATCAAAACTACAAAATAAAGAAAAAAATAATAAACTGACTCCAAAAAATAGGAAATAAAATTTAATTAAAAACTTCTATAAACAATTTTTTTTTTTTGGTAACCAATTATTTCAAGTCTTGTGTCTCGTGAACCGTCCATCTGACGTCGGTGAAATTTTATGGGCATGCATAGTATTAGTTTACATTACTAAAATGGTGTAAAAATTGGTTATTCTGGAAAATTTAATTAACGAAAAATCCATAATAGAATCCATAATACAATTGGATATAAAAATGATATTCAGTCCGGAAAGAATTACAATACTTTTATAGTAATTATCAAAAATGTATATCTTTTTAACACAAAACTTCAGATTTCAAAAGTACTGATACCTACAGAAATTTTGAGACATAATTTATTTTCTTAAATTGCATAGCAATATATACATCCCAAGGATATAGAATCTTCGTTATTGGGTCAGTATAAGCACAATGTTCCTATGTGCATTTTAATTAAAAACTAAAAACCCGACTAAAAACTATTAACAAATTTATTTTCAGTTGCGTTCTTGACTTGTTCTATAAAAATGAAACAACTGATTATCACATACTAATTATCCAATTGTTAAGTGTTTACATAATAAATATGTAATATTAAAGTGACATATAGGAATAAATACATTTTTTATATGATATTAAATCTATACATAGAAGAACTTCTTATTTGAAGGACACAAATAATATATAAGATTATGATAATCACACTACCTAGTAGAACTACAAGGTAAACTTTGTAATACATTTCTCAACATATAATTGATATAATATGTATGACCAATTACATCATATTATAAATAATATTTACAATACCATTTATTAGCAACAGGATTACCAACATTTATAATAGGAAACTGTCTCCGTGACCGGCGCCGAATATTTTCAATTAGGCATTTTCATCGGAAAGCCTTACAAAAATTCACTATAACCGATTCAAGTTTTTTAAATTACAAACAACAGAAAATAACTCTTCAAAAGTAGCATGGATATTTCAAATTAAAAATCGGACAATATTGAACTAGAGAATCTAGATTTATGGAAAGTCTGTTTTTAAATAAACAATCAATTTCTCTAAAACTAATTATCACTTATCGAACTTATAATGTATAATTGCAAAAGTGATAGTTTTGATATAATATATTATGATTAAAAATCAAAATATGAAAATATGAATCGGTTTGAAAATTTAAACGACCCTGGGATTTTAAAACAAGTGAATAGTTCAACAGCTATCAAAAGAAAATTTATAAATTTATAATAAATCGGGCTTATTGTTGTTCTAAATTAAGTAATTTTATTTGCAAATATATACAGTACTTTTTAAATTTTATCAGAAAAAGTTATTTATTAGAGACATTAAATTATAATAAAGTGCTCTGTATTTATTTATAGCACAGAATACTCAATTCAATTTTATAACCAGGAGAACACGTTATTATTTAAGATATTTTTACAGTGATAAATATTGAAAACAATAAAAATTATTCCAATGTATTTAATTTCTAAAAATCAACGTTCATTTTAAAATTTTTATGGATATTTTACAAAATTAAAGCAGCCATTCACAATTTATAGAAAAGATTTTTCTTATAAATCACTAATGTTTCATTTAATTTTTCCAAATTTAAAATTTTTGTCCAATTTTAAATTTTATGCTGCAGATTGATTGTTTTTATGATTTGTTTATAATATCAAAGAATCATATCTGTCACAATTAACAAGAACACAGATTACAGATAAGAACCATGTTGCGGTTACGAATAAGATTTCCGGAGCAGACAATTATATTGGAATATTAATTTGGCCGGCGCCGATGTTATTACTTGAAGCTATTCGTTATCAGCACGGCGCGGTCATGGAGACAGCTCCATATATAAAGACTTTATACAACATTATACATTACTTTAGTTTGAAATGACCTCGATTAACATCTGAATTTAATAAACCGTATCATCGAAATACATTATATTTCTTTTTTTATTTATTTAGTTATTTATTTAAGCATATTATGGATTGTAAAGATGATTTTACAAATATTGAAGTTGAGAAATAATATTCATTCCAATAAAATATGTAAAACACATGAGTGGTTAAATATCGAAGATAAAAATATCTAGATTAAATTGTGAAAATATTCACAATTTAACTCTGAACGTCTCATCAATGGTGATGCCAATTTCTATCATAAAAGTTGTTTATTAAATCCTGAATTACTTAATTGAGTTTACGCATAAAATTAACTGGATATGTACTCTATTATATCCATTTGTATGCCGAAAAGTAACAAGAGGCTTTAGGTTTATTTCAAAGTGAAGTCTACAGTTCACAGAGCTTTTAGTAAATTATTGTTATTTTACAAAATTTATGTAAAAACATATTTTTCAACCGCTATGGAAGGAAAAATATCCATACATTCACTTCAGAACTTAGTAATTGATCTTAAATTTGTGACTCCGTAATAGAACCTGAAAAAATGAAGGAACTCTCTGTAGATACTTACAATAAATATGTTTTGTTTTTTACTTCATAATTCCTTTTCTATGTTAATTTTCGTATTTTTTATTTATTTACATTTTTATATTACCTACTACTATAAGTTAAATAACAGAAAAAAATACTTTATTTATTTTGTATTTTTATAGTAGTAAATTATATTTGTATTTGTTTTTATTTATTTAATGTTAGTACTTTGCTTGTACCAATTAATCTTAACTAATGTATTCATTAGTGTTTTTGATTATAAACAAACCGCTTTTAAAATAAAACATGAAAAAAAAAATTAAAAAAATATATATTTAACGATACATACAATGCGATACTACACCATAATATATCTTAATCAAACGATCCCAATTGTATGTTTTCTAATTTGATGGGAGTTTACACTAATATTGAAAGATCCATATCTAAAAGATATAAAAAAATACGAAATTTTATTCTATATACTTAATTTACTTCCTAGTGAGCTTGTTTTTATTTACCCGTATTTACCCGTATTATATCGATGCCACTTTTTTACTTGCTGTGATATTGGTATGATATATTGTGAATGGTGTATTATTTCACGATGAAAATTTGTCACGAGTGGTCCACAAAATAAAATGAATTTATTATATTTACATTTAATAATTTTTCAATTAGCAGAGTAATTTTAAAAGTAAGCTAATTAACGAAGGTATTCTGGTCCCTAGATAAATCACTGCAATGTTGAAACGAACTTGTCTTACGAAATGAATATCCCATCGTTCTAGGTTGCTTTACTACTGCCAAAATCTGATATGCCTATTTTTTGAAGGTCAATGAAACTGAATAACCAGGCAGTATAACTTACTGATAAATAAATGTTCAATAATATATTCAAATATAGTAAAAATAAAAAAAGTTAAAAACCTTCAATGCAGAATACAATCGAAATATTTATTTAAATCAAAAATGAAACAAGGTGACATCTATATTGTAGACGGCTTGTCATTAAAACAATTCTTTTTTTGAATATAAAAGATTTTTGATATTGATAAAGTTCTGTACAAAAAAAGAAAGAAACAAAATTTATTTTTAACTTATCCAAGCATAATATTTCTGATACACAATTTTATTAAAATGTAAGTAATTTTACAAATCACGATAGTTGGTAATATATAATAAGATCAGTAGCGGCGTTATTTAAAATCTTATTTTACGATTGACTGACGAGTATTCGAGATATTGCTTGAAATATGTATAAAATATAGACTTTAAGATGCGATTTTAAACGATTTCTCAAAAATACGATTCCAATCATTAAATGCATAATATTTTTGAAATTTACAAATGACCTTTTTTGACATACTTTGTATCGAAATCGCATAAAAACAAATTTTTCGACTTCCACCTTGGGCTAAAACATTTGAACTCCATAACAATCTGCTTTTTGCTTTAGAACACCATCTTTTAATCTTCATAATTCGAAGATCATAAGTGACATTGTTCATCCTTCAGCATTCGGGATTCGTAACATGCGTTGTTATTTTCTTTCACTCCACTGTATATCTTCCTCTGATTATCTGTCTTTCAAATCTTTTCACCTTTTCTTTATGATCCTCTATGAGCGAACATCCATATTTATGAGACAGACTCATCGCCTGCAAATTTTATAAAATTATGTAACGGTAATTTGACCTGAATTTCAAAAATAACATCCATTTAACGATTGGATGCGTAGTTCTTGGGTTACATCCGCGAAATGAACAAAACTCTAAATTAAACATACATTCAACTTCAATATTTAATTAAATGTCTGTATAATAAATAAAATTTAAACTGAAAATAGTTAATTGCACAATAGTTTAAAGTGCTACAATATTCTACTAAATAAACAGAAAAACAATAATAGTTTGTAATGTATATGCGAAATATTTATTATATAAATACACTTACTTAAAACTTATAAAACAATTCCTATTATATGTGTGTATTCCCTCAGGAATTTATTGTATAGTTGAACACTGAACACTCGACTGAATTTACCTAACTTATGCAATAACATAGGACTTTGAAACATAAGTTCTATTATTATATGACATCAAGTCACATACAACTATATAAATACTAAGTTATATACATACATATGTGCATCTCGAACCAGAGTCATACAGTCAGGCAGGATACCCAGTGTTTTATCTTATCTATGTGGCATATGATGTGTAAGGTAATATTGTCGTTATCTTGGCATTGTAACCAGCTACCAACAAATACGAATAAAACAATTCGTAATAGATGTGATCGTTAAATGTCTGGTCAATAATGTCCATTAAATTTATACAATAATTAAAATTTGAGTTGTATCTATCGACATATAAAATATTATCTTTCTGTTTGTATAGAAGTTTGTTTTTTTGTTCAGATTTTTTAAATTTTATATATGCTGACGATTTAGTACTTCCTGAGCAACTTTTGGCCCGTCAATATAACTGCGTATCGGTTTGTGATACATACTCAGACGAATGAACATAATTACGGAAATAATATCTATAATGTTTTGGTAAACAAAATTGGGTTTATATGGGATGATCCCAATTTATCAATCACCTTTCTGGAGATACGTCCCTTAAACATATTACTCTATTTCTATTTATCGCCGGTGTCGCGTAAAACGATTATGCGATTTCATTTTAATGAAATCTTAAAAATCCTACATGAGCCATTTTCATTGAATGAAAATCGATTATTAAAAAATTGTTATTATTAAAGAAAATCCGAAAATTCAAACCAAATGTGATAATATGGAAAATGAACTTTTTATCTTGTATCATAATTTGAACTCAATCGGTCAGGCCGGGGTGCATGTTAGTCTGGAAAAGTGCATTCTTACATCGAATGGCATGTTTAAGAAAGCGATTCATTAATTCTCTTGAAATAAATGAATATTTGAAAATCTCACCCTTTTTTACCGTACAATAGGAAGTTATCTTTTCCAATCAAGTTTTCTGCGTCTAGTTGTTACTGGAATACAAGTTTGTAAGGTTCACTGAGCCCAAAAGAAAAAAAAACGTTTTTAGCTAGTGAAATAGGTTTAAGAAATTGGGTAGCTTCTCTGTCTGTCAATCGCCCGGATTTGTTTTGAAACAAAACTGAGAAAATTATAATTTCTCAAAAATTGACCAGTCGGCTGTGTTTAAGTTTTTAACGTTTTACTCGAAAGTGACTCCAAGGATTTTCTTCAAATTGAGTATCTTCACAAAATGTCTTAAATTCTATATTTGAACTATTTCTCTGTTTCCCTAATATTCCTTGTGAAAGTATTAAGTCGTCAACGAAAGTTCTGTGTCGCGTCACAGTGAATTTTTTATTTCGTGTTTCGAGAAAAATATATTTCTGCTATTATGAAATTAACTAGACAAATTCAACTGTTAGTTGTCTTTAGTTGAGAAACGACAGCATATCCACCAAGTTCTAGGTAAATGTACTCGTGGTGTATCATTTGATAGTTTATACAAATGATTCTCTTCTATACCATTTATCGCTTAAACTTACTGGATACGGAATCGAATTTCAAAATCGACTAAAATTACTTTTCTTAATAAAGATTTTTTTATTCCATTTTATCAAGGGACTGTATAAAAAGTTTTTAAAGAAATGAATAAGTGTGACCCTAGAGGTACATTATAAGGATTCTTCAGTTTAACTGAAGGAGTAAAATACGAAAACTGAATGCGCTATATGAACTTATTCCTTATATTTATATTAGGAATATACTTTTTTATATTATATGTCAAGAAAATATCTGCGAATTTTTTAAGGAATCTATTTTGTCTATTCGTTTAATAGCCAAAATTGTTCTATTCATTCAAAATAAAAGTCCAATATTGTTAAATATTCTATAAGTCTACGATTTAAAAAATTTTCTAATCCTGGATTGGGTTTATTAAAAACAAAGGTAAAAATAAGTTATAAACCCAAATTGTAATGCGGAAAGAGCTACCTAATTGCTTTTGAAATGATCAGACAAAAACATTTTTGTCTTCTTTTTTATTTATAGTATACCAGAACCATATACTATTGGTCCCTCAATAGTTCCACCGTTCTGGTCCAATATTAATAATATTCCTAGACACCCGGAGCTTCGTAATCTTTGTGAATGTCATGCAGGTGATTGCATATAAATGTTCCTATTTCTGTTGGAAAACGAGCGAATTTTGTAATTGATGACATACTGAAATTGATTAAAATTTGTTTAATTTTTTTATTTAATTTTTTTCACTTAAATTGCAATGACAATTATTGTTTATCATACATTTATCATTTCTTTATATCAAAGCTATGAAAATTAATTGGTAAGAATATCTTTAGTTTATAATTTTTAACAGCAAAAAAAAAAATGTAAGACTTGTTTTAGCTAAAACGAAAGACAGAGGGCATTGTAAAATTAAATTTAAGTGACGACTATTACAGAGAAGGCAAAGTTGTGAACTTGCCTACTTTCACTGCTCCTCCAAATTGGTTCCTTTTGAGGGTTTCAACCTCCCAGCTCCATTCTCTTTTTACGAACGAATTATCATTTTGGCATTGAAATTAAGTTGTAGAGAATTGCATTTTTTTTTTAGTTTATGTCGAAAGAGTTCCGTTTGGGAGTGAAACCAGTGTCCCTTTCTTTTTGTAGCTATCTGATGTATCCAAAAACTTCTAAAATTCTATCTTATACTAATTATTTTACTTTATGGTAAATTTTTCAAACTTTTCGGTTCAGATGTTTCGAATGACCACAAACGAGTATCATTTTAAATGCTTATAATAATCCGTTCTCCACTTGCAGTAAAAGGTAGATGTCTTAGATAAATTGACTATATATTCACTCACCAATGCATATAAGCAAGCATATTACAAGTATGATAATCTTTTCATAAGTACCCATAACATTACACAATACAACATTTACATGAGACTAGCATGATGCATGTATTGTAATATGTTACAGGTAAGTCAAACGACTCTCTCGTAAACAGATGATGCGTGGATGTTGTTTGGATTAAAATATAGGCGCAAAGAGTTTGAGAAATATTAAAGTAGTAGTGTTAGTAGAGACTAAAAATATGTACTGTTGGACCATTAAGTAAATCAAACATTTTTCCTCTTTTGCTCTCATCTAGATTTTGATTTAAAACATGGGTCATTAGAAACTGTCTATTGTAGAACGTGTTCATCAAATTAAAAAAAGGCAAACCATCATCTTAATTTATTTACCAAGTTCTAACCGGCACAGTGGCCAAGTGACTAAGGACACTAGTACCTTCACCCAATGGTCTATTCAATGTTGGAGGTTGTGCATCTGTGTTAGAAATCAGGCAGCGGCTTTTTTTATTAATGATAATAATTTAAAACAAGAGGCTTGGATAAAAACGAAGTAACCGTCTCCACCAACAGCATATAATTGTCACCTTGTGCTAGAAGATATATTTAAAGAGTGTTCTAAAAGGGGGTATAGAGGACCAAATGGTGCAGGTATAAGGAACGCGGTTGCGGTTCCGCTCTTAATATACTCTTATGGACGAAAATACATGTACATAGATACATCGAGACTAAATACTCAATTAAAATTCTGTCCTATGATTCTACCTACGAAATATTTTTTGTCACTTCTCATCCTTTCTAAATTTTGAATTTAATTTTACTTATTGAGGAACTATAGGAGTGTTTTGCAAATTAAATATGCTTGAGAACGACTAAGTCTATTATTCTCTAGATAAGGCAAATATCTATGGTTTTAAAGACAGTGGTCAGTATAACTATAAAAAGTTGAATTAAAATATTTGAGAAATTACTGAAAACGTCACATAGATATTTGGGTAATGTAATTTTGAACAAAAATATCATAGATAAGGTCTACTGTTTACATAAAATGAACTAGGACAAGAAACAGAGTTTTTAGAGAAGACTGGCAAAATCAGTTTTAATTTGTTGGAAAATTTTACACTATTTTAACGTTTTTCTATAAAGTTTTTAGCTACTTAAATGGGTAAATTAAAATTTAAGTATCTCGTATGCACAAAATTGAAACTCAAAAGAAAAAAATACAAACATTAATTAAACTTCAAGAAATCCAACTAAAGTTTGGAATAAAACCAAATTCTGACGGAATATGACAAATGACAAAATTCACTCCAAAGTTTGACATTTTATTTGTATTCAATGAAAAATTTTTCATATTATTGTATAATAACAAATATTTTCTGAAATTTACAGTACAACAAAATATCCGCTAGATAGTCTAGATGCATTTATTTTTAAATCGAAATTGATTAGTTTTAGACTTTTGTAAAAATCTGTAGTAAGAAATCTTTAAAGCAAAAATACGTAACGTTAATTTTGTTTTTGTATGTATACGCCTAGAGCACGAGGCTATAAATTTATTAGCCGAATTGTGGCTATTTCACTTTTATAATATTAAAACTCGCTGTATATCATATGTGTACATGTGTGTATATATGTATGTATATGAGTGCCTTAGCTGAAATCAAATATTTACAAAAGGTATATCAGGAGTGGTCGGCAATTGTACATATAAATACTTGTGGCTCGATTAAATAATGCCCAGTTATATGCATAGTCGACATGAAGTAGCTACTGAAATGTTGTCTTGATTTATGAAATCACTTAAATATGTTTTTTCTACCTCTAGTGTTGTTTTTTTTTTATACATAGAATATATTACATATACGTATACATACCTCCACATAAAACGAGATATGTTTATGATGATTTTATTTCAAAAACGAATAAATAAACATATGATATGAATTACACAATAGTTTTTTACTATCAAAAACTTCTAAAACGTGACGATGATTTATTTTTTTAATTTCTATAGAAGAAAGTATTTGTAAATCCCGCAATTTGACACATCTACAACATCTACAACAGTTTGTTCAATGCCATAATGGTTTGACTCAAGATTATAATTTAAAAGCACAAACCAAATTTTATTAAATGCACAAATTTTTTTTAAATAAAATCAACCGAGAAGTCCATTTTTGCGTATCTTCCATCATAATGAATCAACAGAACGTATAAAGCGTGTTAAAATTTCAAATTTAATTCCCGTTTAAGGTTCCATTGATTTGTTATACATAGCAAAAAAGTTCAAATACATGTAAATTTTTATTTTGAAGAAAAAAATATTATCGGGTGATATAAATGGTGAAGCATACCATGAAAAAATGTTCAAATTCATGTCATTTCATCCATTGAAGGGATTTTTCACTGTTTAAAGAATACACTTATAGGACCATTGTCAATAACTATAAATTACTAGACTTTCTGGGTTGAAGTAAATTTGATAATTGATATTATTAATAGAAAAATGGTACCTATATCTGGGAGACAAATAAATTTAAATTTAAAAGTGCCCTTTGGGGTGTTTATATTAAGAAGTTTAGTGACAAAGCCAAAATTTTCTCTTCAAAAGTATGAATATCAAAATTTCAAGTAAAATTTTTACTGATAATATTCAATGCGTTGTTTGGGCCAGTTTGTACCTAATTTGGAAATATGTATAAGAAACATTATGTGTATCAACATCAATCAATATACAGTTTTATTGCTTGTATCGAATGTATCGACTAATAATTACAAAAATCGTTTAGTGTTTCATTTTCAGCAAAATATATCGATTGTCTTGAAATGTTGATGAGCTCGAGGTGGTTTCAGACCATGTTATATCAATGCAACTGTATTGTATATGGGAGATTCTTGCGCGATATTTTAGATTGGTACCCATAACGTGATTGTTTCACGATTCAATTACAAGAGTTTATTATTACAAGTTTGTACAGTTTAATAGTAAATAATGTACCAAAAAAATTGTATTTTAATATTTTATCTTATTTTGATTAATATCATACATTCATACATGATATTGTTTTCCTTCTTTTACGTATTTATATTACGACCCGTATACGCGTATTTAAGTACCACTCAACAGGTCTACTTTATAATAAATATACATATCGCTTATTGTAAATGGTTTAAGTAGATTTATTCAGTTTGCAGGCGAATTTCTTAATCTTAAACATAATCTTAAATTAGGCTTACAAGCTTAAGAAATTAACCAATAATATATTAAAAATCAGAATTTTCATGGGCAGTTTACTTACTTCACTAATTTTGTCTATAGTGGATTATGATGCATAAAGAGTAATCACTCTCATATTCTGGAGTGGAAACAACGATTGATATAATTCATATCCTAAACTTTCAGATGGTTGTAGAATTGAGTTGGAGTTAATATTTCATGAACTTTCAAGTGAAATTGTCGGATAAGAAGCTGAAATAGGTACTAGTTGATGAAATTAACTTCGAATTTATATTTTATAATATTCTTAAAATAAAGAAATCGACACATAATTGCTTATTTTTATTTGTTAACAGCTTCAGTTTGTAATTCATTGTGATCGTTATTAGACAAAGGTAAATTAATTAATTTGACAATTTCAATTTTTTATTTACAAATCCACTTTTAAACTCTCAAAACTTGTTTCTTTTATAATCTGTTTCAATTAAAAATAATTTTCATAAGTTCTTTTCTGAAAATTAAATTCGGTCATTCGAAAATGAGATTTTTAAACAGTTTATGAAATTTTTTTATTAAAACTTTTTATTTTCTTTTTGTATTGAATTTCTGAATAAAACTATTAATTATGATACCCGTGGAAATAATGAAATCATTTTGAGAAATTCGTAGTCTTTAGATTATGAACTTAAAAAAATATAGTATATGTGAGTGTTTCTATTTATCTGGAATAAATATAAATTTAACAAAATAATTAGTAATTGAGACCTCTATAATAAACACGGTATTTCCGAGTAAAAATAACTCAAAAAGTATTTATTATTTAAATTTAATGATATGGGCAGTCTTGACATAAAAACGGACGAGTGTAAAAGTGTTTTTATAAAAAAAATTTGATTTTTTATTTAGAAATGCAAAAATACTCCCCGACAAGCTTTCCATTTTCATTTCAAGATTGTGCATACCTAAAGTATTTTTATAGATATTTGGGGCGATATTTATTGTAGAATTATATTTTTGTATGCTGAAATTTTTCAGATGTGTCCAAGTGTTACAATTTCAGATATAAGTATATACGTTTTGATGTATTGCCTCCGTAGATATACTGTATATGGACATCAGCATATCAGTATACTAAATTACTTATATTTTCAATTTTTTTTCACAAGATTTAAACCAGTACGTGCTAAATTTATTTAAATACAAATTCAATTATAGCAAGATCGTTAAATGCGAATATAAATATTTTCAGTATACATTATGTACAAACTATAACAGTTCATATAATTCAAATATAAGCCACTGGTATTGAAATAATTTTATGTACAAAGTTTCTATACAAACGTTTCATATTATTTGATTATAATAAATTATTCGTCAGAATGTTATCGTGATATAATCATATAATAAATATTTTTTTTAATATTATAATCTGTCCATTATTTTTTTCAATAACTAGATATTAAAAGAAGTCTAAATTAACATAATATTAATATATTTAATTAATATATATATACAAGATATTATTTAAACCTATTTAATTCATATCTATTAATATATAATACTTTAATGTTTCCTATTTTGATTTTAATGTAGATATTTAGCTATTAAAATGTTGTTATTAGATGTTTATGATATAAATTAGGTATATAATATTGTTTATTTTTTTATTCTTTCAAACAGCAGGGGGATTAGATTCGATTAGATTCGTAAAAAAAGAGGAGGTTTTAAACACAAAAATTCTCATGTTAATCCTTCCGGATAAAATATTAACCAGTTTGATGTCATTAATTGTAAAGATATTAAAGATAATTAAAACCATTAAATTTAGTATATTAAAAATTATTAAATAATGCTTTAATGTTATTCTTTCAAAAACAGTAGCTCAGTGTTTTAAGACCTTTGTTATCTATTTCACATCTCTTGTCAAAAATGACATCTCAAAAATGGCTTTTTTCTAAATATTCCCAAAAAAGTAGGTAAAGTGGTTCTCATTGTAAAACTGACAGATTATTCTGTCATTTTTCTAAATGAATGATTTGAAATCTAAATTTTTTTTAGTAATATGTTTGTTGAACCCTTTTTTGAAATTATGTCAAACATAAACTTCTTGTATAAATAAAATTCAAAAACAACAATTTTTACATAGCAGTTCGATTTCGATGATTTTTGTTTTGATTGGTGGTTAAATTGTAGATCTCTTAAAAGACAAAAAAGTTGTATTCAACACTAAAAAGTAAAAAAAAAAAAGGGTTTACAAAAAATAGAACTGACTTAAAATTATTTTTAAATAAAACTTTCGTTACATAATTTCCTTGTCACATTTGAAAGACGCCGACTTCAGAAAGAAGTTGATGGCAAGGAAGTCACTTTATAAGAATTTTTATTTAAATATTATCTATAAAAATGATCAAATACTCAAAACAAAAAAATTAATTAGTTTTTGTTGACCAATGTACATATATATTAGTTATGCGTATGTAAAATGCTGTTCCTAGTAAAATTACATACTCAACCAAACATAAATATTTATTTTATTTCCAATTGTTTGTATAATTTTAATTCACACCATAATAATTATTATTTCAATTATTTTCCATTTGAATTTTATTTATACAAGAGATTTAGCTAGACATAATCTAACAAAAAGAGCTCAAAAAAATAAAATAAAAATAACACAAAAATGAAATGAATTATTATCCGCAAAATAAAAATGTTTAAAAAAAAAACTGGGATTTTCTCTAGTCATAAAAAATGGAGTTACACAAAAAATAAATAAATAAATGATATATGTATTTATTTGAAATGCATAAATGTTATAATAAATGGTGGAATTATCCTACAGACAACTTCATACATATATACAGTGTTTTGTTACAGGTTGAAACTTTTTACTTGATTACCAATCCGATCTGTCAGAAATTAATTGTATTTATAATCCGATAAAAACAAACAGTGTGGAAAAATTTCGTTTGGACGATTATATAAAATTCCACATTGCCGTACTATTTTTAACACATTTATTTGATGATAATGTAAACAGTTTTAATTCATAAGATCCTGGAAATGAATAAGAAGTTCAAAACTCAATCAAATAATAATAATAATTATAGGATTTAACTTTACACAATCATATTCGGAATCATATTCAAAATCACAGTAAAATATATTCCCTTAACTAATTTCATTTTGGAAAAGTATGTGGGCTTTGTAGCTTTAAAATGTTTAACTTCCTTATAAAATGAAGTTATTCTAATAGCCTCAAAAATCAAAAGAGGGCTTTGATCATGTCGAGGTCACCGAGGTGTGTTTTTTTATGTGAAATTTTTACGATACGGTTACACGCGCAAAATTTATAAAATCTATTTTAATTTACAATATGCATATATCCTTGTAGAATCGCGGCTTTTAGGTTTTGGGTATAAGTCGGGTCCCATGGAACAAAGATCCAACTCTTAAACCACAAGAGAGAAAAGAAAAATTCAAATCCAAAAAAATAATAATACCAGTAAACCTTACACTACTCGTAGATTATGGGTAATATCTGAAATCTTACCTACTGAATTACCAAAATTAACGTTTATCTTGAAAAAATTACTTATTTAATTAAATTTTTTTTTTTTTATTTATTTATTAATTTTTTTAATTTCTTTATTTATTAGTAATTTTTTTTTAAAGTATGCATGTATATTCTTTTTTATACTATACCACCCCCCTCCCCCTTACACCAAATCACTCCGACAGCAAAAACATTGATTTTATATCAAATGGGCAATTCAATTTTTCAAATAGTAATGTTAACTTTCGTAACAAATCTAAAACCATCCCTTTTTTTAGAAATTACTCTTTACTGACAGGAAAGATCACATCATAAAAAACTTTAATTGAAAACATTTTTCACAGAGTGTTTAAATTCCCCACAATTCTAATTTAAATTTTGTAGAAAACCCATACCAAAATTTTGATAATGGGTCCTACCTAAGTCAAGTTGTGAATTGACTCTAGTTATTTAAGGGGACAGGAGAATTAAATATAAAAAGATATGGCTGTAATGTTATTCCTTCCATTCTATATCGGTGTATGTTCCACATTTTCATATTGTTTACATTTGCTACAAAGCTTGACAGATTGCATGCAGATATAGATAATTTTTTTGTAGTGAATAATGCAATGTTTATAAAAATAATAAAATAATGCCAATGGATGCAGCCACTGGCATTAATTAATGGAAGCGCATGATATGCAGAAATTGCAGTTATTTTTCATAATGTTTGTTTTTGAACAATCCTTTTCTATGTAAATATATTCATATATCAATGTTAAAATATACTATAGGATGAATACATTTTCATTTTACAAAATATTATGCATTTTATAACAAAAAAACATCAATTATTCTACTATATTGATTTCATAGCAGGGAAAGATAAATTAAGTTTTGATTCAATTACGACAAGAAGAACAGGTAGAATTTCCAGAGAGTTTTTTGAATTCTGCAGCACCTTCTGACTATTTTATGTTTTGTATTTTTATGACTAAAATATCCATGAATCACAGAACTATTCTAGACTTAGTATGCAAATTTTCTCAAAGAAATGTTTCAATGAAACTTGTAGAGCCATTTCCGATAATAAAGTAAAAAACCTTAGAATCACTAAAATAAAGTGAGCACCCGGTTGTCCCATGGTCATTAAAAGCTTCGCAGTGTAAATAGAGGTGCTATCAAGACGGAATGCCAAATTTTAACGATAAAGTACACACACAGATTAATATTTGAAACTTACTTTTTTCATTTCGATTCTTATTTTGTCTAGCTAACGGGAGATAGATAAAAGAAATAACTTCTTTTATCTAATTTAAATAATGAAGTCAAATTGAATATTGGAATCAGATTTCCAAAATGTTTGCATAAAGAAGGCTGTATCAGACATTCAATTGAGTATGATAAATACCGTAACAAACTTACACAAAGATCATATCCAGCAAAATAATGACCGCAAAGTTATGAAATACGAAACACCAAATGAAAATTTATTATGTTAGCAACATAGAAAATAATACTATAATGTTGTTAAAAAAATCTTTTATCATAGCCTTACAAAATCCTTTATAATTTTCGTATACCATAATGGCCTTTAAAAAGTCGTTTTATGTTTTTACTCGTGTGTCAAGGAAAATCTTCTCAAGGATTAATTTGAGATAATGCAATTAGTATTAGAGTTGAAAATTAACATATATATATTCACAATTTTGTAAGGTTATTGGAACACTTTAAGCTGTCGACATTTTTATACATTTGAACCGAAGTTTCACAAATAAATCTTCTATTGTTGATTCAAAACAATGTGTTATTTACTTTCTATAATGAGCTAATTTAAATAATTGCATATTTTCCACTTACAAAAAAATCGATTGTAGTCAATGGATCACTCTTGATGTTTTTTTAGTAATTTAAACTGAAATGATAAATTTTAAATCATCTATATATAGTAAATTTTTTGGATAAACTATATTTCGAACATTTTATGATCTACTTGGCATAAAATGAACACACATATATCCAATACCTAGTTTAGATACATACATAGATACATATGAGTGTAGGTACTATGCCATAGGTGAATAAATATAACAATGATGCCATGATAGTAGTTATCATAGATATGGAATGGTAGTGGTAATCTGAGAGGTACAGGTTTGTTCTATTAATACTGGTTTAATGTACAAGAGGCTTCAACATCAATTATTTCTGAAAACTAAGCAGGCAATAAAGCCATCATTTTTTATAAAAACTTTCTTATTTTTCGATAAAATAATTACAATGCCATGATTTTAAGTAAATTTCACCTGTCTTAAATTAATGATATACAATCTTTTCTTGAAGTGGAAAACGTCTTCCTTAAAATCGACAATCACATACATCAATAGGATATACCGTGCGAAAGTTTTGAGATGGAAGTATCTATAAGATCTAACGTGAGAGTGATTGACATTGAAGACATTATACAGTGTTATTATGTACCTGTGCGTGCCTGTATGCAGCATTATAAACGTGACGCATTGTATATATGTATTGTACGCATTTATTTGTTGTAAATGCATCATAAATATTATAAACATAAGTATCTAAATATTTTAATAAGACCAAATTGATAATAGTAACTACTTATATATTTCTAAATCAATAGATTTCATCCTGAGTAGTTACCGCTTATATATAACGCAAGAATAATACCGAGCATACACACTTCATGAACTTTATTAGTCTTGTTACGTTCATAATGACATATATTTGAATAAAATGCATACTAATTTTAATTAAACAATTATCCTTCTCCTGATAAATTCAATATTTGTCTCAATATCTTGGAGTAGAAGTTAAAGTCACTTGTAACTACATATTTTTAACTATAAACCAATGAGTCAGAGAGAGACTTAAAAAAACCATGAGTCAGAGAGAGACAGCGATACTTAATGGTAAGCGACGCATACTTATAAACAATTAAAAAAAGGTATAAACAATGCAATTTTTTAAAATCTCTTTTTACAATATTATTAACAATTGTATAGAGAATTTAAAAAAAAATATGACTTAGACATTATGTTTTTTTTAAATATATTTTTCATGGGTCGAAAGTACCCAAATTTGAGATTTTTCGAACCTTTAAAAATTCATATCTTTAAAAATATTAACTTTATCGTTAAAAGTCATAGGACCTTTTTTATTCGTATTTCAATAAAGAATATAAAAAAAACCGGTTGTCCGGTTGAAAAATAACAATTCCTTGCAATTGTTTAAACAATTTCGGTTTAAACAATATGGCACCCGGTTGCGCCATGGCAATATGCATTTATATCATTAGGAGGGCAATTTGAAGAGGATCGCATAAAAAAATTGAGGTGGAATAGTTTTTGGTACTCATGCGCCGATTCCTCCTACACTAATACATTATATCCGTTCTTCAACAATCCAAAATGGTAGAATTGAACTGCCAAATATGTGAGAAAAAAAAACAGGTACTATAAGGTATAAAAAAATTTGTAATTTCTTAAAAATTTCTATTAACTGACCGAACGTGATGAGTTTTAGGGTATAACTAGACGATTTTGCATTTCGTTTGTCTGTATCAATCTATCTAAGTTTATTCCGTTTCAACTTTCGAACGCCTTGTTTGATTTTGACAAAATTTGGTAGGCACATTGATCACACTCAGGAAATTCACTATATATTTTGAGAAATTTGTATTTTCCCCTTCGGGAAAATGATATTGTAACTTTTTGCTACGATATAAACTTTTTTCAAAAAAATTACGATTCCAAACACGAGACCATAAGTTTCAAAAGCAGTTTCTCTTTCCACTAGGCTACTCTACTAATACATATAATATTTAATTTTTTGACATTATTTTTAATTTTGCTATCATGTTTTAGATTGTATCAGATATCTACTAAATTTTATGTACGTATTATTTGTATACTACAGTTTATAGAACTGCTAGTAATTTCTTTCTGATAAATAACCATCACAAGCAAATTATGGAATATTGAAGTGACACATTTTGTACATACAGTTATAGGTCTACCAAACTACTAAACTAGCCCTATTTTGATCATACACAACACAAAACTATACTAAATATAATAATAATAATAATAATAATAGTAAACTTGTACCACAGTACATAACCGACCTATTCAGTGTACTGTTAAATAAAACAGTACAATCGGTCAGTTGCATTGAAACAAACAATTACACAACATGAATTCAGAATTTGTGTGAATTGTATGTGTGTATAGAAAATGTAGAGAGTATGAGACTCAATATGGATGCATGGAAATGGGTGTGTGGGTGTATATGTACATGAGGGTGGGTGACTGGTGTGGTTAGGCGAGCTAGAGAATGAGCTTGTGTAGATTGGTTAGCTTATAAATAAAAACATACATATAAAACATTCGATCACATGTTGTCATCCATGTTTTAATGTGAACATGCTAAACGTAAACATTGATGTATACACGAATTAATACTATCAAGTAAAATGGTTATATATTATGATTGCATATGCTTGAAGTATTTGTGGCATATAAAAAATATACGTTTATGAAGTAAAAATAGTAGAAGAAAGAAAGAGTCGTAGAGGGAAAGCATACAAGCGGTGATGACCATTCGTGTAATGTCTTTACGACATTTAAAATTTTCAATTCATGCTCCGTCACCAAATGTAATGAAAAATTTTACTTGTATGCGATAATTTTCTATAATAACAAACGTTTTAATGTTGAAAATATAATGACGCTTTGGAACTACCTTATCAAGTTTGGTGTCGGTTGACCAGTGAAACACGAAAGCGCGTAACTCCACAACGAATTCCAATCAATTTGTGTAAGCAAACGTGGAAATTTTCAACATGAAACCAATTAGCAACTTTTCATGTTTCAATAATCCTTCCAGGTATATATTACTCAGAACTTATCTGTTTTTGACATCCAAAGACCGATATCTCGCTAACCGTTCATCATTTTACTCTTACTGAAAATATTATGGTATATTCAATTAGTCAATATGTTCCAGAGCTATTAAAATGCGTAACTTCACAGCTAATAAACGAGTATATATATATATATATATATATATATATATATATATATATATATATATATATATATATATATATATATATATATATATATATATATATATATATATATCAATTTGTGTAAAATAACGAGGATATTTTCAGGTGAGTCCTAATTTAGAAACATCTCATCTATAAGTTATCGTACCGGGAATATACTGTTCTGTTAAACTTATCTTTTTTTTCCGTCTAAATACTGATATCTCGTTAACTGTTCATCCAAATTCGGTGAAATTTATTTGTACATGTGTAACATAGCTTTATCTTAGATTGTGTGAAAACCGATTATTTATGATTACCAAAGAAAAAACCAAATTCGGAATGAATTAATCTGAAAAATTGAAATCGTTTTTCTGTTACAGAAAACTTTATGGTACATTCAATTGGTTCAGCTATTTAAGTAAATATATTTGATAATAGGTATTTTACATAAACAACGATATAGAGTTTGATTTTGGTGATATTCTTGAAGTAAATGAATGGTGTAGTTTTACTTCAGTGTCTTGAATTTTGTTAAAATTGATTATTCTGGATATGGAAAGAATAATCAATTGAACGGAAAGAATCTTGAACAGAAAATCTCAGAATAAAGAATGGTAGAAAATATATTTTTTAATTTGATTTCCAAATATTCGTTGAAGACTAGAGGGCTACTAAAGTGAGCATATTCGTACACCTCGAGGCTGTTTTGTATTCAATATTGGCTGTATGGTAGCGCTCTACGTTTGTGTGGTTGCCAAATTATACAAAATAATCGATTGGAATACGCATAATTTCTATTTATTTTTCAAAGACATAAGTGAAAGTAGCGGCAAAGATTATAATAATACCGATATAATTAAATTATCGATTTCTATATCGTTTCAACACCACGAAATAATATGAAAATAACATTATGGATTTGTTTGCCTACCAATCTGAATATCATTGTATTATATATAGCACACGTAATATATCTCATATTAATTTATTCATATGAAAATGCTAGTACTGTATATTTAGTAGATAAATATTAGAGGCAGTAGACATCAACTAGGCTCAAAAATTATTAATACATAATGCAAATAGTACACAACCATCAAACAAGTCGAAACCAAATGGATGACGTAGATGAGGCTTGCCAATATTGATGGCGGTTGAGTATTATACGTTCACATTTCATATGCTTGAATGTCCAATGTTGAGATCTTACAGTGTAAGTTGTTCATGTATATCCTTTAAACAATATGACTTCAACACATATAAGTTCTTGTAAAATTAAGATTTCTGAGTTTGTCTTGAAAATCGATTATCAATATTGTATGCCACATTGGTCTTGTGAAACGTTTGTAATCTGTGAATATGTTGCTTAATGTCTATTTAATTTTAAAAAGAGAATCAATGCAGAGCTCAAACCGCTAATCGAAATGGATTGCGATTTGGTATATATATAGTTATTTGAGCCTTTGCATTCAATGCTAAAGGATTATTGACAATCATTTCAACCAAAAAGGGTGAAATGGGTGTTAACAAATACATAAACACGATTTTTTTAAAAATAACCTCTTTAGGGGGTAACAAGAAGTTAATAGTCTAAAAATTAGCATGAGTGTCATTTTGGAGGTTTTTCAGAACGTTGGGAACGAAAATGTCACCAATTCAGAAACTGATTTCACTTGAAAAACAAATAATGGTGATAAAGGCCTAATTTATCATTTGGTATTAATCATAATAAAAAATTTACTTTCAATTGTGTTGATTTTAATTATATGAACATAGTTAGGGTC
Organism: Chrysopa pallens; assembly: GCA_020423425.1. Lineage (NCBI taxonomy): Eukaryota > Metazoa > Arthropoda > Insecta > Neuroptera > Chrysopidae > Chrysopa > Chrysopa pallens. The sequence goes on along the minus strand of CM035594.1, from coordinate 11,919,649 downwards.
AAAGTTATTATTTGCAATTAGTTTGCTTACGGGTAATTTTATGTAGCTTTTTTTACACGTAAATTTGCCCAAATGCTTTGTGGTTTTGATAGATCACTGAAGAATATTATCTAAAAGAAATTTTGACAACATTTATTCTGTAGGTTTGGCTATATTTTTTTAACCTTAAACTGAAAAGCTAAAATTCAAACTTATCAATCAAAATCATACTTAGAGCGAGATATATACGAATTTTTTTAAGTCAAAAACGTAATCTCTGTAATAAAATGACTATTTTTAGTCTTTGTATTAAGGGAGTTCATGTAGGAAAGTATTCAGTTTTTAACTGGTTTTTTGTGTATAATGTGTAAAACTTCCCATACTATTAACTTGGTACCTCATATATACAAGTAATATTAAATTTGTAACACTTGAAGTTTGATAGCAATAAAACTGAAGCCATTGGTGATCCTGTCATATAAGCAACTAATTCGCTTTATTTCTAATCATAAATGTCCATCTATACATCCATACTAAAAAAAAAAAATGATAAAAAGTTTTCGAAGTACGCTCGGCTGTACTTTCCAACTTATTTGCATTTTTTTTTATGAAAGATTTTTCATGAAAGATATTTGTATACAGATGAACTATCAAGCATTGGATACTATATTTTGCCTTTCTCTAGTTATATGAAAATTTATATCAATATCAAAATTTTATTTTGCCACAAATTTTAAATCTGCAATATGATACATTTGGTTGGAGTAGCATAAACTTGACTGAAAAAATATCAATATCCAAAATAACTTTAAATATATAAAATTTTGTTCAGTACACAGAATTAATTCTTTAAAAACGAAGCAAATCTTTTTCTAAGCAATATCTATTATGTAGAGAACGAAAAATTACCAATGATATAAAGAAATAATCGTTTAAATAAGCTACAGATGCTATATTATAGACTTTCAGTATTATATTTTTCATATTGCACATAGGATATTTTAATACTGTGTACTATATTCAGTCTCATTAAGGCGAGTAAAGATCCGTAAAAATCGACTTTATTATTACTATAATATTTTATCAAAATGTCCTGTTACTAATATCTTATTTTCAAAAATGGCTTTCGTAAGACAACTATGTTAACGATAGAAAAATTTATTTGGCTTTAATCATTAACTCGATAAAAACTAGGAACTCGTACACGACTACATACATTGACATTTTACATAAACCAAGAACTTTATGTTTTCTTAGAAAAAAAAAAAATTATTTGAACCCTGTATACGCGTTCTAAATTTATAAGAAATTAATGTATAATCCAAGTTTAAAGCCTCTTCTAGATGTGGTGAAAGGAAATAATAATAAATTTACTTAACTTTTGTTATAATTATTTCAAGGTTAATGAATACCAATATGAACAGTTTTCCATGATTTACTTTAAGCCAAATAAGCCAAATAACTGATTTTTTTAAAGAGGATTCAATATAAGGGTCAGCCCATTGAGTAGACAGCCATTGAGTATAATTGATAATTGAACAAAGCCTCGAAATAATTCTTTTATAACGATGGAATTCAAATATATTGTATGATTAAATTAAACAAGTGCATATGCATAAATTTCAAAGTTTCAAATAAACGTAACTGTATTTGAACCAGAATATTTGTTTTGTTACAAAATATCCTAGTGTTTCTCATAGACAAACTGATATGTATTCGCTTATTGTTTACATTATTCATATTTTGTTTACATCCTGTTCAATAATGGTTAAACATTATTATTATTATGAAGTCTTTTCCCCTAAAATATCATATTGGTTTATATGTTTGTTTAAAAGACCGTAGTTATGTTAGATGGACGGTTCACTGGATCGGCAAATTTTCCAATTTTATGATTACAAAAATCAAGAGTAACTGCTAGTTTCTGGCACAAAAGTAGCCGTACCTCCACAGCGAAATATACTATCAACAAGAAATAGAAAAAATGAAATTAAAAAAGTACAATCTCATTATGAAAGTCTAATAACAAAAATCTTGTACTTTGAACCAAAACAACAGAGAAAAAATAAAAAAATAAAAAGAAATTTGTTGTGTGCGATTTCGATTGAATATTATTGTTTTTATTGCTATCTTATAAGAAAAGTTTGTATAAACTATTTAAGCTCGTAAAGCTTTGATGAAAGTTAGAAAAGCTAAATAGGGTGGGTACAAAGGTAGTTGTAATTCTGAAGATCAATTAAATCTTAATAATTTTTTTAATATTTGTTTAATTAAAACCAAACAAAGAATCAAAAATTTGAATCATTTTTTCGATAAGAATAATTAAGTGCATATTATTTGATAACTGTACTTATTTTCAGATAATCATCGCTCTAAATTGTTATAAAAGAGAATTTGTCCAAAATTTACATTCTTTCATGCCACATGTTTTATATCCCTCTATGAACTGTTTAAGTGTTTATCGCACATCCGGTTTCATGTTTTTATTTTAAAATTAGAATCCATTATGTACCTCCAATTTTTTTCATTGTTTTTATTTCCAAAATAATTCTTAAAACAAATTAAAATATTAAGGCAATTATTTATCATTATAATGTAAAATTGTTCATAAAAAATAAATCGTAAAAATAAAAAATTTCGAAGACATATTTTAAATGTTACAAATCGCTGCACATGGCCAATAAATTGTTTGCTGTTGTATGTATTTTGTCAAAACCAAAAATAAAACATGCACGATTTTCTTTAAATTATTGATATATCCATTATTATGAATGTTTTTTTGTATAGATTATTTTATTGTCTACAAAATTATTAATATCTAACATATAATGACATAACTTATGTACAAGATGGTCTTTCAAATTGGGTATTAAATTGTTTATTCCATCAATTTAATCGCCAGTACTTTACGAACAAGGAACTGAAATAATTTTTTAAAACTCTTTAGAAATTTGTAGTGACGTTATTTTGATAATCCTCTTTGAAATTACAACATTTTGAAAGTAAAACATTGTGTTCAAGAAAGAGATGAAATTTAATCTTTGAGAGCTTAAAACTTTTATTTTTTCCTCAATTTTGTTAAGGTATTGAATCTAGCAAATTTACTATCATATAATGCCCAATACCAAATAATTATTGCAATTGTACATGGGCATGGAACATATGTTTGGCTGCACTGGAAGGGCCCGGGTTTCTCACGGTAGAACAACCGAGTAAACAACGTAAGTGTAGAACAACAAATTTTTTTCTATTCATTTTGGAAAGTCAACAAAAATATAATAATTATTTTAATACACTCTAAAATAATTTTTGAAATAAACTTAAATATTTAAGCAATTATCAAACATTATTCTATAAAATTGTTCATAAATTATAACCAAATAGTACAATAAAGTATTATGAAGTAAGATGACAACAAAGTATTTTATCATCGCTTCACATTGTCAATAAATTGTTTCTTATTTAATATGTTATACTAAAATTAAGTGAACAAAAAAAATTCCTTACTTTGTTTTTAGAGTATTTAAATAAAACGTGCGTGTACCATTTAGCCAAAAAAAAACTTACATTTAATAACAGGAATTAATTGATCATGCGAAACTATTTTTTGTAAAATTTAAAACAAATACTGAAATTTTTTAAATAATAAATCTTATTATAAACAATTTTACATTATAATAAAAGATTATTATATTGTTCATAAAATAATTTAAGAAACCAATTGAAAATAATAATAGGCCAACATATAGAGCAAACGAAGGAAGTAGTTGATGCATTATTTTATCAAAATTATCATTTTTAATCTTTAATTAGGCGTAAGACTAAAATTACCTCAAGTTGACGGACAATAAATAGAAATTATTTAAATTCCAAATTAAATAAATCTTTATTTACTCAGTGAATATAAAATTTTTGGAAAATATTAAAATAACAAAATGACAAGCCATTTTTAATTAACTTTTTTAAATCTTAAAAAATAATATATTAAACGGATCTAGTGTCCATCTGCAGTCATGGCTGACGTCATACAAATCCAATCCAGACTTTGATATAAGAGTTCACAGGAAAACCATGATAAAATCATGAACTCGATGGTTGATGCTAGCTGTAGTATCATCGAATCGTAGAAGAATCTAAAATGAATATAAAAGTTTCATAAATAAATAACTATTGATAAATAAATTTTATAATAAAGAGTAAATTTCAAATTTAATTCTGTAATTTTTAAAAATATATCTTAAAAGAACTACATAAGTTTAAGTTAAAAATTACTGCCATAGATAAAACCCCTAAAATCAGCATCAATCTAAGTAGGATCGCCAAGTCAATAAAATATAGTTTCAGTATTGAATATTTTAGATCTGGATTGTCAAAATATAAAATAAATCAATTAATAATGATTAAAAATACAAAATAAGCTCAAAATTATCTTAATTGCCAATTTTTAAAAACAACACTTCAGTACTTAAATTTAAGCTTTGGATCTAATGTAAAAATTGTTTCATCCCAGAGCTACATTGGCTTCATGCAAAATATCATTAAAGTTGTAAAAACTGTTTTGAACCAAAAAACCTTTCACTGATGTTAGAAAACTTCATTTATGGGATTTCATGTCTTACAAAATCGTGGGGCTGCTGTTAAATACATTATAAACTTTCAAAGCCTGGATGTGTGTTCTATTTTCCATTATGTATTTTTAATCACATCATAAAAGCATTTTGTTACTTGTTTTAGGTATTTTCTCACAATTTTGTCAGTTTGATATGAAGACTGCAATCAGTTCAACGTAATAATAAAATTTGTTTAATTAATAATTTAGGTTAAGTAATAATTTCATTTTACAGTTCCTAAAAGCCATCTACAAGGCACTACTACACTGAGCATTTTTAAATTTTGCTAGTTTGATTGTGGATAAAAACCACTCTGTATGCATGTATTTTGATGTTTATGGATAATACACGAATATATACATAATAATGTCAAAATTATATTAGTGAACTTATTTTGTGTTAAGTTACTGATTGTAATGTAATACAAATACAGTAAAGAAGAACTATTCTATTATTCGAACTGGCAAAGAACCAATAACATATTTATACACATATTTTATATATTAGAATTCAACCATGCATATAGAAAATGATTTCTGTTTGTTTACGTACAGTTTTTTTTTTTGTTACTGAAAATAATACTTATGAATTGAAATATCGTTTTTAGTGAGAATACAAAAAAATTAAATCAAAATACATTTACTTGGCTAGTCTTAAAGCCTGTTAAATCGTATGAAATTTTAATTTTTTGGTTAATTACAAAGTTTATAAAAAGATACCGTAAGAGTTAATAACATTACTTAATTCGTCGATTGATAGATGAAATTATCAACATTATTAATGTATTTAGGTGGAAAATATTTTTTATTATGGTGGTATAGAAAAGTACTGTTCAATAGTATTTAGAAAATATTTCTACCTAGCGTAGTAAAATGAATAATAATACATGAATTCATTATACAAAACCTCCAATCCCCGTTTGAGGATAAACCCTGATGAAGTAAAGACTTTTATGTTTAATGTATATTTTTAAGAAATAATTAGCAAACATATTGACCACGTTGATGTGCGCTGTTTAACGCTATAACGGTTGATAGCGAGTCAGTGATGTAATAAAATTTATAAAGCGTACTTTTTCCCGGGAAAATCTCTACAGCTATTCACTGCTTTTGTTTCGAGATTAAATATAAATTGATTTTATTGGAATAAACGTTAATTATAAAAGAAACAATTCTTTAATGGAAGTGTTCAAAAACTCAATCAGTTACTCCGTTCTAATCAATACATTTGTCTAACGTCATCGTAGCCTTTAAAATTAAATCATATATACCTTGGAGAAGTAGGACAAAGAACAAATTTTTTAACTGGGTCCTATAAATCTTATACTGAACTAAAATTAATAAAAACAAATCACCTTTCTTTAAAACAGTTTTTCATAATCTCTTTAGAATCGCTAAAATTGTATCAGAAAATCAATTAGCTCTTCAATTAGTTTTTCTATATGAAAGTGTTTTATTAATGTGATTATTTTTTGCTTTTTCCATTTCGAAAACAGCATCGAATATTTCGAGGTTACTCTCTGAATCTATTACAACTAGAGTGTGCCAATCTCTAAAAAAGTAGATGCTCATTGTGAATTAAAGATAACTTATTCTGTATTTTGACTGCTTTGAAATCTATGGATGTATACTAAAGTATCGGTATTTATATTCCTGAAAAATGTCTAAAATCTGTAGTAATGCATCTATTTTGTTTATAGTTGACTCCTCTGTGGAACCACATGAATAGAATACAAAATATTTAATGAAATGAAATAAAAAGGACAAAAACTGTTATCACTGATGGTAAAAACGACCTTTTGCACAAAAAAAAAACACTTAAAAAAATATTCCAAAACATTTCTTATAATCTTTGATTCGGAAATGTCTTGCAATGATTAATTTATTTATTTTGCTTATTTATAAAAATAACAAAAATTCATCAAGCCCATTTGGAAAATTTATATAGATATCATTATCATTATGTATTTTGATTCGTATCTCAACAAATTTCAGTCATTAAACTTGAATAATACAAACAAAATACATTTGAAAAATTGGCAGCAAAAAAACAAAAAACGCAACAAGTCTGTGTATTATAAAACCCAACAAAATTGATGTGCTTAATATAATATATACGTTATACAAAATATAATAGATTGAACTTAGAATAAAATATAAACTATAATGTTCAAATACCACATACATTACGCAAGCACAAATATGTGCATATACAGGGAACTTATTAATATTTCAAAGGAATCAAATATTTGTTGTAAAAAGTGCATTTTATGTCCTTGGCAATTTCTTAGATCAAATTATTTTGTATTTTATAAATACGTATTTCGACTACAAAGTAGTCATCATCAGTATGAAAAGTAGTCATCATCAGTATAATCATCATCAGCTAGTTGTAATGATTCTCTGAGAAGATGTTACTCGTTGCTAATTTGGTGATGGTTTGCACATTTGTTTGTTCGTGTATGCTACGTCAACCAGTCAGCATCGATCACGTGTTGAGTGTTCGGCAAATGATATTGGACCACGTGGTTTTTGTAAATTAAAAAATCTCAAATTAAAAATTGAACGTACAAAACTAAAACAGAATTATGAAATTAAATAATTTTAATTTCAAATACTTTGTAATCCACAAACGTATTTATAAAATACAAAATAATTTATAAAAAAAAAAAAAGTATTTATAAAATACTATTATAAAGTTCGGATATAATGAGTAAATAGTTAAGTGACATGACACGGGATAGGAAACAAGTGTGTTCCGCTTTATTGTGACAATAAGTGTGTGAAGATTATGGGAATTGTTCAATTATTTTTGAATGTTAATTACCAAATTGTCAATTAACCTGTTTATGTATGTTTATTGTAACTTAATATAAAAGTTTATATAACATAAATTAAGACACAATTTTTATTGGTATCGTAGTTAGTTTCATTTTTTATTGGTGAATTTTTTTTTTTTTTATATTAAAATAAAATGAAAATGTTAAAATTTGCACTTGTTGTCGCGAGTTTCAATAATAAATTTAGTTGTATATTATTATTAATTAATTAATTTCAACGCGTTCTCCAAATGTAATTTTAAAATTTTCAAAAATTCCTAGAAAAATCGTGGAATTTTCAAAATAATTCAGTAAAAATGAACTGACTATTTTCTTTAAAATTGACGTCTTCTTTTTTCACGTAAGAGCCAAAAAACCCATAGAGCCGTACTAAAGCAACCCCAAATAGCACCAAGTATTTTCATCATAGATTGTAGTAACAAGGATAAATGTTAACTTGTATCACGGAAACGTACATTTTTAACATGGGAATGTGTCAGGTTTCACAAAAGGACAGTTTGTGCAATTCGTAGCGAATAGAGTATAACATATAACAAAAATACAGCAGCGCTAATAAACCTAAAGCTGCATATACAACAACAGTTAATTTTACATTATTAACATTACAACCAGATATGAATGATTTAAGCATTTCTGTTTAACATTGGAGTGATTTTTAATAGAGTTATTTTTAGATGAAGTGGTTTTGTACCGAGTAGTTTTTTTCGGAGTGATTTTGACCGGATGATTTTGGTTGCAGTGATTATAGACCGAATGATTTTTCACGTGTACCATTAATAACACAAAAAATATTCGATAGAATAGAAATATTATTTCAAATAAATATAAATTTTACTATTTAAATTTAGTAATATAACAAGTGGCGATAGCAACTAACAGGAGTTAATTGTTTATATACTTGATATATGATGGAATATAATTGTTTATTTTTTTTTTGATTCAAAAAATACTATAAATATCCAGTCTATACACAGCTATATATGTATATTTGTATACTAATAATCTGTATTATTATTACCTATATGTGTTTATTGGCTAAATTTGAGCTTAAATTGTGGAGAAATTAAAGAAATTACAATTAAGATTTTTTGTATTTGAACAATTGTTTATAATTTTAAAATTGTGTCACAATGGACCGCTTTTGTTCATTCACGAACGTAAACTCACTTTTAATTTCTGGTATACGTCACCAAAATTTCAGCTCGTTATCTCTTTTTATTTTTAAGTTTTCATCATGACGGACGGTCGGAAATGGACTAATTAGGTATTTCTAAAAACACCTATGTTTGATATTATGTTGAGAATAATATCAAATTTTAAATTATAACAGATGTTAAATAGATCTTTAACAACTCCTTACTGCTTGCTCAATTCTGAACAAACTCTCATTCAAAAATAATATTATATATAATAAAATGTATAATACTTGCAGACACACTACACATACTAAAATATTTTACATATGAAAGAAAATATACAAAGCGAAAGTTAACTTCAATTTCTAGAAATGATACCCATCAGATTTGTTTTGAATGTGCCATCTATTTTCTACAATAGTATCCGTATCGTATCGTATCGTATCGTATCGTAACGTAACGTAATGTTGTAGTAGTGTTAGTACACTGCTACTCGTAGACGAGTGAGTAAACATTCCGCATAATAAACACTTTCGTATTGTGTCATATACACATGAATAAACAGCATATAACTCAATGTCGTTTTCATGCATTTTCTTACATATCTTCTTTGTCAGTAAAAATACTTGACATCTTTCATAAATATATTTATGTCCACGTTTCTCTATACTGCTTCGTTTGTTCACTATATCGTCTTGTATTCTCTGCTAGATAGATAGATAGCTTCAACAGTAATTTTAAATTTATATTACGTGTTAAAATTTCTATAAGTGTATGACGTAGTCGAGTTTTTATTCATTTCAAAAAAGTAAAAAAAATTTGGTTCCTCATATAACATTAATAAGAGACATAAAATAAAGTCTCAGTGCTTATAAGTATATCACGTCATTTATAAGTAAGGTACAACTCCATTATTCCGGTATAGTACATAATTACGAGAGTTTTTAAAGAAAAAGTGGAATTAATATTCTAACAAAAAAAGTCTACCTTTGAATGAAAATTCCTTATTCAAAATTTTTTGAAAATTCTATACAATATTAGTTGTTGTATTGCATAAATGTTGTTAATGAGACAGTGGTTCTGTATTGTTAAGGATTTTTAAAATTTCAGGTAGATTTATCATATTTAAATTTGATAAAATATTAATTGGATTGAATATATAATAACCTAAGAAAGTGTATATCACGTAATTACGTTCACTAATTCTCGTAATTATGTTAACAGCTTAATTTTATAGCGAAATTAGAGACTAGTTCGACGTGACGAAAATTGACATTTTGTAGTATAAACTAGAGACTTGGTCACCAATTAATATTTTCGAACTAATTTCGGATTATCATTTTTTCATAATAAACCAACTTTAATGTAAAACAAATTTATATGTAATTCGTTAATCATATCCAAATGCGTTATGTCTAAACATATACCTCATACCCGTAATTAGGTGTATATGCCTCATACATCTTATAATTTCCATGAGGGTTAATCATTTGTAGAAGAGACCACGGTTCATACTAGGGATAAACTCAATCATTACTTGAAGATAAAACGGTTATAACAATAAAACGCCATATGACCTAAATCTATTCATCTTTGGAAGAGAGTCTTACAGGCTTTCAAAAATGTCAACAAAAAATCCACATAGAATACTCGAGTCCGAACCCTTCTCTGTACGTCAGGCTTAAATCATATGATAGTTCGATTCCATTCAAGTTTCCCATTCCCTTAAATTGTCAGATTATTGAAATGTATAATTCATTTTCAATGAAAGTAAATTTAAAAATTAATTAGATGTACTACGGAAATTTGATTATCGATCCACCCTTAAGTATAACCGTAGCCGCCATGATATTATGTGATAAAGCCATGTAAGCCAAAAAGGGTGATCAATAATCGTCGTCTTTTATGAGTACCTGCCTTTTGTTATTTTTTTTAACTGATCAATAATCGTCGTCTTATATGTGTATCTGTTTTATTTTTTTAAATAAGTAGTAATTTTTTTCAATTTCTCTTTACTTTCTATTAAGGACAGAAATGATAATTAATCCGTGGATGTACATTTTTTGATGATTGATACATTGGTAACAGTAAATAATTGCATTCTTCAATTAAAGATAATTTAACATCAGAGGTTTAATTAACACTATATTCATAGAATAGCTTCTTCCAATGTAAGCTTACAAATTTAGAAAAGTTTAGCACGTTCTTGTTGTCGAAAGTAATAAACTAGAAAACATAATTTATTTGCATCTTTATTAAGCATTTTATATCTATAAAGTAGTGCGTAGTACTTATTTCTACTACTAGCCAGAGGTTTTGTACTGAGACTCAAACATGTATTTTCAATAGTAAAATTGAGGGTAATTTGAAACTTAGTACAGAAGTAGACAAGATATTCACTTGCCAAATAATTGCCTCTTCTTGTTACAGTTTTGCATAAACTTTTTAACATTCTGTATTCAAATAAAACATTTCATCATGTAACTATTACCAAAAAAAACTTACAAAATGATTTATAGATAGACATTATTTTGCTATTTTATATTATTTTGTTTAACTGCGGCATTGATAAATTTAAATTTCATGTAATATAATCAGTAATAAAATAGAACAATTCTACCTAAAAACTTATCAAAATAGATAAATAGAAACAAAATGCTATACAACACTAAACTAAAAAAAAAAATTCAACTTATAATGGGTTAGACTCTACAAAGTCGGGCCAAGAACTTCCTTTTAAGAAAATCAAATGCAAAATAAAGTATTTCAATTAATCTTTCATAATTATTATGATGATAGGCGAATTGGTTTCATGGTTCAATGGTTTAAAGTAGACACAAAATGAGAAACTAGACTCAATACCATAACAAACTTGAAAATTTGAATAAAATTGATTCAAAAAGAAATAATTATTACGCTATCAAAGATTGTTTTATTTCTTGAAAACAATGTTTAACATGGAGATACTAGCATGTGACGTCAGATGTAAGTAATATTTGTTTGTTTACTCAGGAATCTAGAATATTCAATCTTACTTATTCTAAAAAAATAACTTCAGGTACGTTATTGTGAAGTAAAGACTCTTCAATTGAAGTACTTGAAATCAGTTAGTCAACACCGAATTGAAAACATAACAAATTGCTATTCGGACATGCTACCAACTACGATGATTTTCGAGTCGATTCCAATGGCTTAGCTTATAAGGAAGTTAAAAAATAGACTATTCTATAGAATGTACTATACTATGACAAAAGTAGTATTATATTATATTGTACCTAAAATAATAATAAAAATAAAATATCACGCTAATGAAAATCAGATAAGTGGTTCACGTGTTTCGTTTATGTTATACTTTTTTATTATTTTATTTACTTATTTACATAAATTTATTCAACAAACTTTAACGGAACCATATTAGTCCCACACGGTTTGTTGAAGCACAGTACCACAATACAAACAGTCAAGAACGTTGTACCTATAGAGGCAAGTTTAATGTTGTACAGTTGTTTCAACGTAGATTAACTCCATTTATGAAAGTCAAGGGCATTATGATATTATGATGAAGAAAACAAAATCAAGAAATAAAAATATATCTAGCTGAAAATACAAATTTTGAATGGCGAATCTTGTCCTTCAAATAATGTTCTTTTTAAATGAAAATATTATTTATAAATTTTTTACTCAACTTCAAAAAGCAAACAATCATTTAAGTAAAAATAATTTTAAAATACAAACTGTCGTAGATAATTTCCTTTGTCCAATAACCTTTCGGCGAAAATGAAATGGTTTTTGAGCTAGAATATGACTGGTACCAAATTCGAATTGATTACAAGGCGATAATTTTAAGTTATTTATCAATCAATATGATTTTTCTGCTCTTTATTTGAAATGCGTCCGACTTCCGATCAAATTTACCAATATATACTACGAGCGGGAAGTATGCGGTATAGTTTTTCATGAAAAATTTCATGTTTTCTTTTGGAAAATAGCAAACCCTCTTTTTGAAGGAAAATAATAATGGAAAATCTCCAAAAATACTAACGTTTTATCTATGTTAGCTAGGAAAACGCGGTTATTTGTATCCACTTTGTAACAATTAGAAAAAATTAGAAAATTCGAAGTAATTATTGAAAATGTTTCTAACAATAGCAACTTTTATCCATGCAAACTAGAAAGATGTAGTTTTTGGCAATCGATTTAAATTGATTAGTATATATATATATATATTTTTTTTTCTAACTATCTCCACCCTTTTTTGAGCATTTCAAAAATAAGCGATTTTTTGTTTATTTTCGAACCAGGTGCAATACTTTAATGAAAAAATTTGCTGTTTCTTTTCAAGCGCAAAGCTCACCGAGCTAAGTGTATCAATTGACTGTGATTCAATATAAGATTCAATTTTGATTGAATCATCTCTAGTAGTTAAGCCTGCTGTGGTTGCTGGTACTGCAGTCAAAACTACAATTTCAACTTTAACAGTATATTATAATGTATATCATTATTATTATACATTGGTCGTTCATCAGATGTGTCTGAAGGTCTATGTGAGCTGAATACTTTAATATTATGTTGTTGTTGCATTTATGAAGAAGAACAACAACAAACAAGAAGTAGAAGAAGATCGTACAGTTCTTCTGTCAACTGTTTATGTTGTTGTATAAGTTGCTTCCACCAAGTGGTCCGTTGTGTGCATTTGCATCGTCGTCGTGTGGACCCTCACTGTCTCAAGGTCAAATAAACATTACCTCTTCTGGTTGTGTTGTGTATGTTCGTTGATCATCAACAACAATATTATCAACATCTTATTAAACATTTATAATAATAGCCACTTTTTTAATGTCCTCATCTGACACCACAAAATTATACCTACAACTTGGTGGTGATAAATTTTAATTTTTGGTCTAGGAAAATAGAGCAAAAATTAAAATACATTCGAAAAATTCTAGAGTATGCTTTAATGATTTTGATCGTTTTGCATGGTTTTTTTTGGAGTTACTTTACTCCAAATCATTCTTAATTTGTTGGATAATTACTTTCGTATTTCATATCTTCGGAACAGGTATTGAAATATTATTCTTTGCCTTATAATTTTGCCTAAACAATGAAGACGAATATAGACTGGGTACCCAAATATGTCATGTGTAAATAACTCTAGATTATCATATCTCTCGCAGCCTTAAAAAAGTGAACAATAATACCGACTTCTGTAATTTTACAGTTTTTATTAAATATTTTGCACTTCATCAAAGTATTAAGTGTATTCTAAATCCTGAACTACATCATTTCATCATTGACATTTGGTAGGAATTTGATCATTCACAGGTTGAAAACTGGGATACTTCCTAACTAAGTCAATCAAAAAGAATGAATAAAGATTGTATTAAATTGAATTGAATATCGTATCAAATTATATATTAGGTACTATAATCATACCGGGTGATTTTAAAGTTATTAGTATATATTATTTATCATCTAAATGTGAAACTATATTTCTTGTCAAAAAGTTAATGTACAATTTATCCTTGATTTTTTACTAATACTTTAGAAGTCCACACTTTTATTCATAAATGGTGGAAGGGCAATGAAATAAGAAGACAAATGTTTTTCAGCGTTACCATATTAGTTTTGTATTATCTTATTTCATAATATTTTATTAGCATTTGATTTACATATTTAACCCCATTTCAGTCCAATCGGTAACCGGAAAGTAAATCAAATTTAACTAGCTAGATTTGATTACACAGATGAAACTAAATAAAAGCTTATGAAAAGAATACCTAATCGGATCCAATAAAGATCAACACATCAATACAGATATTTAAAAATCTATATAGAAAATATTTCTCGTTACTCCAATGGGAATTTTAGAAAACTAAATATTTTTGAACTAAGCAATTTGACAGATTTTCCGTTTATAAGAATTCCAACTTCTATACCAAATGTTATGTATCAGTGATAATGTGAAGTAACTAATAAGCGGGGTAAAATTGTTGTAAAATCTTCAAAATATTGATCAATGTTAAGGATTATTCAAATCAGCAATGTTTTCAATACTTTAAAGCTGTGCAAACAGTTATTGAAGTATTCCGTAAGAAGTAAAACCATGGAAATCCAGGGATCACTCTTGTTAGGTACATACTGAATCCATGAGTTAGTTGAAACTTACTCTGGCAAATTGCATTGCACTCTGATAGAAAGATAATTTAATAAAAAAATAATACAAATATCTATATAATTTTGCCGAATGAAAAATTTTGCTTGTTCTCTCAAGAATAACGCACTTCTTATGAAAACTTTTGGCTTTAAAAATTATTTGATTTAGCATGCAAAGATTTCTAGGTTTGCATTTATAAATGGCTTGGCTGGTAGACAGCTATTCAATTGCTTTGCGGAAATTGAAATTTTAGTAAAAACTAACAAAAATTTAAATAAGTTAAGTGAATTGCATTGAGCGAGCTATGTAGTATTGCTGGGGAAAAGAATAAATCGCTTATTCAAAGGTCGAGCAGACCCATAGCAACAGGTCTTGACAATTTTTTGAATTTTTCGGGTTTTTGAGCTTAGTTATTTTGTCGAGCACCTGGACTAATATCTCTACAAATTAGGATCAAATTAACGAGCCATATCAGAATACAGAAGAAATACTTGTTTGTATTACAAAACGTAAACTACTTGTATAATGTCTAATAATACAAATACAATTTTTGTTGTAACTTCTTCAACGGTTGAAAAAAATTTATAACTATTAATAAATTTACGTATGAGAAAACATGTTTTTCCATTTATGAATCAAAGTATAAATCATTTTATTCTTTGGCACAAAACAAACTTGGAGCTAGTTGCAAGCTAGCAATAGATATTGAAACAATTAAGATCAAACTGTGAAAATACGTGGATCATTTGTTTTGAATTTTACGACTAGTGTAATACAGCTAATAAATTTTTACTGCGGTCTTAATTTACAATTTTAGTAGACAAAAAAAGATGAGTATAAAATACACACAAAAAATATTAGTTGCGTTCCAGTTTTTATATATCTAGTTCCATTAATAATCCAGTATGTACGAGCGTCAACAATTTGGAAATTATTTATTGCCTGATATTTCAAATGAATGTAAGTCAACCTTTTGGTTTTTTTTTACAAAAGATGTTCGTGAAAAAAGATAACTAAAATGTAGGAGCATAGAATATTTAAATGTATCCTTGTAATAATATTCCATTATCGATACAAAACCAATATTACAGTATAAGATAATTCAACTACCAAGTATTGAAAGAATTCATATTTAATCTAGGGAGAGAGTGAGAGTCATGTAAATGGAGTCATGTAGGTCTCTTTTTGAAGAGTCATTACTGGAGTAACTTAGTAAAAAGACATGAAACGTGAATTTTAAACGATACATGAAACATATATTGTAAACATTAGATGATAATTCATATTATTTATAATTTTAAAGATTTACTATAAAAATCTATTCATTCCAAATAAATACTTAACATACTTAATATTTATTATTATTTTGCAACGTTACGCAATAATTTTTTGTAGAGCACCTGAAGAAGCAATAAATTATTTCGAAACGTTGCAAAATGATAATAAATATTAACTGTTTCACTTGATTTTAAATCTTTAAAAGACTTTACTTAAAAAATTATTATTTAAATTTGTTATTTACTATTTACGCCAAATATGTTAACAAGAAATGAAATATTTTTGGATTTTTAAGCAAATGGCAAGAATTTTTTAGAAAATGTTTCAGTAAAAACGTCGTTTGTGTGACCTTCTGATTTTAGATCTTCCAAGTAGTAAACACTGGTGATTATATTTTTTGAAAAAAATCTTTACTTTGACCATTTAATCTCATTTTGTATATTGTTATCAGATGAAGTCTTTGGTCTTGTTTGGTTGTTTTCGTGTAATGAATTATTTTTATAAAGATATAAGAGGAGAAATTCCAAAATGAACTTTCGGCCGTATCATAAACAAAAGAATATATGTATTCAGTTGTGGCTTAGCTAATAGAGAGCGTTTGTGTGTAGATCTAGAAACGTTAAGACATATCAAAATTAATGGTTACAAAATAATATCCTTAAGAAAATAATAATAAATATTTCATTTGAAAAGTATTCAAAACTCAACTGTATTCTTATACTAGCTTTTATATCTTGAATTGATTCTCTAGATAATTAACAGTCATGTCAGTACAATCGTCCTGTCACCGAACAAGTCATCTACCTGATTATACTCAGCTACTCATAACATTTTTCGATCGTAAAAAAACAATAATATAATCTTTTTTTCTATTAAATAATACGACAAAAAGTACGTACAATTATTTTTTTTATAACTTTTCTGAATGTATGAGTTATTGAAACTTTATTATCGGTAATTATGTTCGAAATTTTATTATCATTACTTTATTAGGTTCATTTTCACAATGAATGTTTTACAATGTTTATCATATAAGAAACTTGTATTTTGCAAATGAAAGTTATATTACTTCTATAAAACTGTTCGATATTGACAATTTAGAAATTTATGTCTAAAATCTAATTGAAGATCATTCGTTTAATAATGTTCATAAAAACTATTGTTGTTGATAAATGGACATCACTTAAACCTTTCAATCAATCAGTTATATTTTCGGTGAAAAAATTAAATTAAAAATTTAATTAACTTTTTAATTAAGACCCCCCACTGCCGTAATGTAATTACCGATCTCAACCGATCACCAAAGTTAAGCAACAAAAGACACAGTCAGAACATGGATGGGATTGAACATCTAAGATTGCTGTGTACTGTTGTTGTATAGATTAAATATATACACACAGAAGTCACTATATAACTTTAGTAGTTGAAAAAGTTGAAAAGTGACTAAAAATAAAACTTAAAAAAAAAAAAAAACTTTTTAATTAGGAGATAGACCATTTTGTCCAATATGTCACAAAACGAAATATTTTTTTTTGGGGTTATTATAAAAACAATTTTTTACAATTTCTGACATTTGATTTGATTTTTACATTTTTTATGGAATGATTTCAGATGACGGAAAGATGAATGTGTGACAATTCGAATCTATGGTAATTCCAAAAATTTTCTTCAAAAAAGAAAAAGGACACCCTTCAAATTTATCTTCTTAAAAACAAACAAGTTTGCCCGAAATATTATTATATAGCACTTAACAATATAGTTCATGTATTTAGTGTATTTAAAAAATACATATAATTTCAATAATTTACAAATTGATACTTGGACATATCAATAACACTGTTATTTGTAACGTTCATTTGTTTTCATTTGATAAATTTAAGTCAACATCTCAAGTTTGTACATTGTTTTCAATTTATATGCTGAAAATTAATATTCACAGAAATATAATATTAAAACAGATATGATTTGATGGTATCAATGAAAAATTATATACGTAAAATTATAAATAAAAGCTACTAAAAAACCACTCTCTACACACTAAAAGCTTAGTCTAAAATGAGATAATAAGTGTATGATGTTCTCAGATTACAATTTATCAAAGAGATGATAAATAACTACACATTACACAAAATATTATTTGAAAGGGAGTTGTTGAGGGCTCTTTGTAATCACCAACAAACAACTACAATATTTATTATATATATATATATATATATATAATATTTATTATATATATATATATATATATATATATAATAATTCTACGCATCACGCTTCTCAAGCAATCATGGTTCCATTCATAAAAACATCAAAGTATTACTAAAGACATTGTATACAAATAATAAAAAAAGATATGGTATAAACCATGTTATAGTTATTATAATTTTCAATTCAAAAACGTTTTTAGGTTTTTCTGTATGTACTCTGTGTGCAAAAGTCACAAAGATTTTGTCTAACTTCAATTAATTTTTGTAGGTATGGTATAGTTTTGGGATATACCGAGTGTAAATTTTAAAGTATCCGAGAATTCGAATTCAAAATTCACGGTTTATTTTTTTCACGATATCTAATGGAAAAAAATTGTTATCAATTTGAAGTTGAGCCATTTTATTTTTATGTAGGTGAAAAGTAGTTTGGTAGAATCATTTCTCATGATTTACAAAAAACCGCGTCTTTTAAATCTGCATAGAAAAAAAGTTGGTATTTTTTATGCTTTGCTATATAAGAAAAAAACGTTTTCTTATTTCCCCTAATCACTCTTCATCGCATGCAAAAAACGATTTTTCTCCATGCCAAGAACAGAATTAATTAAACTTTAAATTATCTTCTTGTTTTTTCATATCCATATGAGACAAAGTTTTTCTTTCCTTGTTGTGAAAAAAAATCGAGTTACAATGTTTTTTTCTTCAGGACTGACTCTAAATCGTATTTGGCGCTATAAAAAACAAGTGACGATAACAATGCAGAGATAAGAAAAAAAAAACTTATTTGTTTAGATATTTACTTTTCAACATATCGTTGTGTATCAATTTTTGAACCATTTTGAACCATTATCATCCAAAAATTAATCTAAATGTTCAGACAATTCAATAATTAATACATATATCTAAAACAGTTTTGAATATACTAAAATTTTTGTTTTAAAAATTATGTTATAACTTTTATTATTCAAAAGTTGGGTCATAGATCCATTGTGCAGAATGGATTTTCCTCATATACAAGTCTGGAATGTTGAGATCCAAAATATGTCATCAAAATTTCAACTCGGTATTTTTGTTCGTTTTTGAGATCTTGATGACGGACCAAGGGAAAAACAGATATGATTTAATAAGGTGATTCTAACAAAACTTATACCAAAATTTTATTTTTCGGTCATAATTTCCAAGCGTTAAAAAACTTTAGACTGAAACTAATATTCTCAAATTCCATATACATATATCGATTATAAAAAGTGAACACCCTTGTATAAGAAATACAAACGATAAAAACCAAAACGACACAGACAGATAATAACCTTTGCTAAAAAGTAAAGTTGAAAAATAAAATTAAACATTTTAAAGTAACAAATTATTTATCATCTGAATACTCATTAATTAAAGTTTTTGAGATAAATAAAGATTCTTACTTCTCTAGTATAAAATTAATCCCTTTATACACCTTTTTGACGTTAGGCGAAGGGAGACGACAGGAAAAGGTATATAAAATAAAATTATGTTGTCGGTTTGAATGAAATTTGTATGGGTACTTATTTGTATCTCTTTTTTTAAGTCTTATTGAATTATTATTTATAATTTCTTACTTTTATTCACTTTTATCTTTTTATAACAAATTTTAAATAAAACATTCTACATACATAATACATTGACTTGACTGTTGAGTAGATAAAGAAATTTTTATTATCCTTGTGCTGTAGCCCGTAGGTTATACAATTATTATTACTTTTGATGTGGCTTTAGAAGTGTTTTTTTCATTCAATAATTATATAATAGTATAATGTTCGTATTATTTTGTTAAAATGTGTTATACAAGTGTTTGTTCAAAATATCTCATAGTATTGTAAAACAACTTAATAGCAAATTGAATAAGAATTGCGATCAAGTTTCAAATTTCTCTTCTAGAATGAGATCTGAGATTTTAAATCAAAACTAAATGTAATGAGGCTTTGCGAAATTAAATAGTCTTAAGCAAGTCATATTTAGAGGTTTCGTAATAAGGATAATGTGAAAAGTTTACTAGAAAATAAGATAAAAATTTATTGATGATAAAAATTTATGATTAAAAATTTTGAAATTATATGGATACGCTAGCTGTTCCTCACCCGCTTCGCAGACCAATTTAAACTTTCTACACATCTTCCAACAATTTTGTTAAATAATGTTTGTATATAAATTTAAAGTAGTTTGGACCATAGAATCACGTTACGCATGCCTACGTCTTACACAGAACACACCCTCCATGTTATACATCTCTTCGATTAGCGGCTTAGGCTGTACGTTGATCCGTCAGTGTATCATTGAGGACAAAACATTTCATTTGTACTGATTATCTAAACGCAAAGGATATGATTGTAAACTAAGCAAAACTTGATCAAAAGTAATCTTAATTTTTACGTTCTCGTGCTCACAGAAATTTATTTATAGTGTGTCTCCAAATTTTTGATAATTGTTTGAAATTTGCCGATTCAAAAATTATATTGAGAATCACTGCCTTTGGATTTCATACTTAATCATTCATTATTACCACATGGTACAGCAACCAATTTTTTAATTCTGGAAAGCTGCTTACTTCTAGTACCAAAATCTTCCTCCAAAATCAAATCAGATTTTCTCATAAGCCTTTAAAATTACCAAAATATTTCCACTTAAAAATGATATTTATTGACGTAGTAACGTCTATGGTTTCACTAGACGGCGTTGAATTTCGTTCGTCTGTGTTTAATCATCTATGTTTGCTGCGCTGTTACTTTCAAACACGTTGTTCGATATTGATGAAATCTGATCAACATATTAATTGCTTTCAGGAAATTCACTATATATTAACCATACAAACCTAAGATACGGTTGATTTTGATAAAATTTAGCATATTTAGTAAAATTTTGCCCATTCAGATAGTCTACTGTATATTTTTTGGAAAAGTTTAAAGAATTTTCCATTAATACGACCTTTTTGTTTATACTTTCTAAAAAGAGTTTTTCTTTTCTTGAAATGAAATGACATGAATACGAGAAATAGGCAAATCAATAATACCCACTCCTCTTTTGGGGAAATTTTCCAAAAGTACTCATCTTTTCTTATGAAAATTATAAATATGTGAATTTTACATTCATAGAAAATCAGACCATAAGCGGTGAATAAAACTTTTGAAAATTGATTATTGTTATATAATTGTTTTAAATTTTATATTAAAATGAAATATTCTAAAATATAAATTGAATTAAATTATCAGCCAGCCTATAAGAGCAGGCAGGCTGAGTTGGGCGTGTTTGACTTTGTTGCGTGTAAAATATTAACAATTTATTTAAATTAATTAAAATTACAAATCATATTTGTTATTAAGTAATGTTTTTAATTTATTTTTCATATAAAATATGAAAATATTATTTATTTATTTAAAAGGTCAATAAAAATGATAGTATTAGAAAGTGAGAATACCAATTGGTATTTACTATGTAAATAATTTATATTGGTTTAACCACCCAACCCAACAGTATAAAATTCAAATTTAGTTTTACCTTTAGATGCTTCCAAAAATTCACATTTAGCATTATCAAAAATAACCGAATTTTCATATTTTTTCGAGGTTTATAGGTTTGTGACTTTCATTTTATCACTTCAGTAAAATTTCAAATTATGAGTTGTTAAGACCCAATATATGCTTAGAATCATAAACTGATCTCCGATTAGTCTTTTCACGTCAACTGATACATTATTTTTAATTTTTCAATAAGTCGTTGATGTTGCAAATTAGGAAACCTCATTTGAAATTTAAAAGATTTTTCACAAACTAAATAACTTCATTGTTATTTAGTTTGTGAAAATCGTAAAAGGTTAATCGAAAAAGATGAATCAATTTTTAATGCCAAAGAAAAAACCACATTCTTAATATAAGTGATCGATATAGATTATCATTTAAACAATGCAATGCCGCTTATGTTGGTCAGTCAGGTAGATCTTTTTCAACCAGGTGTAAACAGTCATAAAACTTAACTTCTAATTTCTCCATTCGCCTTACCAATACAGGTCATAAAACTGATAGTAAACATAAACCGGAGGTGTAACATATTTGCGACAAAAGCCAAAAATGAATTTTGCTACAAGCTATGAAGATAAATAAATTAAATAAAAACCAAAATTTTACAATTTTATATAATCAAACAAATTGAAATTATAAATATCGTAAAATATTTATCAACACAATCCACAGTTTCTTCCTTCACAATAATCTTACCTACCCTATATATTTCCAAAATAAAAGTTTCATTGTTCAATACTTGATAATGACTTAATATGTCAAAAGTGCACTTGTAATTTTAGAAAACATTTTTAAAGTGAAAATTAGACAAAATTAAAAGTTGCCATTATTATTACATAAAAGTCTTATTAACAATAACATTTTTTCTGTCAAACACAAAAAGGTTATACAGTTATGAAGTCATGAAGTATGTATTCTTTTTTTTTTAAGTTATTTAAAAATCTTGTAGTTTTAAAAATTTAAATCAATTCTTTCAAATTCAATTGATTCCATAAATACTACATCAAATGCGATCTTTACTGTTTATAAACAGTTTCCTTCTTAACAGAAATTGAAATTATTTCCACACTGAATCAGAAGTTTTTCTTCAATAATGAATCTGTGAATTTGAAAGTTCAAATCAATAATTGTTTGTGTGGTCAATATAAAATGTGGCAGTAATTCATATAGATACTATTTATTTTGTACACAGCAATCGGATAGCCGGGGGTAGATCACGTTTTAAAGTATATATTACTAGCACCGTAAGGCAAGTGCACTTACATGCTTAGAATAATGCAATACGTTTATTGTAAATTATTGTTACGTACATTTGAAAAAAAAAAATACATTCATTATACTGTGCTGGTTATTTAAAATATGGTTACTAGACTGTGTGTATTTTGTGATGCTTAATGTTATACAAGTTGCTCCGTCAGCTATCGACCTCCCCTCGGAAATGAACAAAAAACCGTATCATCCTTAATTAAGAATCACTAAGAAAGATACTTAGGTATTCAAAATAATATATGAATTTTTTTCATTTGACAGTACGCACTTTGAAATAACGAAATTGAAATTCTTCTCTTTAACCGATCTAGCCAGTTTAATTTCTAATAACTGATTTATCAAAACTATAAATAAATTTTGCAGCAGCTTCAAATTGTTCGTTTGAAGTTTACCTACATTTAACTTCAAATATTCTCATTCTACTCATTCTACTAAAACTAATAATAAAAACAAGTGAGTATAACTACTAACATAGTTAATTGTTTAGATACTCGATACATAATATACAGTTATATATGTATACATGTATAATAATATGTGTTGTTATTAGCTATATGTGTTTATAGGCCAAATTTCAGCTCAAACTGTGGAGAATTCAAACATTTTACGAAAAAATGTTTCAAATAATTTTTCAAAATTTTAGAAAAATAAACTTTTTTTCAGTTGAATCTTTTATGGTTAAAAAATAATGTGTACATTGGACCCAATGGACCTATTTTGCCCATTCCGACATATGGAAAGACACAAAGATACAGAAATAGACCAATTAGGTGATTCCATAAAACACCCATACCAAAATTTTGATTGTGCGGTCAATATTTTCTAGCAGTACAAACTTTAGACTAAAATTAACTTTAGACTAAAATAAATATACTCTGATATATTAAGCATGTCGAGTATAAACAGTATTCGCTTAATATAAATCTAAACTTAAAAATGATTAAACTTTTATTTGAAACATTTTTTTCGAGTCAACTTATTTTTTTTTATTAACATTGGATAAGAAAAAAAAACCTGTATATTTACAAAAGTTATATTTTTACATGTGAAGATACAACTAACAGATTTTTTATTAATTTTTGAAATACTTGATATATATTATTTAATATCAATGGTTGAACTATATTTATTCATTATATATGTTTTAAAAACATGAATAAGGGTAGATAATTTCGGGAAGTAGGAGTTTTAAGGGTAAAATTCGGTTTATCTGAATTTCCGGCAAAACTACAAATCGTATGGAAAAAAGTTAAATGGCAAAGTTGTAATTAATAAAAAGATCTACAGCTTTTGTATTTACACATTTTTCACATAACCTCAAAATTTATGTGAAAAATTGAAATAACCAAGTTTTTGGTTTTTTATTCTTTTCTCTGAAATTTGGTGAAAACTTACCTTTTTATGTTCCAAATACACTGTAATTTTTTTGATTTAAAATATTTATTTTTTCATCTTATTTTGAATAAATTTCAAAAAAGCACCCTAATTTTCAATTGAAAATTTTTGAGATTATGTGAAAAAAGTGTAAATACAAAAGTTGTAGATGTTTTTGTTACCTAAAACTTTGCTATTTAACTTCTTTCCGTAGAACTTTTAGTTTTGTCGGAAATAGAAATAAACCGTGTTTTACCTTGGATACTCACTCCTTCCACACTTCTCGAACGCAGATCGCCCGTAATTTATTTTTATTTTATTTTTATCATATTATCTTGCGTTTCCAATGAGTTTTATCCTACTATAATTTTCTTCTTCTTTTTATCATTTTTTAAGGCTTCTATTCTAGTCTAATATTATAATAATTATTATTACATTATAATATAAATATGAATCGTATTTATTATATATATATCAGTTAAACAAAAACGGACTAATTAAGTGATTGTATTACGACCTATTCTAATCATTCGTT
This sequence comes from Chrysopa pallens, assembly GCA_020423425.1. Lineage (NCBI taxonomy): Eukaryota > Metazoa > Arthropoda > Insecta > Neuroptera > Chrysopidae > Chrysopa > Chrysopa pallens. The sequence goes on along the minus strand of CM035594.1, from coordinate 11,894,723 downwards.
TGTGCAATCAATATTTGCTAGCGTTACAAACATGAGACTTATATTCCCTGACATATTCTATAAATGTCGAGTATAAAAAGCATTAAAAAAACAACTGTTTTAAAAGTCTCTCAGTCTCAACCAACTGGTGTGAAATAAATTTTTTTATTGTCACTGTTAATATTAACAAAATATGTTACAATTATATTATTTTAACATTTTGTTGTATAGAACAATAGATTGTGGAAAATGGATTATTTTTAATATATAGGTTAAGGGCATCGTATGAAATAAAGAAAAGAAAATGATGGGAACCCTGTTGTGAAATATTTCTATAAAATGTATGTCAATAAATTTGTTTTTTAGTGTCTCAATGGTAAGTAAAAGCAGGCTTGCTTACTTGCGTTGCTTAAATAAATGTATACACTATACAATACCCATGTACATGCCTGCATACACACATTCATACACATATATACATTATATGATAAAACATGAAAAAAGCATTAGTTAATGGAGAAAATATAAGAAAAAAAAAATATTTTTAGTTAATTTTTCACACGTGTCGATTTCATAACACAAACCTATCCTTAGACGACTCATATCGTGTGTAGACTAGCTATTTTATATACGTAACCAATATCAACCATGGAAAAATATTAGTAAAGTGATTGAAACTCGTTGAAAGACAAAGCAGTCTATTATTGAATAGCCATTACTGGTAATACAATTTCCTGCGATGAACAGTATACGAAGAATACCCATCATAGCAAACATAGCTTAAAATGTCACTCCGTGTATAAACAAAAACAGTTGTTTAAACAATTAATTTAACATTTTAATTGTTTGGAATTTTCCTTTACGTCAATTATTTGTATTTGAGTCCGGAGAAAAATCTCACACAATATTTGCGAGTTTTTGTTTCCTTAGTTTAATCCTGAGAATAATGGATAGATTTTTGTGAGATATATCGACGCTTTTTTTTCGAAAAATAACGAAATTTTGTGCATCTGATTTTGAAATTTATGTATTTAGTTTTGTTATCCATAGTTAAAATGATCTGTCATTGATAAAAGTATCCAGCTGATATTTGGAGTGACCTAAGCATGGGTCTTCTTAGTGCTATTAAGCATATTTTAGGTCCAGTTTGCAGGGGTCTGCAGGTTTTATGTGCCCTTTTCGTTGAGTCAATGACTACAATATGATAAACAATGAAGCAAATTCATTAAAGAAAGCTTATTTTTAATAAAGTGGTGGTAAATTCATTTGTGTAAGAAAGTAGCATAATAATTATTTTCTATAATTATTCTCAGCACACGAAAAACGTACAAAAGCCTAGGTTTCATAGGTGGCTTGTTGTAATTCATTTTTTATTACTCTTAAATTTTGTTAAATGATGGTGAAGACATGTGTTTTCTTGCACCGGGCATACAAGCTTAAAGCTTATGATGATATTATATAATAAAGTAAACAAAGAATATAGTTTATTTGTACTGAGTAAACAAAGCACACGATATATGAGCCATATTTTAAAATATATTTACTCATTCTATTAAAATATTTGATCGAAAGATTCCAAATCAAGTTTTTTGCAAGCTAGTTGTATGCTTTAAACATATTTATCGTCAATTTAATCGTTATTTACGGATGATAGTGTAATAAAAAACAGTAGTCGTAAATTCAAATTTTACTGATTTGTGTAATAATTGCATGTCAATGTTTAACGTCCTTTGTTAAAAACATGTTTAGAATTGAATATTAATAATATCTCAGAAATTTTACTATTCAAAATTATATTACTCAAAAAGCTTCTGTCAATTGTAGAAATGCATTTGTAAGGCTTGTAACTACCTGAATACTAAAGTTTAATTTATGCCTATATAAATACCTTGTTATCTTTGTGGAAAAATAGTCAAAGCATATTTTACTCTATCTTTTTTTGTTAGCTTGCAGTCGAAGCTAATTTGATATCGGTTAACATAGTACCCACCTGAGTGAAAAAATAAAAATTTTCAATTGTCCAGTTTTTCATACAAGTAGATCCAAATTAGTAATTTTATTGAAAATATTATTAAAATTCAATTCTGTTTTACAATATGTAAAACAGATAGCATTCTTCACAAAATAAGGGTATACCCACCACATCTAAGAATAACACATCTTAACTCTTAGCAACTTAAAATGGATAGTTCCGTTTTCGAATCCAAACAGCGGCAGTGTGATCGATTATAATTAATAGAGCGGAATTGATGATGTTTGTCACAAACTGACTCCACCCACATCATACATTTAACTGTGCAATATAAATAATCGGATGAAGTTTAAATAAGTATTAATTATAAATAATGATAGGGTGGGCATGTGTTATAGACGTAGTGGTCTGGAAAACGGACGTTAAAAATCTTTTTTGTTTGAAAATTTTGATGAGACCTTTTTTAGTGAAGACCGTTAGACAATGTCTATATTGACTATCGTATAAAACGACACTGTTAATTTTCAGTTTTTGAATACGTATAGCTAGTGGCATATGGTTTTTCGAAATGATATGCGTATTTAGAAAGCTTTCTAAAATTTTCCTCACGTACTTTAATTGTATTGGAATTTTAATTCTGCAAATCCGCAATGAATTTCCAAATTCAAACACTTTCATCTAAAATTTATTTTAAACGCAATAATTTATTGTTTTTGGTTCTCTTGTAATCTTATAGGACAACTTTGGTCTATGCAAATGAGAAAATTAAAAATATATATGCAAAAGGTCGTACAGAAGTGAGTGTCGTTGGTAGTGGTGACTGATGATGTTGGATTTGAAATAGGTGAATACAAAAACGAAACTCCAAATATAAATGATTTGTGTTCGTGAATATGATGAACTCTTACATACACATCTTATTTGTATAAAACCAAAACAATCATATATCTACATATATCCATTATATTTATTGTATACAACATTATTGTACAGTATATAAAGTATTATGGACCGAACGATGTGTGGTCTGTGTTACAACTAGCTGATTTTGTATTTCGTTAGTCTGTATGTATGTATACTCACATCTTCAATTGAATATTTCTAAGATACTTTAAAATATAAAATAAACCAATTATATGGTGTATAATATATTTTTTCGGTTTAAGGTCGTTGAGTCATGACAGCAGAATGTTAAGAAGTCATTTAAACTTTGAATAAAAGTAATTAAATACATAATACTCACGTTGTTAAAATTTGAAAACGATTTACTATATTCAACATAAGATAATTGCAATGAAAAACCGCAATTTTTTGTAAACGTAGTATGGGAGAAGTGTGAGAAATTGTTTCTTGATTTTTAACATGAAAAAAGTGTTATGATTTTATAAAATTCTAACAAATCTTTTTCACATAATAAAATTTGCATCATTAAAAAATCTGCTTGCATTGAAGTTTAAGACTGTTGATACTTGACAGAAATTTAAATTAATAATATAAGCTAATTTTCCTAATAAGCATTAAATATTTCTTTGTTTTAAATTAATTACAAAATCTTTGTAATGAAACTAAAATTATAAGTGAGTTAATTTTGTGCTACCATTTAAAAGTAATTTAGCACCCTCTTTCAGGCGAGATTTTAACATAAAATTTCTCTTGCAAATTCTACATATATTTTTGTTCGCTAATCCAATTTTGTGTGGACCAGTTTTAAGCCTTAAATAATATTAATTTTACAAGTGTTGCAGTTTTTTAAATTGATTATATGTATCTATATACCAATCCATTTATGTTTCATCCGCTGTAATATTCAAATGTGCTTTTCCAATTTAAGAAATTTGCTACACACATTTCGGAAATTTATTGTATAGTTTTCGAGGCCAATTGGATCATCAGATGCTTCGTAATAACGAAAAACTATTGTTTTTCTTAATTATAAAGACTCATAAAGCAATTACGATAAAGCGGTTTAGCTTATATTTAACTGTTTATAAGTATAGGATATCACAGTGAGTGAGGTCTACTGTTCAACGAACCTACTATACCTACCTATACATATATATTTGTATTCTTTTCAAAAAGAAAAAAAAAATGTTTATATTCATAAAACTTTTATAAATATCACGTTCGTGTTATTCATTTTTATTTCATTTTATTAAAAAAAAAAAAAAAAAAAACTTTGCTTGCAAATAAAAATCTCATTAAATGTCTTTTTTACAATTTACAACAAGCTATGATCATATTATTTATTTCTGTCCAATGAATAAATATGTTTGTAAGTAAATGTATAATAGTAGTGTATACAATGTGTTTCAGGTTATTCAATCTTACAATAAAATAGCATATAATACATCGAACAACTCGTATACAATACTATTTGATTTTATGAATCCTAAAGTTTGATATATATTTCGTTTCAAGATCACTAGAACCCAATTCCAATGATTTTAAGGGAAATATCTTTTGTGTATATACGTACATATACGCTCAGAGGTTTTCGTGTCGATTATCTAAATAGCAAATAATGATAATTTTAGTCAGCAAAATCGAACTAGTCGTTTCTTGTTGGGGTTAAAAAATGTTAAAAAAGCCCCATATTCGTAACTCAAAAAATGTCAGGTGGTATCTTAAAAGCTATATATTCAATCGTTTTAGGTTATTAATTTTTCTTCTAACGGCAGTCTTTAATGAATGTCTACCATCACACTTTTAAATTCGTAGATACGAATTTAGGATTTTAAATTCAATTGAGTTTTGTAATATTTTGTAATGTTTAAATGCACTGTTATGTCAACTTATAATAAGTTTGTCGACTGAATTTGACATATTTCATATACATTTCAAAAACAAAAAAAAATTAAAGACCATCAAAGATGTCCATCCTATTCTTGTAAACGATGTTATACATGTTATCTGTATAAAGATACTAACAATTGACTACATACATAGATATTTCTATTTTTGTTTAATAAGAAATTTTAAATGTCTATATCTAGCCTATGTTTTAATATTTTAAATAACTTCAGATCCATGTTCGTGAAGTAAAGACGTTTCAATTGAAGTAATTAAAAAATTTGTCTACAACCCAATTACACCCAGTAAACACTATTTGTAATAAAGAACATTTATGGAAACTTATGTCAAGAAAGTAAACATGAAGCATTCTGTAAAATGTTATATTTACTTTAATATGTGTGGTATATATGAATATGCACATACATAATAGTGAATTTATATTTATTTAATTGAAATGAAAGTTTTCTGTGACTATACAACATTGCACATACAACTTGTATGTGATACGTTTCAAAAACCATTTTTGTATAATTTATTTAAAGCTTTTTTTTTGTATATATGTACAAAGTATAATAAATGTGGAGGAAGGTATCATAAAAATACAAATAATACTAATACTAATAATAGAAATAATATATATTGTCATGTTTTATTAACCTGGAACGGGTGTAATATATATTGCATAGGTATAACAATGACTTTGTGTGACCTTTATTTTGTCGAATAAAAGTCAACTACTAAATAGAAAAACCAAAAATTAAAATAAAACTATCATGACACGGATAATTACATATAGGAGCGAAACATAGTCTCTTAGTAAAGAAGATTAAGAACAACGGACAAGATTCGAAAGGAAAATTATTCGAAGAATTTATGAAGCTATAAGAAAGACTGGCGTACAAGATACAACTGAGAAATTAATAAAATTCTTAATTAAAGGAAGGTATTGTGACGTTCATTAAATCACAAACGTTGAGATGATTTGGACATGTCCAAAGGAAGGAAAAAGATTGTATGCCCAAGAAAACCATGCAGGGAAAAGTCTACACAACCAAAAGAAAGGGAAGGCCACGACTAGGGAAGGATAGATGATATCATGAGCGATTTAACTACAATGCAAATAAGAAGATAGAGAGAAAAAGTCAAAAATAGAAAGGAAACACGGATAATTGAGGAAGCCACGGTCCACCCAGGGCTGTAGTAACATTTTTGTACCATTTGATGATGATTAGTATAGAGGAAATAGAAAATAAATTTTTATAGTAGAATTTATTATAAATGGACTAAAAGCCAGCTCCAAAATGGAGCAATTTATTCAATTTTGAAAGTCAATTAGAAATTTAGTAGTAAAGGTCTTTACCGATATCTATTTTCTAGACAAACTTTTTGGATTATAGTTTACAAAATTTTTTGAACTAGAAGTAACATTCTTAAACCGTCTGGGCAATGATTTCAAGGGCTATTAAAAGTTTATCAAAACTACAATCTTGTATTTGTAGAATATTTTCCCAAAATGTATGGTAGTTTCAGAACATTATTTGAATTCCTAATACTTTTGAGGAAACGTAAGTTCCTCACTTTTGTTACACTTTTCAGGAATAAAATTTGACCATTAAATCAAGTCGAAAATGTTTGTAAGTAAGCAAAGAGTAGCAGGTGGTAATGACAACATATATCAGAAATTGTGTATAATTCCACTTTTATCTTTTAAAAATATTACAATTAAGACCGTTTATCTGACCGTTTAATCTGACCGTTTTCGTCTTGTGTATCAAATAAGGTTCAAATAAACCAATCAAACTTAGATATTTTTTACTGAATCTGAATAATAATTAGTGAACATATAATTAATTTGCCTACAAGGCTATTATCTTTTTTCTATTTTTAGAAGATATTTTAAATTAAACTGATTCCTGGTTGATGATATTTACGAAATGTTCATAATTGTAAATGTAATATTAAAATTTAAAAACAAAAAAACATTGTTTCATGTTATGAAGACATAAAAATAAAATAAATATTACAATATTTATTTATCAATAAATATTCACTTTAAAATAATAAGTATTGTATTAGGTTTACTCCAAAGTTCAACAATAATTATTAATTGTGCCGTAAAAGAAAAATAATTTTATAATATACCATTTTTACACACTCTCCTTATTATATTTTATATAGTACACAGACACAGCCAGAGTATTCACAGCCGTAGTTTCCACAATAAAATGATCAATCATTAGTTAGTATACCCATTACACTATTCATATAGTTCACAGTTCGACATGCTGCCAGTGAAAAGAGATAAATTAATTTTATTTTGAATTGAGATTTTGGTTTCGATAGAAATGATGGTAATAGGATTTGCTACATACTTTAAGTGAGAACTTGTAATAAAAAAAGACTCCGTTCTTTACCCTCTTAGAGGTAGATAATGGATCTTAAACTAATCGTATCTCCTATTCCTGACAAAGATAAATCCAAAAACATAATCATAAAAATTGGCTTAGCCGTTCTTGAGTTTTATAGATGTGACTTACAAGACTTTTTTTAATATATATGGATACAGTCCCTGATCCATTTACTATTATGAAGCCCATGATGATGCAATTAGGCTCAAAAACTATAGAGTACTTTTTTTAGCGTGTGTATTATGCCCAACAAATTTCAAAAAAAATCGGAAATTGCATTCGATAGTACGATTAGAATACACATAGATTGATAGATGAAGTTGAATTGTTTTTGTTACTCCACTGATTCACTGTGTGAAGGCCTGTTTTATCGATTCTATTTTTGTGGTTAATACATATTATAAATATATAATATACCCTGTGCCGTATTGCATACTGTAATAATAGTGAATTATTATTTATAAATGAATATAATAATCTTCTAACAACCAATCAATTTGAATAATACAAATGTTTATGTGAAACTTTTGTTTAAAAAAAATGAAGTAACGAAAACGATTCTACTTATCGATAGATAAATAAATTCGTTTAGTTGTATCATAGATGTTCATAGATGTTCATTGTATATGGTATACAGACACAGCCAGAGTATTTACAGCCGTAGTTTCCAAAATAAAATGATCAATCATTAGTTAGTATACCCATTACACGATTTATATAGTTCACAGTTCGACATACTGCCAGTGAAAAGAGATAAATTAATTTTATTTTGAATTGAGATTTGGGTTTCGATAGAAATGATGGTAATAGGATTTGCTACATACTTTAAGTGAGAACTTGTAATAAAAAAAGACTCCGTTTTTTACCCTCTTAGAGATAGAGATAGATATTAAACTAATCGTATCTCCTATTCCTGACAAAGATAAATCCAAAAACATAATCATAAAAATTGGCTTAGCCGTTCTTGAGTTTTACATATGTGATGTGACTTACAAGACTTTTTTTAATATATATGGATACAGTCCCTGATCCATTTACTATTATGAAGCCCATGATGATGCAATGAGGCTCAAAAACTAATTTAATTAATTTAGAGTAATTTTTTAAGCGTGTATATTATGCCCAACAAATTTTAAAAAAAAATCGGAAATTGCATTCGATAGTACGATTAGAATACACATAGATTGATAGATGAAGTTGAATTGTTTTTGTTACTCCACTGATTCACTGTGTGAAGGCCTGTTTTATCGATTCTATTTTTGTGGTTAATACATATTATAAATATATAATATACCCTGTGCCGTATTGCATACTGTAATAATAGTGAATTATTATTTATAAATGAATATAATAATCTTCTAACAACCAATCAATTTGAATAATACAAATGTTTATGTGAAACTTTTGTTTAAAAAAAATGAAGTAACGAAAACGATTCTACTTATCGATAGATAAATAAATTCGTTTAGTTGTATCATAGATGTTCATAGATGTTCATTGTATCATAGATGTTCCGTGTAAAAAATTCATAATGGAATGATTTACACATACTTGATCAATACATTTTCACTAACATTATGCTAAAAACTAAACAACCACTTGATTTTTAAAGGTGGTAGCATACTGTTTAATAGTTTTTAGCACGCACATATATATATATATATATATATATATATATATATATATATATATATATATATATATATATATATATATATATATATATATATATATATATATATGTATTGTAATTATAATATATTATTATAATTTAATTATGTGCCATGATTTACGCGATACCCAGTTATGTATTTAATAGTATATAATATACAACCAACCATATCTATGTGTGTATTGTTACAGTACAGTTTTAATGTGAGTAGGAGGTGTTTTTTTCAAAGAACATTGAATGTAATGTAAGTAATATAACACAGCATTATACAAATTATATATTTTAATCTTTTTTCCCTCCAATAAAGTAAGGGTATTAATATAAAAATCTTTTGCTACAATGTAAAAGGTAATGTAATAAGTATATATTCATTATACACAAGCTTTCAAAAAATGTTAAAATTTTTTTATCGTTTATATTGTGGATATCTTTAAAAAGAATGAAAGTTGTACTTAGCAAATTGATGCGCTACGAGTATCTAAAATTTGTAATAAAACAGTCAAATTGTAGAAAATTTACTTATTTGTTCAATTGATTGACCCCCAAAAAGTTGGCATGGAATTATAAGAATTGCCAATTTTTCTCAATTGCTCCTAATTGCTCACTATTTGCTCAATTAAAATCCGCAATTGCTCACATTAATAATTAATTATTTAATTAGTTATAAACAAAACAAAATACAAAACGATTTTTCTCATTTACGTGAAGACCCCTCAATTTTTCTTATAAATCTTTTCTCTTATCAATTGCTCACTATTTGCTCACCTCAGTGTTATGCAAATTTTTAGTTAATTTCTTTAATTTTTTATAATTAATTAAAAGTAATTATTGCGATTTTAAATGGTGACGTGACTGGACGGAGATATCTTCTGCGCATGCGCATAAATAAACGTCACCATTTAAAATCGCAATAATTACTTTTAATTAATTATAAAAAATTAAAGAAATTAACTAAAAATTTGCATAACACTGAGGTGAGCAAATAGTGAGCAATTGATAAGAGAAAAGATTTATAAGAAAAATTGAGCGGTCTTTACGTAAATGAGAAAAATCGTTTTGTATTTTGTTTTGTTTATAACTAATTAAATAATTAATTATTAATGTGAGCAATTGCGGATTTTAATTGAGCAAATAGTGAGCAATTAGGAGCAATTGAGAAAAATTGGCAATTCTTATAATTCCATGCCAACTTTTTGGGGGTAATTGATTGCATGTAAAGTGTACAGCGAATGTTAAACAAATATTATTGAATAATTACAAAAAATGACATTTAATTGAAGTTATGGGTTGAAGAAAATTGTAAGAATCATCGAATTAATTGAATTTGTAATTTTTTTTAAATTGTGAAAATAAAAACTTTTTCATTTCGATTTGTAAATAAGTTTGCAGAAATTTCCTATGTTAAATCACATACCATATAAATCATAGACGAATATATCATTTGATTGATTAACTAGTATTTCGTAAACATTGAAACGAATGAAAACAATTTGATACACGATGCTCATATTATTAAACAAGTGAAGATAACATACAATGATTGTAGATAATCGACATATGGCTAAGTAACAATGTTCGAACTTTTTTAAACATTTATAAAGTATTTTAAATATATAGTTCATATGCTGGGTCGGATCTAACCTTATCACCGCCAATAGGCAATGTGCAAAATAATGTGCAAAATGCTGTCTAATTACCGAATTTTTTCATTAAAAAAATAATAAAATTTCTAAACTCATATAATGAATCCGAATTATCCGATTTTAATATTATTTTTAGTAGAAATCGGATAAATTTTTAGAACCTATTAGAAAGCCCCAAACCGCAAATCGTTCTATTAAGCCGTTTAAAAACTAATAAAGAATTTTTCATCTTTTCAATTGCAGGAAGTAAAAAATAGTTGACTGACATAATACTTAATTTACCATTGATCAATGAAACTTGTTCCAGAATTTTGTTGATGAAACTGCAGCAATATTTATAATTTTCGATATAACTTTAATGTCAAGATTATGCATACCAAATTTCATTGAATTTAGTAAATTATTTTTTGTATCATTTAAGCTCGTATATTATACATTCGAAATTGTCTTTACTAGGGTCTCATTTTTTAAATCAATTCTCTTTTAAGATAGTTTTATTTTTTATTAATACGCTTTTTATTAGCTTCAGACGTATGTTTGTAAGTATGTATGTAACAGAATCTTTGAACATGATTTTGACCCCCTTCAAAACGTCGGATTAACTCGAAATTTGGCATACTTATTAGGGACCGATAACAATTCAATATTTTGATCCATTATCCTTACTAAGATAATCAGGATAAGCTATTTTTTGTTTTCCTTAGACCCGGAGTGTCTGCGTCAAGATCAAGAATTGAAATAAATAATAGTTTAAAAAAACTAAAAAAAATACGCTTTTATAGAAAATTCCACTAAAAATAGAAAATAAATCTTAATAAATTTGAATTAAAAATTGTGTAAGAAAAAATAATTTTATTGTAAATAAAGCGTGGGGTGCATGGTAACAATAGTTATAAATATTTTATAAACAGATATGAGTAAAAGGATTATTTTGATAATATCCTGAAAAGCATCCCACTCTTTTTTTTACAGTAAAATCATTTTTTCTTAGACTATTTTTAATTCAAATATATTAAGATTTATTATCTATTTTTTAGAGGGATTTTCTATAAAAGCGTATTTTTTTAAGTTTTTTTAAACTATTATTCACTATAATTAAAAAGGATATATGTTTGATTTTTACATAATATTAGTATTTTGAATTGATAGATAGTTTTATAAGACTTTATAACCTTAAATTGGTATTTTAATTGAGAAATTTATATGATTATAGAAGGATATATTTAGTACAAAGTTGTATCATAAAAGACATTTTTTTATCTTTAAGTTAATTTATCTTTAGGTGGAATTTCGTTCAATTTAAATGTGAGTCTATACGTACATTTTATCATTTAATGAACATAATTTAACCTTTTTAAAATTTTCGAGTAAAATTTTTTGTTCATTTTAATCAAGCTGGTACAACATATCACAGAAATTATTGTAGAATTTATTTTTGGTATTCAGAGGAAAAACTATAACTTATTAAAATTTAAGAGTATGGAAATAAATACTCCATCATTATTTTAAGTTATCGTTATATTTATCAAATAACGTTTTAAATCGAATACATTCGACACTTTAAAGTTTTGACGCTGGAATTGTATTATTAATATAGTTGTACCAACTTAATTACTTCCTCTTGCAGCTTTATCCACTGAATGGCTCAGTGCAGTTGTTATTAATATTATAAAAGAAAGGTACATTTAGATGTATATTATAACCGCAGTACATATATAATTCATTGAATAGTAAAAACCATTTTTCCACTAAAACGATTTACAATATTTAATGACTTATTTTTTAACTTCAAACACCATCTTCCATCTATATGCTTACTCTACACCCATAGTTCAGATCTTAAGAAGTTTCTTCATTTCAATATATATATATACCTTTTACATTTTTATAATTACACTTCGTCTTATAATATAAATAATTGAATATAAAATACAGTGTACATTCAAGTGAATAATTCAAGGTTTTATAAGGGTGTGTGTGTTTTTTTTGTCAATAAAACACTTATTTTTCATAAAATAAATTTAATGAATTCTTTTTCAGTATTCAAGACGAAAAATTGTTCTTTTCAAAAAAAATGGAAACAAGTTATTTTAAAATTAATTGTTTAAACTTTTACCACGTTTTAAGTTTGAAAGCTTTTTTAAGTAATGAATATATGATTTACAAAATTGTTTTTGTATTTGCAACCCAACTATTACCTTCCTATTGTAATAACAAAGGATAACTTATAATTCCAATTTAATTAAACAAAAATATTGCACTTACCAAAATTTTAATGGAGGTATAGCCTAAGCAAATGTAGAAAATTAATTGTTTCAAAACATTTGGTTTTGACATTCCGGACATAGCTATTAAAGTTTGCATATTCGAACATCACGAGGAAGTTATTTCTCAAATATTTGCAGTATATTTACCGGAACAGATGCCAAGTGAGTAAAGGCAATAATACTTTCACCTATTTCTGAGATTGGAAGTTGCTAGTCCGAATCCATGCAGCAGCAGTACGACCACTAATAATTTTAAAATAAAGTTGATTAATCACACTGCCGTTGCTTCGATAAGAACGACGTAACCGGCTAGGCCAACAATATAATTGCCACCTTGTACTAAAAGGCATATTTACCCTCAGGTGTGTTCTAAAAAGAGGGTAAAGAAGACCAAGAGGTCTAGGTACAAGGGGCGCGGTTGCAATTGACCCTACTTAACACTTTGAAGATAACATTTTTGTCATTTATTCTGACAAAAACAACCTTTTATAAATTATCAAATTTAAAGCTAGGAAAATTAATATTTTTCCAATTTATTAGACTTCTATCAAATGACGATAAAAAAACCCTGTACTTTCAAAATGATGTTTCTAGCATAAGTAGAACTTGATATTTTAACATGCAAGGTATATAAATGGAATAGAAAGAATTATTTAAATATTTTTCGAGTATAATAAAAGTTAAAAACTATAAAGTCTAGCATCAAATATTTGCGTCTGCATACAGTTTTACAAACCACATAATATTCATTTTTGAAATAGAAAATATAAAAACAAATATGTAAAATATAATCGAATATTATGTGCCAAATATTATTATTCAATGTAAATTGCTTAAATTTAATAATATTCTTATGTTATTTTATGTTATGTTATGTTAGGTTAGATATTGTTATTGTTCAATATAATGAAAAACAAACAGTGATTTAATTTTATACTTTTATTATAACATTATAAAAGCAACAAACATTACAAAACAACCAAAATACAGTATTTGAGATTGTTTAACTTATTTACTTATATGCCAGAAGCCATCCAATAGTGAAGGGTTCATTGGTGTCTGAAGGCGTATTTGTTTTATAGAAATCTTTGGGCATCGTAAAGGACCAAAAAATAGTAGTTTTAGTCTAAAAATTATGTTTTATAATGCGATCTTAAAATCATACAGAATAGTAGGAAGTATAGTACTACTGTATATATTGCTTTGCAAATTTTGGCATCACAATAATTCAAAAACTAAAAAAGATAGCAAGCTGAAATTTGGGTGGGTATTTTAAACATGAAAAGTGAGTTGAAGTTCGTGAATGAGAAAAATCAGTCTATTGGGTCCAATGGGATCCTTGACCCAACTTTTAAACTATAAAAGCTAGAAGAAAAGTCCAAATACAAAAAAATTATTATATATATTATTTCAAAACAAACAAGTTCGTAAAATGTTAGGATTCACCACTATTTAAGCTCAAATTTAGATAATTATCGCATTTTGGTAAGTACTGCACTACATATTATTCTACAAGTATATATAACTATATAGACTGCATATTTATAATTTTTTTATGTATGCTAATTAATAATGGTCCAAACAATAAAATTCAATCTTATGCCGAGTATCTAGAGAATTAACTCTGTTGTTATCTTTACTTACTTATACTATTTTAAAAATTTTTGTTAAAACTGTTATGGTTCAGTTATTTTTCTGATCGAAAATTTCGCAATTCTCAACTTACTACTTAATTAAGTTATATTTCGATCGGAATAATCGTATAGGAATACATAGGGAACATACCAACAAAAATATCATCTCATCTCATCTTAGAAGATTTAGAAAGCAAAATAATTTTTAATCATGTAAATGGTTTAGATTTTGTACATTTCTTGGAATGTAAATGTTCACATAGATCTATAACACTTACTAATGATGAATTAATTAAGATAAATAGAGTAATTATCTAGAAACAAGTAGTGTACACCTGGTGTACGGTTGGTGGTAGCCTCCTATCTAAGTTGACTATTTTGAATATTGTGTATTTGTTGCCTTGCTTACTTATATTCAACGAATCCAACAACAAACACATTCACTAATATGTTTTTGAACCAAACACTATAATTTTACATATAACACTACAATTTAGTTGGGGAGGTGAGCAATCAAAGAATACATGCATTTTCTAAAGGCTGATTTGTTTTTGTAATTTGACGCAATTATGGAGAGAAGAAAACCTGAAATGTTAATTGCGAGCAATATATTGAAAAACCATCGTTTTCTAGGTTAATTGAGGTATAATAATATTTAATTTATCTACAAATAATTTAATTTATCGATCAGTCTATTACTTTTCAATATATTCCATGAAATACACCCGTTAAATTGGACTATGGATAGGATTTCAAACAATATCTCAAAATTTAACGTTTGTAAAGTAATTTTTAAATTTTTTGGTCTTTTATATCAAAGTAAACCCGTAAACAGCCTACAAGGGTTGAAGCAAGCGGATTGAAAGTATGAAAATGGAAATTATGACACAAAATTAGATATCAAAATAAAGTTCACTAAAATCGGCCAAAATTTGGCAAAGATTAATTTTTAACCAAAAAATTAATTTTTTTAATCTTATGACGTCACAAAAACCAAAAATATAATTTTTTCTCCAATACGTTCAATTGTTATCCAATTTTGGCAAACAAAGTATGTAATTCTACTTAATTTGGGCCATAACTTCCATGACCCAAAATTAGTGGTTATGAAAAAAAAGTTCTACTAAATTTGGGCTCTATTTTTCAAATTTTTGGTTAAATTGAATATATTTATAATAAATCTTATGATAGTAAGGGTTTGGTCACAACATTTCATATAAGGGTTGAAGAATGAGAATTGAAAGTGTGAAAAATGGAAATTATGACCCAAAATTAGTGGGGTTAAAAACAAATTTCAATTAAATCGGTCGAAATTTGGCCAAGATATCGATAAAATAATTTTTTGAACCTAATGACGTCACAAAAACCCAAAAATAAAATTTTTGCTCTATTACATTCAATTTTGGCAAACAATGTATTTAATTCTTCTAAATTTGAGATATATTTTTCAAATGTTTGGTCAAATTAATCAAATCTATAATAAATTTTATGATAGTAAGAGATTGTGTTCCCTTGATTGTGTTCACCTCTCAGACTATCTATCTACCTATTTTAACGACAAATGTTATTTTATGCTTATGCAATATCATCAATTGCAAATGTTGCACTTTCTATCTAACAACCACAATTGCAATTGTACAGTTTCTTACGGCATGTTATTTAATACAATACATGAGTACTATTCTTTAGAGAGTTCATAACATATTCAAGATGGTTGAAGCTGTAGCTCATATGAAAATTATCAACCCCAACTGGTATCGCTTGTATCTATTTTACATTCACTGTTTTAAGGTAATTGGTAGTTTAATTTCGGCGTGTCATTTTATTTCAAAACGTTCAAAATTACTAAATCTATATTAAAGTATATAAAAGATACTGTCAGAAAATAAACATCATCTCATTAACTCATACATAATTTAATAACATTTTAGAGAAAAAAAATGGCCTTTGAATAATTTATAATAATTTAAATTTTTTAATGTCGATTTAATTTTTTCAATAAATTTTTAACTTTTAGAATTGTCTTACTACAAAAAAGTGCCTATTCGAAGATATATTACCAAAAATTTATTTTTCGTTCAATATTTATCGGACCAATTTTAAAGTATATTAACTTTTCCAATGAAAAACAATTTCCCAAATTATTTTACTAATAAAGAAAAATGTATATTATTTATAATTTTTAAATTCATTTTTTTAATGTTTTATTTTTGATGTTGTAAAACCACTTTGTTTCAGTAAAAAAAAAAAAGATCTTGAATTTTGGAAACTAGCTACTTAAAAACAGTAGTTTGAAATGCAATTTAATAACCTGCCGAAAAAAATTAGTAAAAAATTGGACTAACTTTCTCCTTCAATATTTAACGAAAACTATCTATTTTGCATAAAATTTTACCATCGTGATTACAATAATAACTATATTTGGTAGGGTAATACCAATACTTACCCCATTCACTTTGGTAAAACTAAATGTATTCTACTAAAAATTGTTTTATATTTAAATTGATGATGTTTTTTTAACATTCAATTTTTAGATTGCAGTTTTAAATGCATAGTTTTTACTCAACATACAGCTTCTCTGCTAACAGTTACTATAATTGAGCTTTGAAAGGGTTTTATCTGCAACGTAATATCTTACCTTAATTTGTAAAGATGCGGATCATCTCGTACAGTTTTCAAAAGTTTATATTTTCTTAGAATCATTCACTTTTGTCGAACATTTTTCTTCCAAATCCAAATGTATTGCAAAAACAATAAACCTATTGAATTATAAAAATAATTATAATAAAAATTGAAAACTAAAAATGATTTCGCATAAAATGAAATGAACTATAATAATCAATCAGATCATTTTAATGAGTTTGAAGTCTCCGACTATGTAAATCTTTTAAGTGAAATCGTAGATAACAATTTTCTCAGTATTTTTTTATTGATTTTATTTGTAGGTAGAGTAATTTTGGCATTATTGAAGTAGAAATATTTCTTTTTGAAACATACGATATTATATTAAAGTATATTAAAGTATTATTTCAAGATTAAAATCATGTAAAGATCAACTTTACATAAATTAGTGAAATGAGTAAAAAACAATTAATCAAATCGGGTTACGTATCTTCAAATTTCGATTCTCAAGTTTTTGATACAACATGAAGCGATAATTTATCTCAAGTGCATGTAAAAATGGTCGACAAGTTTCTGAAACTTAATCGAGATTTTAAACATAAATATTAAATTTACTGTATATTTTTTCGACAAATATTCAAAATAAAATAATTTTAATTCACAAACTTTCGTATGTAATTTTGTGGAAAAAAATTTTGAAATATTTAGTGAATTTATTTTTGTTTCGTAATAAGGGAAGTAATTTACCACTTGAAAAAGATGTGAAAATAATATTTATTAACACAATTCCACATTAAAAAGGTGCATATAGTCTTTCTATTACATTTGAAGCATGTATTTATTATTGCAATATGCATATAAAACTGCATACACACATTCATACAGAATAAAGAGGTTTAATTCTATTTTATATATAATACGTACACATAGTAACAGTCATTATCGTATATAATAGTATTTAAGTGATAATATTGTTAATAATTAAAGTAGATGACTCCATTGTAGTTCTCTGTATATCATGTTCTATTATTAAAGCTGACTTATTATAATAATTCTTTACAAACAGTTTCGATACAAATAAAAATAAACAAGTGACAAATAACAACTAACTAGAGTCAATTGCTTAGATACTAGACATATGATTGGATTTCATTTTTTGGACTATTTTTAATTAGCATTCATAAAATACTATAAATATCCAGTCTATATTTGTATACATTTTTAATAATAATGCATATTGTTATTTGTATTTATTAGCAAGATTTGAGCTTAGATTATAGAGAAAAACATTTTATAAAGAGTTGTTTCAAACAAAGAAATGTATCAAAGAAATAAACATTTTCTTCTATCTTTTATAGTTTATAAGTTGGGTCACAGATCCATCCGACTCAATTGACCGAACTTGCTCACTCACGAACACGATTATCGTTTTGTTTTTTATATGAAAACGGATCAGCAGTCGGAAATGGACTATTTGGGAGTTTATATGAACACTTATTCGAAAATTTAGTGCGATCAATATTAGGAAGCGTTACAAACTTTAAGCTAAAATTAATATATTCGAACATATTTTGTAAGTCGAGTATAAAAACAGAAAAAGTTATTAAGAAGTTTAATTATTTTTCATTAAATGTAGGTTCTTTTCTGAAATATTTTTAGAATAATCAACGTTTTTTGAAGTGAACGCCAAACCAAGAAAAGTTTCTATTCTGACGCTATTAGTTTTTCAACCATCGAATTTCTCCTTAACAACTTAGCATGAATTAAATCAAAGTTTTCACAATTGTAACGATTGGTACACGATAGAATTGACTAATTAGTAGATCATTGAACTATAGAACTCTTACCTATAGATAGCACATTTTTGTACAGCCATCACGTAATAGAATTTTGAAGTATTTACCTATAAATCACTTAACATCATCTATCGATCAGAACTTGAACTATAAATATTTAAATCAGCCATGTTTTTTTTAATCAGCCAATAAAAAATAATGAATATTAAAGTGAGTGAGAAATATATAAAATTATATTGAATTCAAAAGGACGTGCAGGTTAACAGATTTTGATAGCTGGACGAGCAAAATCACAAGTAAGTTAACAGTCTTTTTTTAACTAGATGAGTTAAATATTTACTTTAGAATAAGGGCAGTGTCCAAAAAAATGTTTAGGTACCTGAGTTTAGTGTATCTACTTCAGAACAAGTGTAGCGTTTGCATAAAATTTGCAATTTTATCCAATTAAACAGATTTGATAATATTACTGCAGTACAAAACATCCATACAACATGTTAACTTTAAAATATAATTATTTGATATGTTTTAATATTGTAATTTAGATTCAATTGTGTAATATTAACTTGTATTAATACTATTATTATTATTATCATTGCTATTATTATTATTATTATTATGGCTACCTTTATCTGCTTACCTCCTTTACCTTTTGCTAAAAACAACTTTCAAAATTAGAATAATATTACAAACTATTATCATTAGATTTATATTTGAAAACAACACAAACAAATATTTCGATGACGGTAAATTGGTTGTACGTTACATTAAATACCGTATTGAGATTTCATCATTTAAATATAGAAGTGGTGACGGGGTGGCTATTCACAGCAGGTGAATAGAGTGCAGGTAGTAGTTGGTTTATCAATTATTTGATATTAAAATTAAATAAACTTAAGAGTTGTTTGTTTGAATGTTCACTATGTAAACTTTAGTGAAGTAATATAATTGTTGATTAGGAGTGGAATAGATAATAACATTAATTAGTTTGGTATATTGTATCTTTGTTTTAATTAGTATTGATTGTCATCTTTCTCCTATCTCAATCTGTCCAAAGTACTTAATAAGAAATCGCAAACTGATTTTCTACTAGTGTAGAAACTATAATTATTTGATTAATATCAATAATAATAAGCACTAAATGTCTTTATTTTGATATAATGTAAATGATTTTTCGCAATTTTTGACACTAAAAAAATATCCTTAATATGCAGTCCATACAGTTATAAGTATAATACATATATAATAAAAACATGTATCATAATAATTAATGTGTTTATTAATTAAATTTTATCGCAAATTATGACGAATCTGAACAGTTCACGAAAAATATATTTCAAAAAAGAGTTTAGAGTAAATGGACTGATTTTTCACGAACTAAAATTCACTTTAAAGTCTGGAATACAATAAAATTTCAGCACGCCTTCTGTTTCTTCGATGTGGAAATCTTTTGATGGCAGAGACTGGTGGACAAACGGGCGGGCAGGACACGAAAAAACGGAACAGATTAATTAGGTAATGCTAGCACTAAAAACTAAAAGTTATATACTCTGACATATTCGGTTTATATAAAAATTGAAAAAGTTGGTAATAATAATTATTGAAATAATGTATGATCAAAATAGTTGAATTTGAGCTTGAATTGTAGGGAATATAAACAGTTAATGAAAAAAAAAATTTTTTTTGTGTTATATATATTTTTAATATTTTAACTTTTCTTTCATCTTTTACGGATTAAAAGATAAGTCACTAAAACCAATTGACCAATTATAGGAACCGAATTCACAAACTTAACTATCTTGCTTATAGAAATACCTTTATACACACAGAAGAAAATGGAGTAGGTAATAATGAGTATTCTTTGTCTTAAGTTTAATCAGCACCTTCAATATTTTTGCCTTCACAATTCTGAATAAATTAAATAATTATAAGAGGATTTAATTTAATATACCGTCATATATTGTAAATTGTACATTATAATAAGACGTGTTGCTTGTATATTTCTATCCATCCATCAATTTATCTATCTATGTTTTTGACGGTATAACTTTCGCACGCCATGTTCGATTTTGAAGAAGTTCGGTAGATACATTGATTATATTTATTAAACATTTTCATTTCCGCCTTCGGGAAACATCACTAAAAATACCAACATTATTTCTTAAATAAATAATAATAAATAAAATTATTAAATGGTATCGAGCACGTGACAATATTATTCGCTAGTTGACTCTCATTGACTTCTGTACTATGTATATATTGTACTTTTTTTTTTAATTAAATAAGTCTTATTTCTGATGATATCAGATATCTTAATTTTGTGTACATAAAGTAAACTGTTTTTACTTCTAAGAGAGGTATACAATTCATCGAATTACAAGTAATAAAATTTTCAAAAAAAAAAAAAACCATAATAAGTGGATACAATATTTGTACCAATTGGTATATAACACCATATAAATAAATAATAAAACCAATCTAGTATATTACGTATATTATATGTAAGAAGTAAATAAATTTTAATCATATACATTATTAAAATACAATTTTTCACTAATAATATATATATGTATATATATATATATATATATGTATATTAAATAAGCGTGTTATAACTTTAGAACACATCATATATTTATTATAACACTTATTATAATATATTTAACATATACGCAATACACTGATGTGAAATCTGATGTGAACTGAACTGAACAGAACTAAACACCACCACCATTCATAGAAACAACTCGATAAATATACGATAACAGAGTCAATAATCAGGATTAAATTTATGAGTTTGTTGTGTGTGGTGTTATATGATTTGAATGTTATATGGGTTACTACTAGTAGCTTTGTGAACAGTAGGCCTCACTTAGAAATCATTTGTCTTTCACGGGCTATTATTAACTATTGCAATACGTAACATCCAATTTTTAGGTAGTAAGAAACACAATAGAGAACTTCGACGCCTGCGCTCAAGAAATACCACCACAACGTTTATAAACACAAATTATTTTTAGGAACAAAGAGGGAAAACGTCTTTAATAAGGATATGGAAAAAATTCAATGACTAAATAACTCGCAATTAAATGTAAAATACTTTTTTTTGCATTCGATGTTAAAGGATTAGTGGAAATGAAACATTCTTCATTGCCCATTTTCATCATCTGTTAAAGGTCAACTGTGTATTTTTGTAATAGATATGAAATGGTTTGACCATATAAGATAATTTAAATTATTTACATTACATACCCACTTCATAGGGAAAATTATCACTTTTTTATTATGCAAAGTAGAAAGATGCGGTTGTTATCGATATAAAATCGTTTGAACAAAAATTAGTTAATTTAGTGAAAGAAATTCAAGTAAAAAAAAATTAAAAAATTACTAATAAAATAAATTAAAAGTTTAAGGCTTAGGGAAACTAATTCAAAATAAAAAAATTAATAATTAGTTATAAAAAAATGCATTAAAATACACAAGACAAGGTCCTTCCTGCATTTTGGTGAAACATTTAAAGCATTTTATTTTGAATCTGTTTTTTTTCTTTCTAGATATTCGGGGAAAATCAGCCATTGTTAGTGAGGGAACTGCAGTTTTCGCTGATATAATGAAGATGAATGAACAAAAAAAAAAAAAAAAATAATAATCAAGATGATGCCTGTAGTTTTTTGTCATCGACGTTTTGGATAAAATTTTGGTATATATACTCTTCACTGGTATGAGCAATTTTGATCAACCAATCGTCAAGGATATTTTCAAGGATGCTAAACATGTGGGTATAATAAAAAATATTTATTTTCCTAGTTTCACTGGTCATTTCAGATTGATTGCAAAATTTGCATTTTCCTAGTTTGCAAATGTTTTATGAAGAGTGGGGCCTCAGAAACGCAAAAAAATAGCAATTTTACTATTTTTGGGAACATTTGTCATTGATTTAAAATAAAAACCTGCATTATTCATATTTGATATTGTTGGAGAATTTTGTTATTTCTGTAAAATTTCCTGAATTTGATTAGCTTTTTTATCAAATTTTACTAACATCGAACGGCAACACGGCAACAGTTTCAACAAACAATAATAAATAGATAGATGTAGACAAACAAAATGTAAAATCGTCTAATTCAGACATAGTCCTCACCTCGTTCGGTCAATTATGTATATTAGAATATAGCGAGTAAGAAGCAAATATATAATAATATTAATGATTCCTTGTAACTGTGTGTCGATTCTTAAACGAATAGGTGTAATATAAATGTGAATGGTGTTTTTTTTTTTTATTTTTATTTTATATTATAATTTATTATGTGAATAATATATATTTTAGTAACAACCATTCACTTCAATTAAATCACACGAATTATACATATATTAAATTGCTTGATATTACGTATATGGATTGAAACGGGAACGAATCAAATAATACTTGTGATGAGTGTTTGACTAAATTAAATTTAGCACATCATAGGGAAATAATTGGTACAAGAGCTGGTTGTAAAAAACTCGAACTGTCTTCGAGCAACACACTAATCAAGTATATGCTATTTTTTTAATTCATTAGTCCGTAGAAAATAGATATTGATTTAAAAAAAAAACAAAACAAAACAACAAGATAGTGTTATGAATACTAAGGTTATTTTAAATAATAAATAAATATTATAATAACACTATTATCTTCAAACGAAATCAGTTGACCATTTGTTCTATCGTTTTTTTGCAATCCAGTGCAAAAATTGCATGTCAAAAATTATTGATTACCATATAGCATAAAATGTTTGGTGTAAAAGGGCAGCAGAGGTGTCTTCATTGCCAAAGCGGAGGCAAATAAGAAATAATACAGAAATAATATAAATAAAGTCTACCAAAATAGATCAACTAACTTCAGAGTACAGTACATTTTGTGTTTTTTTATATTTAATAATTTTAAATATTCGATTAAATCGAAAAATGATAAAAACTGGATATTTAAAAAATATTGACATTTGTTATATTATAAGTTAAAAATATAAATTTACAAGTGGTCTGGATGCGACCCGTAAGGTCCATACGACGAACTTCCAAATAAAGAAAATAATTAACAATTTAAATCATTAATGATTTGTTAACTATAAAAATTTGAATATTTTTTGCTTAAAAAGTTTTCAGTTATTTACGTGTCGTTATCATTATGTGTTTTGTACATACACAGACATCTCTCTAAAAGCGTTTATCTGGATTCTAGTGATCTTAAAATTAGGATATAATAAAATCGAAGCCATTACGAAAACATTCCATTGAGAAGTCAACTGTATGCATTTTCATGATAATTTATGAAAATCATCGCCGTCATGTTTATTAAAAAAACAAATCAAGTGTGAGAAATGATATTATTTTATATAGATATAAAGTCATTTTTAAGAGCTTTAATTAAAAATTGGGAATATCCTAAAATAAAAATCCTATTTATAAGTTTTGTATGAATAGCATAGATAATTGATTATTAGTTCAGATAATCGAGGGTTACCAAAATTTTATTAATTTCACTTGTATACTTTTTAATGCTATTGTTTTGGACACGAGTTTATTTATTTCGAAACTTTTTATTACTCTATAGGTATGAAATAATTAAGCTAATATTATAATTATTTAATGAACATTATACAGTAACGAGCCCTTGTCACGTGTATGAATATAATAAAATATTATAATATAATATTCATAAATTTACAACATAAATATTGATTATTATAAAATATATAGTATATTGTAATCAATATACGTAATATTACATCACTCATTCATATTACATATATATATATATATATATATATATATATATATATATATATATATATATATATATATATATACATATATATATATATATATATATATATATATATATATATATATATATATATATGTATATATATATATATATGATTATTATTGTTATAATACAAAATCAATAAATATTAAAATTAATATTAATATAAAACATGCATAATTCAGTTAATATTTAAATCAATTTGTGTAAATCAATGAACACTAATTTAATTTTTATTTTTATTATAGAGAGATAGATATTCAAGTATACATAATTGAAGTTAAATACACAGTCATATATAACGTTTTTTTTTTTATATATATATATTTTATTTTATTATATAAATTTATTTATGATTATATGAATAAATTATCGATAAAAGAACAATAGCTTTCATGTTTTATTATAAATTATACACATTTTGTGTCCTACTGGATTCGATATTTGTTGCTATATGTGGGTGATATTTATTTATTTATAACTAAACAAATGTTATTTATTTTATGTATGTAATTTGTAAATATATGTATGAATTTTTGTATTTTATTCCCCTTTTTTTTTCGTTATACCTAGTGTGCAAAGCTCAATAAAATTTCATTCTGAATCCGATATATAAGTATCGTCGTGTTTTATTTGAATTCTAATACAGAAATATTCCAAATAACCAAATTAACTAGTAAATTGTGCTTTGTGGTCGAAATAATGTGACTTTTAGAGAAAGCTTTTGCGAAAAATTTTAAGTGGCCTATAAAATAATGAGAGAAATAAAGATATGGGATAGATAGAGCTCCAAAATGTTGTTTGCGTTAAAATTTAACTTTCTCCAAATTGGGTCGTCGTGAAATGTCTTCATTCACTGAATTATTCTGGTATAAAATACCCACAAAATTGTGTACTCGGCCATTTTTCAAAAGTGCTTTAGACTGCGTCTTGGCTATGTAAGATATTAAATGGCAATATTTATGTGTGAAAAAAATTATAAATGCCAAAAATGGTTTAAGGGGTTATACGCAGTTGCGAGGCTCAAAAATAACGTTTTTTTACGATTTTTTTGTGGACACAGCTTTTATTTATTAAGTACAAGTGATAGTAATTCTGAAAGAGCACACTTTGAAGAATATAATTGTGTATTACTCGTGTCAAAATAGTGATGTGCACCACCTCTGCAGATGATGTCCCGAACGACCTCCAAAAAAAGGCGCTCGGCGGTGAGCACGATTTCGTCGGTTTGGATTATTTGAAATAAAAAAAAAAGGTGAATTCTTTTAAAGGATAAATAAATGCAGGTATTGAACGAAGGAATAAACAAAATTTTTATTTTTGACAAAATGGTAGCAATTTGAAAAAAATTTTTCGTTTTCGATGAAAATTTTCGCTCCAAATTGTCAAAAAAAAATAGTAAAAATTTTTTTACGTCTTATTCCTTCGTTCAATACCTGAAGAATATATCTAAAAAGATTGTGTTAAAATTTCAGCCCGATTAGTTGAGCCATTTATGAGAAATATTGCTCACCGACTCTGAAATGAGAGTTTTGGATAATCATGGGTGTAAGAAGATAATGTATCTGTTGCTAGCGCTTGCTGCCAAGTACACCATGAACTTTCTCCACCTGGGCACATTTCGTGTTGAGGATTCTCATTGGTCGAACAATAGTGATAATAAGTTCCCCAAATTGCATTATACATACTGTCCACAGAATCATAATTTCTTTTTATTGCCAAACCGTAATAAACTGTCAGCTTATCTATTAGCTTAGCTGTGAGCTTACCTTTCCCAGAAAGTACTTTTTTATTAATTGTTTTTCCGTCTTTTTCCATTAATTTAGTCTTATTTTTTACTAGGTCGCGGAGTCGTGAGCCCATCCTCTTTTGAACATGCACGATACATTCTTTTTTAACAATTTCATAGTTATTATCAGGAGCCCTACTTTATATCACTCTGACGTGGCCTTACAAATTCAGGTACATCTCCGAAAGTATTTATCGGATTGACTTCAAATTTTCAGAGAATATACTCAAATATAAGTACATTCCGAAAATGAAAAGAAAAAAAAAACGATTTTTTGAAAATTCTAACTGCGTATAACCCCTTAAAACACCATAACTTGCAAAAGCTACTAAAACTATATTAAACTTAATCTCAGTACCATGGACTGGGGGTTTACCATGAAGTTTCCTTTCAATCTGGACAGGTTTCGATCACACAAAATCTCAAATTAAAAGTAAAAAGAATTAAAATCTCCAAAAAAAAAGTGTCATTATTTTTAACGTAATAACGCAACAGCGCGGTTATTTTGCCAAATATCCACCGGATAATCAGATTCTAGTTTTAACTTGCTTAATTAAATGATTTGCTTAATTTGAACAAGGCTCAGTACAATATAACTGAATCGTGAAGTATTGACTATTATACTCTTGAAATTTATCTCAAGATATGTGGTTGGTAATATTAAATGATACACACAGGGTATTAAATTAACTTATTGTAGTCAACTGGTATCCAACATTATAGTCTTATTGGAAATGATTGTGAAAATGTGTCTAATGTTATCTTATAGCTATTTGCAAATGTAATATAATAAATATTGAGTTCGAAAGATCACGTTCTTATATATCAAAAAATATTTTTTATGATAAATCGATAAGAATTAGTTGTTTTTATCAAATGAATTAATCTGATAAACATCGATAAATTATTTAAAACCTAATAATTTATAGAAGTCGAAGCAATTTCCGTGATCATTGTCCATTATATTTTATACGTGGATGTGTTTTTATTGAAAATAAATTATTTTTTTTTTTTTTTAATGAATAGTTTTATTTTAAATTATTTTTAACAATTAAGGTCCTCAATTACTACAATATTTTCCAGTTCAATGTGAGGTGATGTTCTGTATTTATACAAAAAACTACAAAAGAAGCGGGGTGCTTCCCGGTTTCAATTTCCAATGTGGTTTGAATTTTTTTTCAAGGAGTACCATGTTGTTGATCTTACAAAAATTCTTGTATTCACCCAGTGCGACAAAAAAACAGGTGCTTCTAATTGATAATATTTTACGTACTTTTTTATTACTAAATCATGCTAAATATCACATAATTCTTACAAGTTTCCAACAAAATATAAAGAATTTTTTGCCAGCATTTAATAATTTGTCAAACATTATGTATCGGCTTCGGTACAGGGTTAGAAGTAGTGCTTTGAGAAGGAAAACCAGAAAACCGAGTAAATTGCTTACCATACAATCCGTATATTTCGAAACGATTTATATCTACGTACGTACGTTAGAATGTTATGCAAATGCATAGATTGCTAAGCAGCTTGCTAATGATATTATACTAAGTGCTTCTGATGAAAATTTGAAGAGGACATGGTGTGTTGCAAAATAAATAAAAAAAGAAGTTAAAATGAACATAAAGCTATTGTATGAAAGTGTTTAAAATGTAAATTAATAAATATTAAATTATATAATAAACATTGGCTATCATTTAAATGATATTTACAAATTATTTAAAATTATCTATTTACGAAAACAATTAATTAAAATAATAATTATAATAATTAAAAAAATTAATAAAAAGTTGAATTTTCGCAACTTGCTCTCCTACATCTCATCCAATTTGAGTGTTTAATCGGTCAAATGAAAGGACTTGCGTCGTTGAGTATTTTGAAACCAAAGCGAACCCAGTATCCTGATCAGAACTACAGACATTTGGAAACAAATCTATCACAATACTTGGAGCAAAAAATGGTCCATATTTCTAAGAATACTCAATTACATTATACTACTCAATAGAGCTATTAAATAAACAAATTTGATGAGTTGAAGATTTTTGAGAGCACAACACGCACTCTTTACCTTTTTCGTGTGTTTTGAATGATTAATAGTATCAGGTCTGTTGGGAAAATGTAACAGTTGATTAGAATTTAGGATTTATACTTAAGCTAAGTATTACACAATCATTACTGCGGAGCATCACACAGGACTGCTAGCATCATTTTAATATTTATTGAAATTTTATAAATATTTACAATGTAATATACGTTAATAAATGTATGTAACCATGATACTCATGGTAGGATTTAAAAATGTTAAAGTGTTTTCTTGTTTGGATATTAAAAAATTTTTGGATAATAATTAAAAAAAAAACATGAATACTTCCTTAGTAAATTATGGTGTATGACTAAATAAAGGTAGTAAATTCTGGAATATTACTACACCTTCTATCTGTATATTTGATTGCAGGTAAATGTATATCATAGATACATAATACAATACATCATGCACTTTGATAGGAACTACAATAGACACAAGTACGCCAACTTAGTATAATAACCAAGATATTCAAAGATCATGAACGGATAATATACAAGTAAGAGTATTATAATATTACAAAGACCATACCGCAACGATGTACTGTTTAATAGAATCTTGGTTTTATTTACTTAAATTGTCTATAAATAAACATCATATACCAAGTCAATTGCTAGTTTCTTGATGGAAATAATTTATCGAATTTGTAAGTAGGATAAGAGGATGGTTAACGTCGGCTTTATTACTTTCCAGATTTATTTATTTTACTTCGAATTCAAAAACTTTTTTATAATACGATTTTATGATATTTGCTGAGCAACTTTTATTTCGGGCTTGCCTGGCTTACTATCTATCGTTCTAACATCTTTCAGTTCCAAGAAGGTTTTCGGGATGGTCATATTTTAGAAAGATTTCATTTACCAATTACAGTTGCGGATATGTATATTTCTTAATAATTTTTTTTACTTAATTGCCAATATCTTCTTCATCCGATTTTGATGAAATTTAGTATGTACTTGCACGGTAAAAGGTTTCTTAATTCGTTAATATTGTGTGTGTAAAATCAAATGAAAATTGGAACGAAAAAATGTATTTTTGTAACTAATAATATCTAAATTCCTTTTCTATCGATCAAATTATTCGTTCATTGACACTAAAAGAATATAAAAAATTTGGTAACTTTAAGTTTTTAAAATTTTAATTTTTTTCGTTTAGTTGTAATAATAGCAAAACACATTTTATTTGATTATATATTGTATTAAACATCTGGATAATTATATTTTTTGATACATTTTTTCGTAAATCGTTTGGATTCTCCACAATTTTATGTAAAACTTAGCTAATAAACACATTTAAGTAATAACAATACATATTGATATTATTGTACATGTATTCATATATGGTTGTATAGACTGTATATTTATAGTATTTTATGAATGACAATTTAAAATATTCCAACTAATGAAATTCTAAAATTTTTCGACAATAATTAACTCTGTTAGTTGTTTTTTAATATATTATATATATATAGATATATACATACATAAACATATACTATTATATAATTACATTTAAATGTCATCACATATCCACCGCTATCTGTGTCAATTACTTGGTGGATTACTAATTGATAGTTCAAGTGGGTGGCCATTTTGCAATAATTACTCACGCTATGCTTGTTAAATGTTGAACAGCTTACAATTTATTATGTAAATTTAATATGTATTAGATATACATAATAACATTAAGGATATGAAATCCAAATATTTACTAATAAATATTAAGA
The DNA here is from genome assembly GCA_020423425.1 of Chrysopa pallens. Classification (NCBI taxonomy): domain Eukaryota; kingdom Metazoa; phylum Arthropoda; class Insecta; order Neuroptera; family Chrysopidae; genus Chrysopa; species Chrysopa pallens. Next base: position 11,864,536 of record CM035594.1, on the reverse strand, counting down.
TACTGTTTGTATCAATTACTTCTTATAGACGAATCAGCCGTGGATTTGTATCAATACAAAAATGTTATAACTCGTATATCGTTACTAGCTATCGCCCACCGATCCACTCCACGTTAAGTTAGATCTTACTTATGATTAGTTTTTATTTTAGTTTAAGGTTAAAATAATTAAGGAAAATATTTTTTTCTACAAACTTTCAAAACATTTGTAAACAATAAAGCTTCTAATTACAAGTAATAGATTATCGACCTAATTGTATGCATATAATTCATACAATTAACAGTGTTCCTACCCAAGGTTGATGCTATAAATAGATTTTGCTTATAAAATTTCAGATTTTCAATTACAGATTATATTTTGGATGGAAAATTTTCATGCTGTTAATAAATGCTACTTATAAACGTTAAATTATTGAGATACAGATTTGAATTTTTCATATTAATATTAATTTTTTATTATTTATTTACTTATTTTTCTTTTTATTTGAAAATATATTATCATATCATAGCATCATTTGTTTAAAGAGTTAATATCTTCCATATATAATGTTTAGGAGTTTAGTACGTTCCCATGAGTGATTGGTGCTAAACTGATTGAAAGATACATAATGATAACTACAATTGATATTTAATGGGTCCCTAGAAAATTATTGCATGTACAAACGATGTTTAATCAATTCGTCATAAAAAAAAACTTCAAAACTGCATAACTATAAAAGGCTGGTGTATAAGTAGCCCTCCTAGTTTTGTTATTAAATTCCCTTATCAGTATTTGTGGAAGCGAAACTTATAGGTAATTAAAAGTTTGCATTTACAATTGATGCACAAAAACAAACAAAAAATAAGAAACTTGGGTATGAGTTTTATTTTGGAGTAAAGCTAATAATTATATTAAAGTATAGATTATTGATTATTGATTAAGATATCAATACTTTTCTTCAAATAATTCTCTTAATAATTAATTTTCTTCACATAATTATATTTGCTACATATAGTTCTTATATTGAATACTTTACTGAAAAGTTATAAAGTAGCTTTAAAAGTAAAAGTTTATAGAGTAGTTTCGAATGTGGTGAATGTAAAATGAAATTTAACTGATTAGTTTTCAATATACCATAAAACATTTTAATTAAAACCATACGTAAAGCTTAACTTTACTTTCATAACAATCTAAATACTATAAAACATTGATTAATTAATATATAATGTTCATTGTATAAATACACAATAAATTCTCTGCTTATCAATTAAATTTTTTTTTTAATTAAAATACGCAAATAATGATACAAATCACTTTCATATTCTTAAAAAAAAGTGTGTTTTTTCTAAAAATTATTTTGACCATACAATTGATAGACAATGTTTCTTTCTTTGTTTTCTAATTTTCAATTTAATAGAAAATAGATTAAAGAATTAACACAGTCAAGTGTGGCTTTTTAATACAAATTTTTATATTATTTGTTTAATATATTATACGGCTTATAAGAAAATTGAAAATTGAAAATAAAGAAAAATCGAATACCTTCAGAACATGGTAAAAAAAATTAATGTTTCTGTCAAAAACATTCTTACAACTACATTTTACATTCAAAATTAATAATTATGATTGGTTTGTGTAGTTTTAGTTGCATCATCTTTAGAAACATATACAGGCCTAGGCAAAAGTCTACGAAATAGCTTTAGTAAAATTATTCTAGAAACTACTTAGACATTCAACATATTTCTTACTTTTAGTTGGATGATATGCCCATCATGTAACAACTGGCACAATAGAATCAGCACTTCATCGGAGATCCAACTATCTTTTATAAGCTCAAAATGTTAAAAAAAACAATACAGGTAACAAAATATAATTTAATTAAAAATTATTTTAAACTAGTAATCTAGAATTAATAACTTAAAAAGTCAAAATTAAAAAAATTAAAATTAAAAATTAATAAAAGAGTTTTTAACATGTTTAATGAAAACTCCCCATTCATATCTCCGAAATTAGTGACCTACTGATCTACTGACTTACCAATTTTACTGAATCCAAATATTACATTCATCAATCCTATGTTTAATCACTATGAATTGTCTGGTCGAATTGTGTTACTTTTTTTCAAACTTTTGTCTTATCCTGTATTTGAGGAAAAACTAAAATAAAATATAACTATAATTGTGGATAATGTTTATTATAATAGTTGGTTGAGGTTGTATGTAATTTACAGAACAATACCTATCTAGCATAATGAAACTACGAATGGTATGGAAACAATATGGTAGTGATTGCGCTTCAAATTTTGATTCTATCTGAATTTCATCTAAATGCACTGTTTTAAGTATATATTGTTATATTCAGATTTTAAAATAAACTTTTTTTTTTAATTGTAGCAAACACTTTATTTATTTTTATAAAAATATTTATAAGGTAATTTCAGAAATTTCTTGGAAAATTTCTTTTTTAACTTAAAATTAAAATTGGCTTTGTTATTTACAAATTATACATATAAAAATAAATTGTAAATAATTGCAAACAATAATGACTATAGAGCCACTTAACTATAAATTAGGTTTCTAGAGCCATCTCTTAACAGAATTCTCAACGACTTACCTATGAATGAACTTCTTCCTCATCAATTGGAATCTGAGCTATGAATATTTTAAAGTAGTTTCATTTAAATAAGTCAATAAGAAATTATGAATATTTAAGCAAATGTGAAGTTTGTATAAAATTATAAATAGAAAATAACAAGGACAGGCTTATTTGATAGTCTTACTTCCCTGAAATCTAGTTTAATATCCCATAAAATGTTTCAATTCAAAAACAAGACAAACTTACTTCACAAGTTTCGATTTTTAATTATTTTATATATTTTATACTATTTGATTTATAAACTAGTAATTTGATTGTGATTTATAAAGAAATATTTTGTAACTATAGCAACGCAAGAAAACCATTGAATGCTTGGTGCCCATAAAATACGAGTAATTTGTAAAAAATATATTATAGTATTATAGGTTCGTTTCAGTAAAACTTTCCCTACAGTACTCACTGCTACGATATGTAATGGTATGCTACCTATCTATACCGACATAGAATGGGCATGATGGGTAGATAGTATGATGGTGAGTGTAAAATATGAAAACACATTATGAAACCATTTATCATAAAATATTATATGAGAGTTGAATGTGTTTGTTTGTTTGTTCGTTTTATTATATTTATTATATAATATGCATATTACAATATACATATAATATTTAATTACACATCATAATACTTGGAGCTTGGTGTTTGGTTTGCTTGGTGCTTTGGTATTTGATGCTTGATGCTTGATGCATAATTCTTGATGGTTCTAAATTTGCTGCTGTTGTTGTTGTTGTTGTTGTTGTTAGTTAAGTTACACTACTATGAATGTAATGTTCTGGATGCACAAACCATGTAAAACAAATTACAAACATATCAGAAATCTGTCACATCAAAAGACTTTACTTACTTCGAAATAAATAGTCAAGTTGTATTATACAATATACAGTCAAACCTGAGTAAGAGAGAACTGGGTAAGCGAGAAAACTCTATAAGTGAAAATAATTCTCTGGTCCCGAGCTTTGACCCCTCAAAAACCTCTATATGTGAGAAACAAAAACCTCTTTAAGTGACAGTCGTTTTTCCCATTCTGACCTCTATAACTGAGAGCCTCTTTTGTATTTACCTCTATAAGCGACAATTTTCCTATGTGTGACTCATTCTTTTTTTTCAGGAATTAGGAACTATGTTGTTTTCTTGTAATTCAAAGAAATGTATATTTAACTGTGTTATCTTATTTGTCATGCTTACTTTACAAAAAAGTTGACTGATTTTTTTAAATAAAATTTACCTGTTACTTGCTTCTTTGTATTTATGTATTTCAATAATCACTTCGTAATCACTCTAATAAATTATTCTTTATCATGTTTACAACTAAATATTTTAAATAAACCTTTGTAAGTGAGACAAACCTCTTCTATACCTCTTCTATAAGCTAGAAACTTGCATTAGTGAGAAACCTTGACAAGCGAGAATAAAATCATGGTCCCTTGAACTCTCTCTTAACCAGATTTGACTGTATTTATTTAATATATTTAATTCGTCTACATATTTTATAGTTAATAGCCTGAGATATCATTTATTGTTAAAAAAATTTTTAAAAATAGTAAAAATTTTGGCTTTCTCATAAACTTAAAAATTAATCAGTGGATGTTGGAAGCATGTCATAGTTTAATTTATTTCAATAAAACTGTTCACAGATTTTTTGTATCCAAAAATATAACCGTAACATTAAAATTTGGTCTTTTTGATATGCAATTTGATAATAAAACCATTCCCGCGGACAGTGGGGTTCAAAGAAATTTTAAAAAAGTTCCCTAATGTATATAAAACTTCTTTATCCTCGAAAATAAAAACTAAACCACATGGCCTATTAACATAAACCATTTATGGCCTTACTCACATTTAGACTGTAAAAATTTCTTGATTCTTTGAATTTATTGAATAGTTTTTAAACTTTAATAATATAACACAAAGATAAATACATTTTCTAATGGATTCTGAAAATAGCTTTTACTGTTTATTAAATAGTTATCCATAAATACGTTGAAATGAATTTTCTTGGAAAAATATATCAGAGATGTACTCTTTACCAGGTAGTATTTATTGATCTTTTATATTAATTTTCTGTGAATTAATCAGTTGTAAAAGTGTCGCTAAAAAAAATTCATATAAGAACAGTAAATATAAATTTGCTTTACGGAATCACAAAAAATTTTACTTTCTACATCCCCTATCCTTTAAAGAAGGAATACTTCTAAATTTAAAATGGATCGTACGCCTTATATTGAGGCGACCAAGCGTAGAGACAAGCGGTTTTGTTTGCTGTCTATAATACGCGATTGTCCTATGGACTGTAAAATGTTGTAATGATTCACTATGCATTTTCAAAATTATGATTCATTGGGTAAGCAGCAAATTTTTGTAGCGTTACCTATGATACAAATTTATAAAAAAGTCATATTATTGTTGTTTACTTACAAATTTTTGCACGTTGTGTTTATATTATATTTTTAATTGCAAATACGGTAATAAGGTGTTATTTTATATTACATATGTAATAATAGTTTTAACCTGAAAAATCCGCTCTGATTAGATATAAATAATCAATAAAATAACAATTTACTTGGCACTTACTTCAAAGTCATATTTGACATAGGTCAAAGACAAAACTATTTACTTTTCTTCGTAAAGAACTAAATTTTTCTCTATTAAAGTCGCCTCTACTGAAGCCGTACCGTTAGTCATCACCTTTCCAATAAGTCAAAAGTCACTCAAAGGAAATTGAGAACCTCCACTTTTTAGAGTCGGTTAAAACAAAAATATTTTATATTTGATTCATTATTTTGTATTAAGTAGGTCAAATTTATTATCCAATTTTGATTATTCACAAATTTGAAGCCTACATCTGTTTAGATAAAGAGCGATTTTGGATTTTTAGCTTTCCTAAATAACGGTCTAACAAACACACATTAAACAATTCGAATATCATTATAGTTGCTTCAATGTTACAAACTTTAGATTGAAATAAGCATATCGTCATGTATTTTGTATGCATACACACAGTGTATAAAAATTACAGAAGTATATTTTGTAGTACAATGTATTTCAGATAATTATCTCGGAACTTATTCAATTACCCATCTCCATAATTGAATACATGTATTATATTCATCGTCATTTAAGCGAGTTTAGTCTGAAAAAAAACGCATCATTATAATTTAATATAGCGGCAAATGTAAATTTTAAATGAAACTAACAATATTATATCTAGACTACAAACGATTTATTGTTTTTAACGTTGGTTTTACTACCTTACTTCGATTATTGTAAAAAATAATTTGTTTATAAAAATAACTTTGCATGGAAATATAACTTTGGGATCCGTAGTAATTATACTAGTTCACATATTGATATACTGGTTAAGATAAGACATAGTTCATTCAAAAACTTTTTGGGTTTACTTTCGTGAATCACACTGGGTATTATTTCAATATCTTCGAACAAAAATTGAAAATTGATATTAAAATTTGATCAGTATAACTAACAATTCAATCATAATTTAATTTTAAAATATCATTTTCTAATATCTAATTAAAATAAGTAAGTCCATTAATATATTTTTAACTTTCCAAACGAAATTTCATGTAATGGAGCCCATTTTTGAATTGGGAGTTTTAAAACATCTATACTTTTCAAGATCACTTGATCCCCACTTCAACATTTTTAGACTGATGTATGTTCGTTAGGTTTTTTCACCTCGAGTATCTCCAGAATAAATAATGCCATCGACGTGGAACTTTCATTCGACACGCAAATACGCAACATAAAGCTGAATGAATCTTCACCAAAATCGATTCAGCCTTAGTTATTCAACTTAACTAGAGACAAACAAGTGAATACACCAACTATCATAGTTAATTGTTTAGATACTCGATATATGATTGAGTAACAATGTTTGAACTATATTTATCAATAGCATTCAATACATAATTCTCTTAATATCCAGTCTATACAGCTACAAATAAATATATTATAAAAATATGGACTTGAACTTATTTAGGTACTTAGTAGCTGAATTTGAGCTTAAATTGTTGCGAACCAAAGCAACAAGATTAAAAAAAAATATCTTAAACAAAAGTTGTTTATTTTAAAGAAACAAATATTTTTCGACCTCGACCCGTAAGACGGAATGGATCGATTTTACTCATTGACGAACTTAAACTCAGTATTTATGTCTTGAATATATCACCGAAATTGTTATTCGCAATTTCTATTCATTTTTGAGTTATTTTTATGACGGAAAAATGGACGAATTAGGTGATTAGGTGATGCTATGAATACCTGTGTCAAAATTCTGTTTGTGCGGTCAATATTTTCTAGCGTTATAAAAAACTTTCTGACATATTATTTCGAGTACAAAAAACACATATTCGTAATAATAAACAAATTTCTGTATTTTGATTTCCGTCATTGGGAGCCCTGTCTTGCACCTAGACCACTTGGTCATTCTTACCAATCATAATGCTTCAATCAATTGAATTATTGCATTAACTATATATTTATATATAGGTATTTTATTTGCAAATATCCACCGAAATAAACAACTGAAAATAACATTGTTAAATTTGTAATTAAAAAGATATCGCAAAAACTGTTAGTTCTCAGATATCAACATGACAATTCCCTAGATCTTTATAAATAATATTAAAACAAGTTAATAAATTTAAAATGTAAACAACAAAAGGAAACTACAATCCTACGGAATCACCCCAAAAAAAAAAAATCAAAGAATACCTATATATAATAATGTGATTTTATATGAAAATGAATTTATACGTTTTGTAAAGATGAAATATTACATTCAGTTAAATATTTATAAATTTGTATATTATTATATTATTTATATGTATGTGTATCTATGTATACGTAAATGGGTTGCGCCAGGCTGTCGCCGCAAGGATGACAACTGTAGGTAATTTCACCAAGTGCGTATACAAATTTAACCCTCTACCACATGAGTTTATTTATGAATATAGATCACGGAGAAATTTAAACAAATAAATGATTTTATTCTGCTATAAGGTAGGTAGGTACCTTTACATGTTTCAAGCAAAACATTTTTAGTTTCAAAATTACTTATTAGTTTGTTGTTATTTACACGGTAACATACACAAATAACTTCTCTAATTTACACATAAATTTCGTCATTTTAGATATGTCGAATTTCCATAATCTAGAAAATATGAATTTTGACTATATATTTTTCGCTTTTTTCAGACTTAGCAGACGCTGTTGTTAAAGCACCGATTTCTCATCGGTAAGGAATTTTTCAGATATTAAGTAGGCGACGATCAGAGAATAGGGCTCGATCTTACTTTGCATTTATAAGTTGACTTTATGTTAAGGATGTCTACAAATTCACAAAAGAAGTACTTTTTATTAAAAATACAATTTTAATAGTTGTTTTGTTAATTATATAGCAGAAGGTAATGCACGGAAACAGATCAATTAACTTAAGTGATTTTCTGCCACGTGCGCTCCCTCTTACTCCATCATCGTTTTAAATAAATGTTACAAAATATTTGATACACTGCTCAAGAATCCCAAAAGTGTATGAGCTCATTTCGAAATTCCAATTTTCAACATTTGATTCTTTTGAGTACCAAAACGATATTTTGGCTATCTTATTCGGAAGTTTTTATTTGAATGGACTATATAACAAAAAATTTAGGCACTGACTTTTCGATTAACTATCGAAATCACTAACTGATTGTATTCGAAAAGTGATTTTCTGGCCTTAAAGTAATCATCACAGGACAGTATCAACGATATTCTATTAATTTATACAAAACAGATTCAACATATTTAATCAAAATAGTGCGTACGTAGTTGCAAAGTTCTTATGTGTACTTTTAACTAATGCCTTAGTTCCATCAAACAAATTTGACATTTTAGACATCAAAATGTAAAACTAGTCTCAATAAAATGCAAAAGTTGATAATTATATTAAAATTGATTACAAAACAAGAAGTTATTAGTACTCTAAATATTTTCAATCACTACTGAAAAACCCTTTACACATAATCTAATGGAGATACAAGCCAGTGACTTATATCTCTTCCTTTGTTTGATAACGATTTTCAAATTTCCATATCTTAAGATTTAAAAAAATGACTTTTTCCGATAAATTTTTATTTTTTACTTTAAAAATGATTGTTTAATACCTTTTCCTTAGGTATTACATCTTCTTTTCATTTTATATAGAAGCCATCAAGTTACTTTTCAATAAAAATAAGAATCATCAGAATCAAAATTCTCAGTATAAAATTTGGGTCATCCATAAATATCATACAAGCAGATTTAAGAATAACTTCTTTATTATTGAAAAAAAATTGGAGGTGACTTGATTTAGTTATTTTAGCAAAGATTCAATAAAATCTGTTTTATATATCAGAAGGTTCTTAAATATAACAAATGGAAAAATCGTTTTAATTTTCTTAAACCTTTTTAAGAAAACAATATGCAAATTTGAATTGGCAACGTGGAAATCGTTTAAAAAAAATTTTTTTAAAGCTAATTAGTTTTAATCTAAAATTACGATTAATTTATTAATCGTTTTTTGGATTACCTTTTAACCAATATACAGTAATGACATTCACGTCAAAATAATTTGAAAATATTTGAAAAGATGTAAACATGTAAATAGACATTTTGTTGAAACATTTTTCGTTCAGAAAATTACTTATTATTACTCTCGCAGCATTTGTGAACATTTTTTGGGGAACGTTAAAATTATATATGTCTACACACAAAGTATATCTTTTTTCTCCACCACGTGTAATTATTATGCAATAAATTTAGTTAATGTTTGAAAAAACTTTTTGTTACACGATATTTCATTTTTCATTACCAATTTTATCAAAGAAATTTTCATACCTTAAAAAAGTTTGACTCTTTTAGTAACTGAACGGCTGTGTGTTACTTTTGCACCTGATCTAAAACATTTCTTTCTTTTTTTATGTTGTTGCTTCTCCTTTTTAAAATGTGTTTATTTAAACGTTTTTCTTTTTTTTTTTTTTGGAAGTGTTATTCATATACTTGTTACTTGTTGTAAGCTCAAAGTTTCTACAAAGAAATAAATCATGTTTAAAAATAACTTTCCAATTAAACTTGTATGAATGATTCACCCCTATTTTCTTGAATTAATTGAAGATGAAAAAACATGAAGAAGACTTTATAACAACGATAGTAAGATATTCTCATTTTTTGTATGTTTTCTTTTTCTACATAAAATCAATAATATACAAAAAAAATTGTACGGATGAAAAAAATGTTCGTTTATTTGGGCTTAAAGTAATAATTAAATACTAACTACCAACGGGCACCAAAATTTGTATCGCCAAAGCATGAAATAAATATCACAGCTTAATTTATGGAAATAACAAAATCACGGATGGTTAGATTTATGATAAAGATTTTTTTTTTCATTTTTTCAAATTATCTATTAAAATAAACTTTTACGAGAAAAAAACTTCATTCAAAACTTGAGATATTTCAAAACATGATGTGCGCCAAATTAAAATATCATGTGTTTTGCTAACTGTAAGAGTCTTTCAAAATATAGCGAATTTTTAAATTGCGATAAGAATTTATTTATTTAAAAAATTTCACAGAAGATGATTTTGAATATAATGGCCGAAATCTGAATTCTAAAAAAATTCGCATGTTTTGTTAAAGCGGCACTTACGAAAAACATTAATTCCCCAGTTAAAAGTTAATTCGTTTAATTGCTTAAAAACAGCATTAAAAATGAATTATTTACTTTCTTATCGGAAGCTCGTGATTTGATGTGGAACACCTGGTGCCTCGTGAAGTGATAGTTACTCAATCAAGTCGATAAATTACCTTACACAGCTATCTGTTAAAATCTTGTGGAACTAAAATTATAACTCTTTGTCATATAAAAAACCAATTCGTTGCAATTACAAAAATATTGCGACTAAAATTGAGATATAAACTGTCCTATCTCTCAAGTTGAATCAGACTGCACACATTTTGCAAAATTTGGTTAAAATCTCGTCAATAGTTTAGGAAGTCTTCTCGGACAAACAACGTGATACGAAATTTTTATAAGGATGTATAAAAACTAAATATTATCTCTCGAATAAATGTAGTAAGCTTGGCTCAGTGTTCTCAAATAGAAGATAAAATTGTATTTACAAACTTTATTCATTTTCAATAATTAAAATTAACCATCACATGCTTTTAGTGGCCGTTGTGATTTTTATCTGTTATAATTGTTATTTAATTTCCATGTTGAATAACGTAATAAATCTATATATAATCAATTGTATTTTGGTAGTCTATTCTTGTGTTAAAAAATAAAAAGTAAATTTATTACGATTTTTGTTTACAAGATTAGTACTAATAAACTTATGCGTGTTACAGTAAACCTAATGAGGGGTCATAAATGTCAATATATATAGTCGTAAAATAGTAGAATAAGCTATAAGCCAAACTAATTTAATTACAAAAATCAGGGTAGACTAAAATTCAATTATCGTCCATATAATGTTCTACATATTCTAAGTTTCATGTACACAAAATCAAAATCTATAACATTGTATAGACAATTTATTTGTTGGATTCAAATATCCTCGAAAATGTAAATGTCGATTTTATTGAAAATGTACGATTTGTATTATCGGGTTTAAGTAATTGGGAGTATATGCTGGAGGTACTTAAGTATGCAAAAATTGATTACCGAATTTTATTAATGAGTGTTATGGAACCAATTTTTTTAAAGGGATTATTTACTGTTAATTTGCTGAAATGATATTTGTGTTTATATTGTAAAAAATAAGACGTGCCTTTGAACTGTTTGATTTTTTGAAAATTTTAATTCAAGAAACCTAAATCACCGAGAGTCACCTAATTCCCAAAATTATCTGACAACAAAATACATCGCAAGAATAAAATTTCTATTGGTTAATTTTACAAGATTATTGCGTTGATGAAGGAAAAGCCAACGAAAACGTATTTGAAAAATGTGTTTTGTTTATTTGTGGATCAAAAGCCTGTTACATTACGAAAACGAAACACAAAATTAAATAACTCCCAAGTTGAAACCGATCCGTATAATAAAAAATAACAAGTGACAAAAACAATTAAGAGTAGTAATTGTTTATATACCTCACATTCGACTGAGTATGAATTTTTGATTTCTTTCTATTCACAGCCATGGAAGGCTTTAACAAAATTTTTGTAGCGGCTTTCATTAAATTACATGTGGATGTTATGACAACCAATTGAACGATTTTGCGTATTAAAAGCTAATTTTAAGTCACTTTTAAAGTGTAGAATGCGCTTTAAAAGTAAATTTTTCTATCTGATTTCTTTTTTTTAGCTACCGACCTTAAGGTGATTTATCAACAACTGTAATTAATATACAATTTTCCAGCATAAATAACTCAAAAAATGGGTACCCAAATTTTATGAAATTTGGTATGCCCAATATTGACATGAAAACCTAGTCTTTGCCGTAGAGTAGTTTGAGTTAAAAAATTATTTGTTGTAAATTTGAATTTTGATTTTAACTTTTAAACTCTTCGGCAAGCCAATATTGTATGTACCAAATTTCTGAACATTTGGATAAGTATGTTTTAAGTTATTTGTGCTGGAAAATTTAAAGAAATACAATGTATGTAACATGTAATTTATGTCAACAGCTGTTTAGGATCATACTCCTCTATGTAAGGACAATAGCTATTGATAAACCGCCCTAATGGCAGATAGGCAAATTTGAATAGTCTAATAAACTGATAAATGATAATGATTCTTAGATTTTAGCAATTTCTTTCGTATTTTTAGCCTATTCTATAAGTGGGATTCAAACATTTTAAATAATTTTCGGATGCTTATGTCAAAAATTATTTAGAATTAGTATTTTTTAGAAGAATTTGTTTGACCGGACTGACGTAACGTAATTACAGACCTTGACCAATCAATAAAGTTTAGCAACATCAGTCACAGTCAGTATTTGGATGAGTGACCATCTTTGGTTAATGGCTATATGGCTGAAGTAGCTGCAGTCAGAAAAAAAACGAATTTGTTTTATTTATAAACTAAAATTTACATTCGATAATATCCAATAAAAATTATTCAATAACAATAATAAATCATAAAATCTCACAAAATTCTGTATCAACAACAAACGCAAAAATAAATTTTTTTACAACCTATATATTATACTTTATTTTTTGGACATGATCCAATGTTAACAAATTTTTTTATGACACAATTATATTATTTTTGTCGAACATAAAAATGTAGTTAAATGAAAAAAGTATTAAAAAAGAAACTGTAGCATAAAAGTAGTGGGTTTGTAATTTTTCTTACAATATCTATTCTTCTTTCTTATACTTATTTTTTTTTTTTTTAATAACAAAACGGAAAAGAAAGAAAAAACATATAATACTTTAATAAATCAATTAATATTTCGGTTAGACAAATTTTCGTATCGATTACTTTGCACAATACATGCAAACAACGGTTCAAAAATTATGATCAAATATTCTATGAGGTCTTAATTTAAGGCGGAATTCAATGATAGGTTTTAAATTATTTTTATCAATTTTTTTACTATTTTGTCAATTAAATTAACATCAATATAGAAACATACATTTTAATATCATTATGTGCCGTGAGACTTCTGAAGAGCCGTTGAATATTGCGGGTTATTTTTGATATTTATGTCCATACATGTAAAACATACCGTGTAATTCGCATGTCTATCCAAACAATCCGTTTTCAGTTAGTGAGTTGCAATTTGGTTATGGAATGACAAATGCATTTTCTACATTACTGTCATACAAAATTTTCTGTATCGTTGAGCTAACAAGTTTAACTTCATTTTTATTACGTTTTTCTCTTCAATATCCAGAATAATCAATTTCAACAAAATTGAAATCATTGATGTAAACATACATGATGCAGTACATCATGTATCTACAAACAAAATTTCATCATAATCGAATGAATAGTTCGCAATTTATCGACATTTATGTGAAAATAACCATTATTGAATATATTAACATAATTGTGGTTCTGTATCAAAGTTTTCTGTGCGAGTGAGTTTACTTCTGATTTTCGATTTTTCCATAGTAACGATATTCTAGAATAATCAAAACTATAACTACAATTTTCAGGTTGCATACCACGTGTCTATCTATATACACGTCAATTTTAACAATCGGATGACAGTTCTCCAGATATCAGCTGTTAAGTAAAGAAAAAGTTAATTGTCTAGCGCTATATCCTCGAAGAAGCTAATGATAGAAGTAGTGTTTCTATAATCATCCTTTACTATTGCTAACCAAAAATTTATAATTCATTGTTGAGGATCATAGTGTATTCTTCTTAATGAGTCTCACATACATGCAGATACGAAACGAAAAAACAAAAGTTTCAGAATGTGAACGAAAATTTTTAAAATTGTAGCAAAACATTTGCTGTAAGTAGGAACATGATACTTGAAAGTATCATGTATGTATCGGACTTGAAAGTATTTAATTTTCATGAAAAACTTTTTCAATGATTGAAGCGGATTTTAATTTGAAAACGGGCGTACCTAGAAACGATTTCAGCATAAATAAAATAGAGACCTTTTATTATTTATATATCTTTAAACTATAGTGTTTTCATAGTATACCAGGGTAGATAATTTTTGAAAGCAAAAAAAAGTTATAGTAGAATGGATCCATTTGGAAACGCAAGATAATATGATAAAAATGAAAGGAAAAATAAATTACGGGCGATCTGAGTTCGGGAAGTAGGTTGGGGGTGAGTGTTTAAGGGTAAAATTCGGTTTATCTGAATTTTCAGCAAAACTACAAGTCCTATGGAAAAAAGTCAAATGACAAAGTTGTAGGTAATAAAAAGATACACCTACACCTTCTGAATTTAGACTTTTTTCACATAACCTCAAAATTTAGGTAAAAATTCAAATAACCAAAACAAAAGCTTACCTATTTTTTCCACAAAAGCTTACCTTTTTATGTATACCAAATACACTGTAATTTTTTAATTTAAAATATTTATCTTTTCACCTTATTGTGAATAAATATCGTAAAAGCACCCTAATTTTCAATCGAAAATTTTTGAGGTTTTGTGAAAAAAGTGTAAATACAAAAGTTGTAGATCTTTTTATTACCTACAACTTTGCGATTTAACTATTCTCCATATGACTTGTAGTTTGGCCGGAAATCGAAATAAACCGTGTTTTACACTTAAAATCTCACCCCCTCCTTCATTCTGAACTCAGATCGCCCGTAATTTATTTTTCCTTTCATTTTTATCATATTATCTTGCGTTTCCCATGGGTTTCATCCTACTATAATTTTCTTCCATTTTTTATCATTTTTAAGGCTTCTACTACTCTGGTCTACAGAATTAATGATTCTAAAAAAAAAATGTACTACCATTATCAAATTCTCAAACTATTTGCTGTATGCTTGATATAAAACACTGTTAACTATTTCTAAATAAACTGTAATCGGACCCAACAACTGCAACATCAATTCACCAATGTTCTAAACTATATGGTTTTTGATTAGTAGAGTTCTGGATACTTGATTACTACAAGTTTGAATAAATAAATATATATAGTATTTATTTCCCATGTTGTGTGATAAATGGTTACTATTGATTGATTGTAGAGCTGAGCTGCATGTCGTGCTAAAAATAATTTAATGTTGTTAAACTTGTAATATTAGATTACAGAGAATATACTATTGCAACGTTTATATAATAACCAAGTTTAACGGTCCGCTGACCACGCTTGCGGGACTCACGGTGTTTTATATAATACAGCATGTATCAGGATTAAATGGTATAATTCATAAATATTAAGAAAATTAGCAAATACATTTATAAAAAACTTAAATTAATTACTCTAAAATTGTCTAAACATAAAATAGCTTAGATATTGAAAAAATCTACCCAATTAGATATCAAGAACTTACAAAATTATTCACTTGACCAGTGCCGGATTAAGCTCCTTCCTGGAGTGACATTATGTATTAAAATTTGGCATGCAAATAAAACAGAATATTTCACAAAATCACTTTTAGTGATTAATTGAGGACAAATTTAGAAATATCACCACTCAAATCAATTTTATGAGGTGACTTATTAAGTTATTAATTAATTAAATTCAATTTATCAGAGATTGCAGTAGCCCACTCAATTGTTGAATGTCGGCCAACAACTATGACTATCTATTAATCACTGATAATCACATTAATTATCGACAGTGAACCGCTATACCTAACTGGTAGTGAGGATGAGTACTAAATTTTTATTAATACAAAAAAATGGGACTAATGAGCTTCACGCGTAGAAGTACGTATTCTTTTATAAAACTTAAAAGAAAACTTGCGCCCTTTAATGTAAGAAATATTTGAAAATTAAAAACTGAAATGACCAATTACCTTTCAAAATGTATAATAGTTTATCTTGACTGTGGTAGATATATAAGTTTAGGCTATTTAGGGTATTGTTTTTTTAATTTGAGATATATCTCGTATACTTATTTTGTGAGATCTTGTACAATGAATTACATACATAGAATATATTATATTTTTTATCTCATTTTATTCAATGCAGTAAATATAAATGTGTCTTTGTTTTATGTAACATTAAATTTACGTATATTTTATAGGTGAAACACATTTTTGGTTAAATTATATTTGACTAGTCCAGTACAAAACGTTGCTAGCTACTTAAAATAATTTACTAGAACATAAAACATAACATTTTTTCTGGTTAATCAGTATGCCAGACCGATTGAAAAGTTAGTCACGTAAATAATATTGTAATGGACACAAATTGTTTCAAAAAATGTTTTTTTGCAAAACATAGAACTTACTCCAAGAAGAAGAAACTATACAAAGTATGATCAATTACCCATTTTTTTGTTTACATTTTAATTTCATTAATTTCAAATTATTGTTTACTTTTCAGCAAATAAATCAGGGTAAATCTTGACTTAAATTTTGATCAAGTAAAATTATACATTGTGCAGTTACAATAGATATAAATTAATATAATAATTGATTGAAATAAATTCATACAATATTAAATATTGATTGATTCAGTTTATGTTATAATCATAGCAAATACTGATAATATTTTGTATAGAACCAACTTGAGACAATACTGTTTTCTGATATCAAGCTGTATATTTTTCTGAATCAGATACACCAATCAATACTGAGCTATAAAGTAGACTATAATATATAATAATGTAATGTAGATATACGTCACCTATATTATTTGAAACTATTGTAGTTGTTGTATAGTTTTAATAATCATATATTCTCTCTATTCTAGAATTGAAATTGATTTTATCATATTGGAATATTATTAAATTTGATTTTTAAATTTGTTAAATTATAATTGGAATATTTACACATAAATAGAGTAAAATGTAATCAATATTGATTGATTCTATATCTATCAATCTATCTATCTATCTATCTACGTTATTTATATATTTATTATTATTATTTTATATAATTATTTGCATAATTGATGTTACAAAACATACAATAAGTAAATAGAAAAAAATTAAAATGAATAAAAAAATATAGAAAATTGTTAACAAAAATTTTCTTACCCCCTTACACCCCTTATATGTATTGTTTAGTAACTCTACATACTGGAGAAACTTGTTGCATGAAACTGGTTTCGTCAACCAAGATAAAGCAAACAGTTTCATTGGAACATGTACACAAAAGCCACAGTTTTCAATCAGTTTTATTATGGATTCTGATGACGAAAATATCCAAATACTACTACGTACATCCGTTTTTCAGAGATCGGTAAGACAATTTTGTTGTAGCTCGCAAACTAAGCAGAGATTCTGATTGAGATTTTTCAGATATTTATATCACTTTTTGATTTAGCGAATACACTAATCACAAAAACACTAATAATATTATATTAAAATAAAATATACCTGGTTTAGTAAAATGGGACACTGAAGCAACAGAAAACCCATTTTTTTAGAAACCTAAATTTTTGGAAACCCAATTTCCTGAAATTAATGATACTAAAGTTGCATGATTAAATTAATGATACTAAAGTTGTGTGTTTCTGCCTTCTTTCGGTTGCGAGCAACTTCAGTTTCACGTTTAACGAAACCAGTTTCAGAAAACAAGTTTCTTCAGTGTACACCGCGCTTTACGGTAAAATACGATTACAGTTTTCCTATTAACACCAAATTATCTTATTTTGCACTTTCTCCATATTTTTAATTGCAAGTTTTCGTAGTAGGGCTTAGCTCTTATAAACAATTTTTTTTTTTTTAAATAATTTTCGAGTATTATATATTTTTTTGAATGGTACTAAGCGAACTATTCAATAAAACAACACAACACATTTCAATAAAATTTTCATTTTATCTTTTAGCATACAACCTAGACACTCGAACCATTGTAACGAATAATTGAAACCTTATTCGTCACATCGTGTTAGTAGCTTAGATAACATCATCACACATATGCGTAATACGAATACCACGTTCTGTTGTACGTCGTCAGCTCTCATACATTGGAAACGCTTAAGACTCCTCCGGTGAGTTAAAAAGTTAAGAGTTAGAAAAAAGTTTTACATAGAAAACATTCTATAGATTTTTTGAATATTTTAAAAATAATGAAGCCAGAGACCTAGCAGTTTCTACACATTCACACATAAAATTTACATATTTATAAAATGTATATATAAGGTAAGTCTAGACCATACAGGAGAAATTGGCAATATAATTTTTTCGGAACCCTTAGTTTGATGGCCCAATGCTTTAAGCTTAGTTTATTTCTGACAACGTACCATACCTGTTGTAGCCTACGTCGACAGAAGTCAATTACGCTTAGAATATTGGCATCTCCACTCGCATCACTTTCCAATCCATAAATTCTGATGACATGTAGGGCTGATTTCACAACGTCACTGAAAATATACTGTCTTACAGCAAGACCGTCCACAAGCTCTCAGCCTATAAAAGCCTCTCTTCAATGGTAAATAATTTAATATGATATTATTTATTTATAAAACTCCTCTAATTGTTATTCAGATCATAGGAAATATAATTAATGTATGATAATTGTTATCATATGAAAAAATCTATTTTCATTAAATCTAATTTTTATTTTTTTTTTTATTCAATTTTTTTTTTCTATTCAATTGAGATTAATAATAAAAATGTTCATTATTATGTAATTATTATTATCATTTACTTTGAATGTATAGTGATTAACTGTTTTTTTTTATATTTATTTTTTAGTTTAGTTATTATAAATACTTTTTTATAATGTTTTGTTTTGTTAAATAAAATAATAATTAGATGAACTATTTTATATTCAAATGTAAAATGCGAACAAAATAACAAAAAAAATATACATATATATATTTTGAAATGGGAGCATTTTTAAGTTACTGATGTGTACTGGCTATGAAGAACAGATATTTTATATCTATGCAACATAAAAGTTACAGTGAGTTTATATTAATTTTGATTTTTTTTTTAATCAAAGAATAATTTGTTATAGTTATTTGAATGGAATTGGCAGAAAAATGAAACCTCTAGAATCAAGGCAATCTCTAATGCAATATAAAAACGTTAGGAAATATTTTATACTCAAAATCAGTAAAAATCAGTTACTTCAAACATTATTAAAAACTCATTGGAACAGAAGAAAATGATTGTTACATATTTGGGTCCCCTACAAGCGGATTTTTTTTTAATTTACTCAGTCGCGTCAGATTAAGATATGGGAGATCTCACGTTTTATTGGAAACAGTAAATATATGTTCGAATAACGTTTCAAAAAGTCAAAATGTTACTGGAACTGTAGAGAATCTGATTTTCTGTAGTCTAGTGACAATTACAATGGAGAGAGTTTCTAAATTTAATTTAATTCGCCTAGATAACCGGCTTCAGAGTAAATTTATGAATGTTTTGTGAATAAAGCATCAGTAAATACACGTTTTGTGAGAACTAATGCTAATTGATCCGTGATTGATATACTGGTGTTTATCTGAATACCACTATTATCAAATATAGTTACTTTAATTACTTAAATAGAATTATGTATAGAACGGCTTGAACGATTGAAATTAAATTTGGATATGTTACGGTAAAAGTAGATATTGCGGCAAATGTACACATTTGCCTTCTCGTTTGGGTAATTTGCTTTCAACTAACATTAACAATTTCAAAGAAGGGAAATGTACATTGAATTCACAATGACCATGTCGTTTTGGTAAATGTTAGTATACAAAATACTAGAAGGAGTACACACAGCCAATAATTGCTCGAAAAAATAAAACTTTTTTCATTGTGAAATTTCTATATGTTCCATTATAGTTTTATAAAATTTAAATGTTATAATAAAGAAAAGTATGTTATTATTATTATTTGTTTGATCCCATCGTATTGGTCCTGAAAAACTAGGACCAAAATTGTATTTATGAATATTGGGATCATAACCTACGACATATTATATAATATGCAAGGAAAAGTATGTTTTGTTTATCATTTACATTTTTTAATAAAAATAATTTTTGTTATTAAAGCCTTTCGTATTATGTTTATTTAAATAAGTATTTTTTTACTGCAACAACATTTTTAATTTATTTGTATTCCAACTTTTCTTAAAACATGAAGGTAAGAGTATACTTTTACCAAAACGTATATTATATTCAGTTCACATATACTTAACTTTTTGGGAAATGTACACATGTTACGGTAAAATTTCCCAAGAGTGTACATTTACCGTAACAGATATAAGGTAATTTTATAAAACATAAAGTTCTCTGTGACAGTAATTTTCTTTTCATGTTTATTTATTCCGATTTTCGATTTTTCATTAATATCGATCTTCTAGAATAACCAATTTTGATTATCACACATTACTTGATTAATTTATCAATTTTAAGTGTGAACGATTTTTGATTAAGTGTGTTCAGTACTAAGCTCCTTGTTACTTGACTAAATTTCTTGATCAATATGCACAATGTTTTCCAATAAAATATTTTATGATTGCAAATCTTTGATAAAATTTGACACACTGTATTCGATATACAGCTAGCTAGCTAGCTGTACACACAAAATGTAAAATAGAAAAGAACACAGATAGATTGTATAATAATGATTGTGGGCATTATAGAGTGTGACGTTGAATGGTCGAGCCATCGAGTTGATCACGCAGCACGCGTGAAGGGTCACTGGTCGTGACGTTTGACAGATCTGTAACAATCGATGCTTGGTCACGATTTCGTGAGCACGGATGTATATGTATATATGTATGTATATATTTTTATATACTAAATATGATGATATTCCTCTACTAGTCTATTCTTTATAAAACTATCTCCTAACTATGTATGTATTTAATATTCGTAGTTCTTCGTAATTGTCGTTAAAGCAAAGATGTGATGGTCGTGTATTATTTTAACCTCTATGTACAATAGATAAGATAGTATTATATAATACGACATGATTATATAGTGTATGCATTAAATCGAAAAATATATTGAAAAAATTTAAAATAAAAAACCACATTCAAATGAACTAAAAAGTAATTTTTAATTTTTTCCTTGTAACCAATTACCGTTCTCAGTCTACGCTTACTATCAATAATTTTTCAAACGATAAGATAGGCATTGAATTTAAAAGGTAATTGGTCACAAGGAAAAATTTTAAATTATTTTTTATTTTTTAAATCAGTTTTTTTAAGGTAGTCGTTTTTTTTAAAAATTTTTATTTAACACTTTTAATTTAAAAATTTAATCACTAAAAATCGTTTTTATCCCTTCTCTCCCCTTGGTAAGATCTAGACCAAATTGAAATGGGACCACATGGGACGCACCAGCTTTCAAATAAAAATACAATCATCAAAATGTTCACCCAGTTGAAAGTTCTGAGGCAAGAAGCTTAAAAAATAAAAATAAAATGTAGTTGAATTGAGAACCACCTTCTTTTTTGAAGTATGTTAAATTATATTAATGGAAAAATAATCTAAAAGTTTGTTACAATACCTTCTTAATGCTTTTATTTGATGAAATATACAAGTGTACATTTCAATATGAATGCTTCTATTTTTGTGTACGTATTAAGAAAAAAATTTTGAAGTCGCTATAAATTATTTCGACATTTTTATCCTAATAGGGTGAAATGCTGGATAAAAATATTAGCTGGACTTTTGAGCGACAAAAAAAAATACATTTTCTAATAATATTTTGATATTATGACAAACTTATGCTGCAAAGAAATAACCTGCTATCAGTTACTTACTTGAAATGATAAATTTTATCGAATAAGTGATTTGTAGTTTCTTTAAATTTTCTTTAAACTGACGAAAAGTTCAAAATTTTTCGTTTGTTCTCAGTGTTGTTTATTTTCAAAAATAATTGAGGCCTAAGAAATCCAAAAATTATATTTATTTTAAAAACGGTCAATTAGTTTTCAAGATATTGCATGAAATACATCCGTTAAATCTGGAGCGGATTTCTAGCGATATCTCAAAAACTATGCATGCAATCGTTAAATAGATTAGATTATTTTTGTAATCAACGTGAAACTACCCTAAAACATACATTTCATTCAAAGGGTATTTTAATACTGATAAGCGACAAAAACTCTTAAAACGGGGTCAAAACTCCAAAATGAGGCTTAGCGAACACTGAACACCAGAAATATGTTCATAAATATTTTGTACATGTTATAAAACTACAGAAAAATCTTGAAACTTTCAAAGTTTTTCGATATAATTAGAATTGGAAATAGCAACCAACAGTTAATTGTTAATTATTTAGATACTCGACATATGACATTGAGCATCAATGTTGGAACTATTTTTATTCATTATCATTCGTTTTGTGGCAAGATGCTTATAACTGACGATGAAAAAATGAAATTATAGTTAATACATTGCTTGCAATTCACCTATATTTAGAAAGTAGTTGCTACATACATGGTTTTACAAAAGCCTAGAAAATGAATTATTAAAAAAAGCAGATTTCATCTCTGAATCTAAATTCTAACGAATCATATATAGAGGTTATTTTGCGCTCAAACTAATTTCTTTTTTTTTTTTTGTATAGATAGACAATTCTTTTTGAAATAAAAATATATTTTAGTTCTTCTTAAGTAATTCTTCAATTCACTGTCCACTTCAATGTTTATTTTACAGCCTTCAATTGGGTTTATTGTGACTATATTTGTGTCTATGAGAATAAATAGCAACTAACATGTACTTACATTTTGTATATTTGTTAAGTGTCACGACTTGGTCATAAAATTAAGAAGAATACGCATGTTATTTGAATTATTTCAAAAATACTATTAACTAAAATGTAAAAAGGTCGTATACTTCATGTAAAAATTAACAAATAAATGTAATAAATAAAACGTGATGAAAATATTAGGGAACTTTTACTCATTACTCAAAGACTAGATGTCTGTAGCTTAGAATTAGTGACAACAAATTTCGAAAGAATAGAACAGACATCAGGTTTATTTCAGTGAAAAAGAAAATTTATTAAAAAAATTTTAAAAGTTTGCTATAACACGTCAAAGGAGTTTTTTTTAAGAATACGAAAAACGAATGAATAATACAAAAATTTGAAAATAATTAACGATCAGAGTTAGATATGGTAATTTGAATTTTTTTAAGTTATAATCGAATATCGTCAGAGATATATGTTTCGAATAAAAATTATAGAGCTTTAAATGTTCTGTGAACATACTAAGTTTGAAAAAAAACGTTGACTCCATTTTCATGGAAATATTTACTTTCCCCCTACCGCTCACACAAACCAATTATTGAAAATTAACTTCTTTGATTCAGAAAACATAAAATAGAAATTTTGACAAGATTTCAATACTTATTTCTTTTTACGAGCAATAAAAGAATAAATTATAAGGAATATTCCCTCAATTGGCCTAAATCACAAAATGAAAAATTGGATGTTGAGTAATTGTGTATTTTCAAAAGTTGGATGAATTTACCTGGAGCTTAACAAAAAAGTGTTTTTTCATCATTTATGCCGGAAATATAAATTTGTGACGGAAAAACTTCTTTGATATAAAATGATAAAATTGAATTTTAAATTCAATGATAGGGAAATTGTAGTTTTTTGAAAATTGAAATATTAAAAATAAGTTATATATAATTGAATACAGATATTATATTGAAAAATCAATGAAAGAAAAGTTGTACCTTGAAAAGAGTTCCAAATAAGCGAAAAACTTGAGTTTATACCCTATCTTGGGAGACGATTTAATGGGATGAAATGTAAACAACAAAAATCGGTTTTTCTAATTTTTTTCGAAGAATACGACATTTATCATGAAATATCAGAAATAATAATTTTTTTTGGCCAAATTTTCGTGTATCTTAATTTTTGTATAGCAATTTACACAAAATATGGCCTTTTCTGTATAGGGCTCTAAAAGAAGTTTTATAAAATATTAATTGATGTTGATTTACCGATTACAGTGTTTTTCTTTTAGTTTTGCGGATAATATCGAATTTATAACGCTCGTTTTTAAACATTTACGTCTGTTTCTACATTCAATTAAACGTTAATATCAACCCACCGTAAGTTGATTTTTATTATTTTTTATTATCCATAACAACATTTTGTATTATAAGAAGAATCTCAGCGATCCCTTGTGTGCTTATTTGAATGCTTAACAAACGCCTTGTGTATCATATACACAATTGCACATGAAATCCGCTTAAGGCGTATTATCTAAAATAAAACACAAGTTACTGTTAGACGTATCAGAGTAAAAAAATCCTTATAGTCACTGTATTATAAAATTTAAATACATTTGCATTTTCTCTGAATTTGTTGTATTGCAACCCCAATATTTTTTCTCATTAACTTACAAAATTTTGGTCTAGCATTTAAGAAAGACACACATTTCGTAAAAAGAAACTATTGTTTTATTTAATTTTGAAAACACACATTAAATTCAAATATAAGTTCGAAAAATATCTTATACTCTGTAAGGTCGTAGTAATATTGAAAATTCGAATCTATAGATTGATTTTTACACATCTAAATTTTATCCGAATGAAGAATTATATAATATACTATGGAATGGGAACATTCTGGGTCAATTTGACCTACGGACGTTGCTTTTCAGGAAAATATAATTATAGTAATAGATTATCCATCCATTAAGACTAAGCTTTTATTTTTTAAGATATTTTATTTTAAATTTTTCCAATTCCTTAAAGATTTAGAGAATTAAAAAATTGTAATATCAATGTAACTAATAAATAAGAGGATGTATTAAAGTTAAAACTTAGGCTAGGTACAATAGTTTTTAATGTGTTGACTTGTATTCTTAGTATTGAAGTTAAATAGTTACGAATTAATAAAAGTTAATTCGGTTTCCCAGCGATCTTATTTTACACCCTAACAATTAGGTCAACTAGTTACAAAATTTTATAGGTCATTTTGAAGCAAGTTTTACATATATGACGAAAAGCTCTTAAAAAATAAAACCCTTTTTATAATGATCTCCGAAAACAGAAGTATCAGTAATGGTAGTTTAACCGCATAAAAATTTTTCGTTGTGCTTTTTACCTATTCAACGCTGGCACCAAGACTAGGCTTCGAATCTTCAATTACCACTAATGTAATATAATTAAATAAATGCATATGTATGTGAATATTGAGTTTATATGTCTATGAATATTATATTATGTACATTATAATAATTCTTCCGCATAAATAGCTACAATACGCGCAATAAGCAAACAACATCGTGAGCTCGCTACACTTACTAGTATATAGAAGAGAATTGATTCAACTACATTAAACATGTAAATAATTTAAAAACCAAATTTACAACAAATGAAATTAAATATATATGAAAAAAAAAAAAAAACGAACCGATCTCATTTAAATAAAACAACATAATTTGTTTATAATTAACTGTGATACAGGAAATGAACCCATTTTATGTCAATTTTAACGGAAATCTGGTTAACTGTCCAAGTATCATTACCATTATTATTATTATTTTAAACAATACGTTTTATAAGTAATTCTATTTGGTACTATTACTTGAACGTTGCTGATTAATTATTTTAGTGTAAGAGATGGCGTGGCAAAAGCACGCAAGTGTTGCATTCTAATAATACGAAATTTTAGATGTTCGCCATTATGAAGAATTTTTGAAGTATGATGACTATGGTTGCAACAAAAACCTTAATGCCATTGTTCTTTACACAATGGTTGGTTATTTTGTGTATACAAAAAACTTGACAACATTGGAGAAATTTGAAAAACTCTGTTTTCTTGTATTTTGGGTAAAAATAACTCTTTAACAGTCAAAACACTCCAATCAAAATACATCATTTTAAAATTTTTTTGCTTGGGAAGCACCACAGTGGCCAAAATTGATAGGCGTTCAACACGTCAAGTGATTTTTGTCAGTTTGCTTGAAAGGTTATGGAGATGAGTCCCATATATAGCAGATAACAAATAAGTTGTTTCCAAAACCTTAAACACGTAAAGGTGATAAAGATATTGCTTGTTGAGTACAAAAATTAAGTCTTTTCAATAAACTGCGGTTTATTTTAATATAATTTACTTCATCTTAAATTTCTTGAAATCTTCTTAAAAGTGGATATTTTTTCGCTCCGTGACTATCGATAGAATTTTCATATTGATATTGTTGTCATAAATTCTGATGAATATTTGTTTTTGAAATGAACAATTTTGTAAATATTTAATCAATTTTATTGAAACATAAATATTATTATTATTAGGGATAAAAGATACTGTAAATGTGATATGCTGTTACTGTTGTAAATATATTGTATATATTTTTAATTTCTGCACCATTAGTTTTAAAATATTACTGTTTTTTTTTTCTTATTTAATATAATATAATTTTAATATGTATGGTTCAAAGAAGTTCCGTAATGCTAACGATTTATCGTGTTTATTCAAAGAAATAAACAGTTTAAGCATCTTACCAGAAAAAAATAAAATTATTAAAAAACAAAAAAAATATTTGTAGTATCATTTCACAAAACTATGTTAATTATGATAATATTTAAATAAATTCCAATAAGTTAATTCCTCCCTCGAGATATATGATAAATAAATTCACCTAACTAGATCCATTTATGTTCGGAAAGGAGGGACTGATTGAGTGATTGTGAGTGGACATCAAGTCATATTTTAAACACATATTTTAATCAACTTTTTTTTGTCGACAATAAGCGAAAGTTTTTGTGACTTAATTTTTTTTATTCGATTTTTGGTTCCGACATTTTTGTTTTTCCCAAATATTTCACGTTAATATATTTAACCAAAAAACCTAGTTCCGCAAGAGTAAACTTCAACTATTCGCACCTAACACATAAGTGGGTTAATTGTAGGTATATTGTATGCAAATATACAAATTTAAAAGAATGAAAATTTTTATTAAAAAAAATTGTAAATGCATTTTCTACTATAATTCTTAAAATTTTCAACTCAATGGCAATTAATAAAAATCATTTTTGTTATTATTTAATAATTTTTGACATTTGCCATACAGTTTAAACAATTGAACAAATAATTATTTTCTATAATATGATTGTTTTATTACCAATTTTATCAACACATGGCACTTTGATCCATTTAATAGTCCCTTCCACGTACTATTGAATGCATAATACGAATATATATTTTTTATGATTGAATCACTCTCAATAGATCGTCACCCATATAATTTTGCAAATGTGCATTTCTAAAGGGATCTAAATCCGTTCCTGGTTTTACTCTTCTCTTGAATTATAAGGGTAATTTAATAAATTTTATTCAAAAATCGCATTTATATTGATTAATTATTTATTAATAGCAGTAAAAAATCAAATAGCAGACATTTAACTGACATATTAATTTATGTAAAAAAATTTGAATTATTTTTAATATTACAACTTCAATTATTTGAATATAATTTACATAATTTTTTAATATTTAAATATTTTGTGAAAAGTACAACTTTTTATCATCACACACCAATTGTCTGATAAAGTAAATTATGGTATAAATTGATATTATGAATTAAAAATACTTTCTTTTTTGTAGCACCGAGAATTTACAACATCACGCGAATCGAGTCCCAGGCGGTATTCCTTAATTATAATATGTTTAAAACTTATGAAATTTATAATATAAAATTTATATTTTATTTCTATTTTCGGGCTTAATCCAATAACTTAAAGCTAGAATTATTTAAATTTATTCAAATTATATATCTTCATTCAGAAACATTTTTTTTTTCATTAAAATCAATACTTGGTCATTTGTTTTTTATGTTTCTAATAAAACACTTCATGCTACTGATGTCAGCACTAATTAACTAACTCCTTGACAACTATGCCAGAAAAAGCTTTTATTGTCTACTAATAAGTTCTATAAAGTAAAAAAAAAAAAATCAAATAACTGTATATTTTTTTAGTAGTAAGTATTATTTGAAGTTAAAATATCTTAAAGTTGAAAATTATTAAAGTGAAATTATTTCATAGTAGAAATATACACAAGTACATTTGTTGTAAGGACGTTTCCTGTGGAAGTTTTATTTACAAAAATAATAATTCTTGAAAATTAGACAAATATATAATTGTAATATTGAAGTAGATTAATTATTATGAGTACATTTTGCGAATAAAAGCTTTTAATTAATGACTACAAAATTAATTATTTTGATTTAAGAAAAAATTAGAAATACAATTATTTTAAACATTGAATTTTAAAAATAATTTTTTTTTTTTCGTTTTTATTATGTTATTGTGATACTAAAACTACGATTAAACTCAATAGAATATTCCTACATGAAAACCCAATTAGAATTTAATTCCGGTGAAAAATTCAAAACCATCGAATGGAAAAATCCAGTGTCATGTTACAGAAATATTTTCATGCATCAATTAAAAAATGAAAAAATATTTTAAAAGGGTCATACATTTAATCAAACACAATAAAAAAATTTTATTGAATGTTAAATGCCACATTATTTACAAAAGTTTTTTATATATCTCAAAACTAAAGTATATAAAATTTAATTTCCACAGTATGTGCATGCTATCGAAGTAGGATTTTTCTTTCTGGTATTGAAAACGTTAACTTTGTAACTGAGGATTTTAATCAATATATTCTGATTCTTGAACGGTTCTTTACGAATGATGAACCATTTTCCTGAAATTTCCAATGTTTTCAATTACGATAGTTTGTGTATTGTCAACTTTCAGAAAAATTTGCCAATTTTCACACATACCCTTAAAATGAATCCGGTTTCAAAAAGTTTTAAAATTCAAATATAAAAAAAAAATAAGTCTATATTATTCATCAAAATTGAGAATTATGTTGACTTCAGTACTTTATTCTTGCAAAAAATTTCTTTTTTTCAACCGAACAAATGTGCATTATAAATTGATTTATCAGACTTGTTAATTAAATCACTATATTGTATATACTATATAGTATAAACAAAGTCACTTTCTCTGTCCCTATATTCCTAAATCTTTAAAACTACGCAACGGATTTTGATGCGGTTTTTTTTAATAGATAGAGTGATTGAAGAGGAAGGTTTATATGTATAATAACATCCATTAAATAGTAGAAAAATACTGTTATTTTTGAGGTTTCTAATGTGATGTCGTAAATAATTACATTTTTTCCGCATATAAAAATTTTGTGTCACCGATTTTCTACACCAAATACCGGATGCCCCATAATAAATACCGGGTGCTCCAAAATATCAAAGCAACGCGTGACCGGGTCTGCTAGTTAATAATAAACCATACAATTATTAAAGTGACTAATATTAATATGCGATAAATCTAACTCACGATGACATGCTTTTTTATCAGTATAAACTATAAGCCAAGCGTCTTTAAACTAAATAGTTTATCTGTTGAATAAAACACTGAATTCAAGGTCATGAAAAGACGTGTCTTCTTAATTTCATCAGCGTGTCTTGAGAATGATCAGTTTAATCCATATTTATAAAATGAGAATACATGATTTTTCAATATATGATCAAGTATCCAACAGGTTTCTCCTAGTATTTAATCAAACTAATTATTCAAAATGTATGTTTATTATAAATTTTATGTTATACATTTTCAGCATTACTGTAATTTTTCATTACATCTACGCTTTTTTTTTGTATTAGATACATAATCCAATTCAATTCAATTTAATTCAATTTGTATTCATTATTTTATAAACAATACACATATTGTACAGAATAAGTGAAAATATTCATAGGATGGAACATATGAGAAGGGAAGGGGTTGGCGTGTAACAGTGACTGATTTTGAAACTATCCCAGTAATCACTTGGTGCAAACTAAATGGAAAACTATAGAAAACCATTGGTGGAGATAGCCGACACCCGTTACTAATCATCAAATGTCGACCGAATATCACAGTGATTTGATACCTAAAATTACATTCAAAACAAAAACTGTAAAATTGCAAGTCGATAAATGTTATTCCCAGCTGAATAGATACAATATTAGAATCAGAAAAAAAAATTAATTTATAAACCGAAATGAAATAAATACGATCACAATTAAAATTTTAATCAATTGTTTATTATCGATTTAGCTGAGAAGTCAAATTTGTAGAGGGAAAAAATCCATACAGAATAAATATGAACTAAGTCACTAAGCAAGCAATGAGTGCATGTCTATCTTTAAGAAATGGAAAACTGTGTCCAAGGCTCAGAACAAAACTTCTTCTAATGAATATAATTACAGATATATCAACAGCATTTTTTGCATACGATAAATTGTTCTGCACAACTAGTTTACTTTATTCCAAAAATTTATGCTTCTCTGGATAATAAAACGTTTTTTTTTTTTGAAACCCTTCAAAAGTGAGCGCATACACACATATCTTCAAAAATAAACAGACAATTTTTTTGTTTTTTTCAAATATATTTTTATTTAAATTTTTAAATTTTAAAAGGTCATTTGACGAAAATAAACTCTCTTGAGAATAGTATGATTACTATAAACATAGAATACACAAATGTGTACCCAACCTATCATTGCATAAGACCCCATGAAGGAGCTGCGTGATCCTAACGAATTACTTAGACTATCTTCATTTTGAATTTTTAAATATTATAATTTGACAAAATAATAAGTAGTTAATTCTTTCGAATATGAGTATTTTTGTATTTTTTTTCATCAACAAAACAATGCTGGGCTAATTTTGCTGAAAAGATTCAATTTTTAGGCCTTTAGAATGCGTCCAATCAAAGTGGTTCCACGTGGGTATAATTATTTCTTATAGAGATAGCGAGACGAAAGATTCCTAACGTATTATACAAACATTCACACGTCCTTATACACACAGATATCTCTCCAAAATGGATTTAGGTTGCTAGCTTGCCTTGAGCCTTGAAATGTAAAGATATGTCAAAATTTGGAATCCAAAAAATCAGTCCCATTAACTTGTTAAATAATATTGAAAACATTCCAAAATTTAAAACAGCCCTCGTAAATTTATAAATTTTGTCTTGTTGACATCCAATTAGTTCATTTTTGTACAGATCAAAACGAACTGTGGAAACTAATGTTTGTTACATCTTTGAAATAATTTGTATTAATAGACCGACTTGTAATTTTGATTTGACAATTAAAAATTATTTTTATTTTTAAATTATTTGTTTCACATCCAAACAGGGATGTTGACAAAAAATTGTTTAATGCATACATAGATCTTTACTTGACATTAGAGGACTTCAAAAACTGGGAGACTGAATTTAAAGTACATTAAAAATTGTTTAAAAATAAGCAAAATATGGATATTCAAATTTCCTAGTTTGACAAAGCGGGATACATAAATAAATGAGCATACTTCTCTGAATCTCCATAGAGATTCTATACCATCTTAATTTGAGTTTTATTATGCTACTCAGCGTAGTTTTACATTTTATTGTGTAAATAATATATTATTTGATTGAATTAAAAATTACCCAATATAAATTTTCAATATCTAAAAGATAAAATTTAGGGACAAATGAAGATATATTTTCGAAAATCGTTACAAAACCACTAGCTGTTTTTCATTCTAAGAGTAATTCATTAATACGTATGTTGATACTACGCAAAGTATACGTAAAAATATGTCGTTACTGACATTTTACGGTTGTGTGATTTTACAATGATGATCAATCTTTTAATAATTTATTATAGAATTTTCAGTAAAAAAAAGTCCTTGTTTATTATCATTTATATACATACATGTCTTAAACAGTAGGTGTATTTTGATGCGTATCTAAAAACATAGATATTATCCATACATTATGTGTACATAGGTGTATATCATTGATTGGTTAACAATATACGATAAATGCAATAGAAACTATTTTATATTATTATTGTAATCATTGAAAGATTTATCCGTACCATATGAATAGTACTTGGAAGTGATTATTTAAACCATAAATGCACCGCGAGTAGCTAAAATTTGTAATAAAACATTCGGATTCTAGAAAATATAGTTATTTATTCAATTGTTTGCATGTAAATTTAACAGCCAATGTGCAACAAAATTTATTTCATAATTACGAAAAAGATACATTTAATTGAAGTTGTTGGATTAAAAGTAAGTTTTTTACTTGTTAAAAACAGTGGTATTTTAAATGTTCCACATGAGAAATTAGGAACTGAATGAATGGATCAAAAATTATTATTCATGTTTATAAGTTCACAAAGGAATCCAATATATTTGATAAATGTAAGTTATGGCATCAAACATAATCATTTAGTTTATTGTAAATTTTATAAAATAAATATTTTATTGTGACTTGTATACGTCCCTGATAGTAGGAAAATAATCAACGCTACTAACATTCGAACTTGTATCAATATAATAGGCGTGTTTGGCCGAAGTAAGTTCTTACTAAATTTAGTAAGTCACTTATTTTACTTACAAAATTTTCGACCGGGACACAAAATAAGTGCTAACACAGCATGGCTTAATATAAGACGCACATTTTGCTTATTGTTGATGTAAACAAAACAGACAGGAACGGATCTGCCATTGTTCAGATACACAATCACTTAATTCACTAAATTATCGATATTATCTACTGGGTCATTTAATATTTCTCCCAATAAAATATTTCTCATAAAATTATCCATTTGCAATTATTTACAGGAATTAAATTATATTCCTAAATTTAGTACTGTCAATTATATTCTGTCTATGAGGTTATGTTATGGATATAGCGTAAACCGGTGTTTTGTGTTATGTTCATCCAGTAAGTCTGGTCTAGCCGAAAAACGCTATAGTCAGCTTTTAAGATTTAAATTTTTATATGCTGACTGGCTTACTAAGTTTAGTAAGTACTTACTTCGTCCAAACACGCCCAATATATGTATTTTAGAATTTTCTTTGCATTCATTTTCATAATTTATGATGTCATTTAAATAAGTTTTTAGTCAAAAAATGTGTAACCATGAAAATAAAATCCCATTGATATAAATGCATGCATATATTAATTTAAGTTTGTTGAATATGATGACAAATTATGTCATTAGAACTAATCTAGAAAGAAGACAAATCTAGAAAAACTGCCATACTCGGTTATTTTTAAACTTAAATGAAAAAAAATTAGTTTTTTGTCCATTTCCTTATTTTGAGAATTAGAATTAAATTTCCTTGTTATCAAAACCAGTACAGCTTCAAATAAGAAATATCGAAATTTAAAATAAAAAACTCAATGCACAAGTTTCTAATTTAATTTAATTTTAACAAAAATTCTAAATATAAAATTAAAAATTTTCTGTTCAAACCAGTAATGCTATAGTTTTTATTTTCTAAAAAGAAAGTTCCAGTTACATTATTTGTGATTTAATATACGTTTGAAACTGGGTTAATAATTATAAGAAGCTCTATAGAGACAAAAAGAAAAGAGATACATAATCAATTATTTATTGCACGACATTCAATAACAATTTGTAAATGTTATTAATTGCCCCATTTAGATAAGACTTTGTGGTGATAATCTGCAAATTTATATAAAAAATAAAAATAAACATAATTTATTAACAAAAATAATAGTCTAAGTAAAAATATTTGTAATAATAATATAAAAGTCTAATATTTATTATATAGCACACATTTCACAAACATTAATATATTAGATATCATTATAATAATGTGTTGTACATGTTAAAAATGAGTTTGTAAAATATTAAGGGAAAATAATTTTAAAAAAGTGATTATAAAATTTTTTTTTCAACAATAGTATTTATTAAAAAAAGTTTGGTCTTTAGTCATAATAAGGCTTTTTATAGTAGTCTGAGTGATGGTACGGAAGCCCAAGCTGGGATTTTTGGAGTTACTCGAGCGCGTCAGATTACGATATGGGAAATACATTACCCCTGGTTGAATGCTTCCATCAAGTTTTAGCTGTCTATAAGGTGCAGCGCGTATAATATAGCCATTTAGAATATTAAAACGAGAAATACTTCCGGAAATAATAATAAGAAGATAATGAGAAAAATTTCTTTCCATGTATTTACGATAGAATAATTAACGAACCCATATAATTATCAAATATAAGTCATTGATTGGGTGAAAACAATCCTGCAGACCGAAGTACTCGTCACATGTCTCTTATTTTTATCTTTTTCTCGTCAGAGAGTGATGTGACACTAAGGGAAATAGCTAGTCAGCTGTTGAATTTATCACACTACTGAATCAATATAGTAGAAAAGGAACTCGGAGTGACAAACGCAGGAACCAGTCGAATAGTTTTAGAATTTCATTCCCAAACTTATATCGTTATATCGCCCATGGCTTTTAAGACATCTGTTATACTGTATTTGCCAATTCAACGGATAATGACAGTGGATGCGTATTCTTTATAAAGGTTATAAAAAAATTACAGTGTATATAAAGATTTGATAAGCTTCTTCTTCAGATGATGTAGATTCGAAAAACTACATCGAAATTCTCTGTAATACGTCATTGATGTATTATACTTTATTGTAGTGAATGTATATTATGTCGTCATTTGACGTAGATATAATGAAAGGTACACTACTGATGATTACCTTTCATCTGCGAGAGATGCTTATGGAAGAGAGATACTTTTTAAAAGCAAATGAACAATAATGAACTTTGTTATCTATACACAGCGTAGGAAAGACAATAGGTATATTACTATGATACTGATGTGTGTATATTTATTACTGCATCGTACATTATATCATGGACAATGTTCAAATTCTCAATGTATACTTTATTTGAATATTCACTTGCCATTCTCATTCCTTTGAACTCCAACAATACATTCTGATATTTAATCTAAAACTGCAAGTCTTTAATCCAGTAAAATCGCTATCTTCTATTTTGGTTATACCGGTATATAATAATGAAAATACTGCATTGAAAACAAAACATAACCTAATACTTTCAAATTTTACTTTAGTTTTTTTTTATTTTAGACAACTGTTTAAACAACTAATAAGGTTTACCAAAATGACGTCATACCATGACAGTTTAGTGTTTTAGGTCACGTGAAATAAAGATAAAAATATTGAATTTTTATTTTTAGACAATACATTTATGATTCAACTTCTGAATATTTCTTCATAGATATTAATTTTTGTCTATTTTCATGCTTTATTTTTCACTACCGGAAGTATCTTATTAAAGTGAAAAATATAAATAAGCAGAAATGGTAAAATATCAATGGTTGCACTTTTTATAGTTATTTTCATTACAATATGTATGAGTGAGTGACTTGGCTGAATTTTTTCACCACTATAATCCCTTTTCCATGAATCCACGCTTGCTTGCATCTATATCCATTTATAAACAATGTTGCTATGAGATGGATCCAATTTCGCTGTAATTTTTTTCATATTTGAGGCACATGTCTTAGAAAATTTTTTCAATAGTCTCATTCATAAAGCAGCAAAATCTCATGTATAAATTGAATAATAGAAAAAAAATTAAAAAAGCTGCCTTTTTTTAATGACAATTTACCCATGGGCATAAATGGCAGAGTTTTGTTCAACATCTTGTGGAATCTTCCTTACTGAATTGTTCGTATTTTCAGATAAACACTTTTATTTGATATCCATATCATGGTGCTGAATAAAACGTAATTAATACGCCTCCTTTGGGACTCTGCCATATTATATTTACAATGTAAGTTTACCGTGCTCAGCTCACCATACAGTGGCATCCAAAATTGGAAGATTTGATCTACATATAAATGAAAGGGCAAGTAAAAACGCTTGCAGAAGAGTTCACTTGCCTCCGCTCTAAGATTGGATTTGTATCATGTGTTCATTATTTTATATCTAGTCATTTCAACGATAGACTTTTATAATATTTGTTGTGTTATGTGAAACATGAAGCTCGCATTAGCACGGTTCTGTTGTATAAGAACGAGGTAATGAAATGTTTGATCCATTATCATAACTGATTATCTTGAATCTTGAAGATAAATAAACAGAGTAATAATTTTAAGGGTAAACATACATGCATATAAATATACGCATTGCTTTCATAATATACAGCACGTATTACGTAAGGTTTTTAACTGGCTTCAAAATAGGCAGTTTTGTTACCTCAGATCTTCACTATTACAGAAACTGATTTGAAAATTTCCAAATCATTCCAGCTTTAACGAGTAGGGGGAGCCAAAACAACCTTTTGGAAATTGTATACCATTAAAAAAAAAACACACACAATTTTTTAGTGAAAAGAGAACACGAAAATGTCGAAAAAAACATATCAAAATTATATTCTGGATTCGTTAGTGTAGACTTCGGGAAATTATTTTTATAATTTTTTTTAAGTATTTTTTTCTTTGAACTTTAGTTTTTTTGATGTCGGTTATATATATTTTTTTTCGAAAAATTGTATATTTTAAAGTATATTGTGAATTTTCTACATAAATAATAATCAATTACGAAACAATAAATAAATTATGAATAATTCCCAAATTATATATACCATAATTCTCTATTAATTATTATTGTAAAATGTTTCAAACTCACGTTTATGTGATAATTAAAGCTAAATTAAATATATGTCATGTATGCCATTAATTAATCGTAAATTAGTTGTGGTAAAAAATTAATTAATTACTCTTACCGTAACAGAGACAATTGATGTTTCGCTAAGTTGACTTTCTCGGTTATTTTTTTTTTTTTTTAATTATTAATGAGAACTCTACGATTTTTTCGAATAAATTTCGATTTTTTGCCCCAATGTGTAAACCGTCACCAAATTAGCAACGAGTAACATCTCCTCAGAAAATCATTACAACTAGCTAATTCATACTGATGATGACTACTTTGTAGTCGAATTACATATTTATAAAAATATTAAATAATTTGATATAGGAAATTGGGCCAAAAATCGAAATTTATTAGTTAAAACAATTAATGTTTTTATATGTAATTAACAATTAATTAGCGGATAATGATGAGCTTATTTTGATGTTGATCGGAAAAAGTTGTCTCGCTAAGTTTACATGCATAATATATACAAAATAAATTATACCAAGACACATTATTGTCTTTGTAAATTAAGTAATAAGTGTGTTATATTTTTTACTCTAATAAATAATATATGTTTTTGGTATTTTTATTGGGTAGGTACAATAGACAGAAATTAGTTCTAAACATTCAATAGCAACTTGAGTCCAAGCTCTTGTAATTTTTGTTTGTTGGTTAGTTTTTTTTTATTTTTTCTAAACAAATTGTACTACTGTTCATTATTTATAATAGATAAATGTAGGAAGGTAGTCACAAATAAATATGACAAATGATGATGTACTACTGCATACGACTGAGTGACTACAAACTATAATAATTATTATAACCATTTTCATTAGTTCTGATTAAATTCTTACATTAGCAGTAATTGTATAAAATGTTACACTAGTATGACAATTATTATTATTCACATGCACTCTTCTCTATACGTTTATTTATATTGATTCTGTAGTTCAATCAAAAATACCTGCAAATTATCTATCACTTTTTAATCACATGTATAATAGTAATAGTAATTTACAAAAACTATTAACATTAAAAATTTTGGAAAAACAAGGATTTTTCCTTTAATGTTTCTACTTCAATGTTTATAAATAAGAAAAATTATATCAATATTATTATCCACTTCCATGTACAAGTTACTTTCGAAAAACTTCGTCAAGGTACTTTTCTAATAAAAATGAAAATATAAACATTAATTTATAAATATAATTATTCCTCTACGAATTATCTATATTGAAAATATATTCAAAATTGGAAAAAAGTCCTGATAGTGACCATGTACCATGTATAACACCATGTATTTTTAAAGTTGAATATCTTCTTCAAATGTTCGATAAACTGTACTGAACGGAAATTAGAATTTTTTATATTCTTCTGAACTTCAGGTAAAATATATTTCAAATTCATAACTTTATCTAAACAATAGTTAAAATTATCAACTTTTAAAAATCAAACATTTTATTAATGTTTGAATAACAGGAGTTCTGTTAAAGAAAACTATTTGTAAATCGAAATTATTTAAAAATAGACATTTTTTAAAGAAATTCTTCAATTATATAATTCTTGAGCCATATTTTTTCATTTCATGAGTACGAGTTCCAATTATAATGTGATCATAATGACGAATCTGTCTTATTGAGCTCTTATGTTTTCTGCATGAGTATATATTACAAATCGCTAATTTTTAAGCCAGTCTAGGGGATAAAAATCGATGAAATAAATATGCCTGATATAAACTTACACTGTATAAGGAAGTTTTTTTACTTCATTTTCTTGCAGATTCATTTTAGTATGTATCGATACATATTGACGTCACTGAAATAGAGCAAATTGATTAATTATAAATACGTACCTATAACAGACTTTTGCTATATTCCAGAGTCCATTATGAATTGAAACGATTTTAACAGCTATCAATTTTTTTAATTTTTTTATTTCATATTATAATTATTTTTTCATTGCCGACTTTGTATGAAGTCTTAAAGTGTAGGTATTTTTGAACAGTCTATGTATATATTTATTTATTATAATAATTGTACATCTAATAGTATTTTTATTAATAAGAATGTGTGTGTATAGACACCGGAAATTTTAAAACATTTACTTTATTATCAATTATGCATGCGCTTGTTTTGTTTAAGTTATTTTTTAAGTAGTTATTTTATATTTATTTATGATGTGTAAGTAGTCATTCTTTAAGAAACAAATAAATTCGTCATCACATCGTTGATTTTATGGTATTACTGTAAAAAAAATAAAGTTTTACTAATCGTTTGAACATAACTGGAACCATACATAATACTTCGTTTTGGTTTTTATTGTTATTGAAAGTATATTATTTTTTAGATAAAAAATATGACCATAAAAATTAATCGATTCACGTGATGTTCTATTTTACTCTGGATCAATTCAATTTAGTTTTGACCATTCAAAACTACACTAAGTAATTTTGAAAACTGACTTTTAAGACTAAGAGCACAGGCCCGCGAGACTTACACCATAAAAGCTCAAATTTGTTCTTAGAGTAAGAAAATTTTAAACGACATTCTCAGGAGTGACCTGAGTTCCCAAAAAAAATTTATTATAGAATTACTATGCATTTTCAGAGCTCTTTTGTCTAAAGCTCTGAATGTTTTTAGATGTTTGATTTTTACGTTTAGGTAGAGTAAGCATGAGAACAAGGATCTATTGGACAGTAAATATACCAATATAATATTAAAAAAGTGAATATAAAAACTAACATAGTTATTTGCTTAGATATATAGTTAAGTATCAATGTTTGAACTATTTTTTAATTATTAAAATTTGTAAAATACTCTAAATATGCAGTATATACAGTTATATTTACATTTATAAAAATAATATGTATCACAAGTATACCTATATTTGCTTATTAGCGAAATTTGAGGAGAAATTATAGCGAATCAAAACAACTTACAATAAACATGTTGAAACTTCAATTGCTTGTTTTGAAAACACCAACATTTCTTGATATTGGCTTTTTTTCTATCCTTAATGGTTCAAAAGTTGATAAATGGATATTCGTGGATCCATTGGATCCAATGGAACAATCTTATTCATTCACGAACTTAATCTTACTTGTTATATCTAAAATACGTCACCAATAATTCAACTCGTCATTTCCATTCGTTTTCAGTTACTTTGGTGACGGACCGGCAAGCGGATATGCTGATAATGACTAGAAAGTTTAAATTACACTGAATATATTCTGATACAACGAATATATATATGACAAATAGTACGAAAGTTCGAAAAAAGTATTTCATGCTAGAATTAATTAAAGCACTCATTCAATTAATTAATTAATCATTTTTATTGATACAAGCTTTAGAAATATTGTTTAATAAGCAGTTGAAATTAACACAGTTTATCATCTGGAGATTTTTTTGATTAAGCATATAATTAACGAAATAAAGCATCGTTATAGAATTAATTTTTATAATGACTCGATAATGATAAGCAGGAATTCTTATAATTAACATTCGGTAATTATAATTATTAAATATGGTTTATCTCCACTAGTTGTAATTTCATTTTTAATCATTAAGGTAAGTTAATAAAAAGATTAGAATATTTCCACTACGCTTTCCAAAATATGCTTCGATTCTAAACTTCGCATACATTTTATATAAAATGTGTATTCAGTATTAGTAAAGAAACTTTATAGCGTTAAATACATAGTTGCACATCTATTTTTAACACGAACAAGGCAAATTAAGTTAAAGTTATTAAATTTTTTTGTGGGATTTTAATTGCACTCATCAAATAAAAAATATAATTTATTTTTTCACTCAAAAATTGTAACAATTTTATTACGATCATAAAATATAAATGCATGGTAAAAAATAAGATTTATTAATCATTTTTGTTGTATGGCTTTGTTTTAAAATCAAGGTTTTATGTCAAATAAAAATATTTTTGAAAATAACATCATCAACAACCAATTCCTCATTTCTGTTTTAGTATAACTCTATCTGCTACATAACAAAAGATTACGACAACGCATCATTTTGCATTATTTTATCATTATTAAATACGCAGTATAATTCAAAAATTTCAGTATATTTGTTTGCATCTAAATACCTTGCATGCATATCAATTCATTGAATGTACGATGTCCAATATTTATTATCCTTACATATCTAAACAAAAACTAACAAGAAAAGATAACAACAAACACTTAATTGCTTATATACTCCACATATGGTTCGTATCAATGTTTGAACTTTTATAATGATTAGCATTACTAAAACTCCCTAAATAACTAGTCTATACTGTTAAAAATTATATATATATTTATAAATATATATATAATAATAATAATATATATTGTTTCATACAAAACTTGTTTTAATAAAATAAATATTTTTTGCCTGAAAATGAAATTTTCTTCTTTTATGCTTCAAGAGTTGGATCATCTATCAGATTCATCGGACGTAATTGACCGATTTTGATCATTCACGAACTTGATCTTTCTTTTTAGGTCTAGAATACTCCCTCAAAATCTCAGCTCCCTATCTTTTAAGATTTTCAGTTTTATTGATGACATACGTACAAACGGAAATTGGGTTTTTGCATGAAGACTTCCACTAAAATTTTATTTTTACTGTCAATATTTGCTAACGTTACAAACTTCAGACTATTAATATACTCTGACATATTCAATATAATATGGCACGTATAAAAATTGCATAACAAATTTTGAACGTTAAAATTTGCTCTTATCCTTGAATCCCACGTAAAGCTAAAAATAAGATGAGCTCCACTTTTTGACCTCGTTAGGTATACAGAAAACTTGATAATCATGCGTTAACAAGTTAACTTACCAACAGAAATACGAAATATACATACTGCATTAAATTTATAGTTTTTCATGGCTTTGTTGATAAGCTTTGAGTTATTTTTATAGTTAATTTTTTCCTCCATGAAATACTCTAATTATTCATCGGTTTCGAGTTTCCTACAGACGAGAGGGCGGTCAATTCATCGGAGACACCTTGCAACGACTTTAACTTTGGCAGACGTGTTGAAGAATTTGCCTCAAATGAGGATTGATGCGATATCGTAGTGAGTATAAACAAACGCAAATAAAGTATTATTAGAGAACATAATGCCAATACACGCTATTAATATATTTTATTTATTCAGAAATTTAAACAAAAAAGGTATGAAACGTGTGAAGATGAAATTTGATTATCATTTGTTTGTTTAAATCGTCAAAATTTGGTAAATTAAATTTTTTGAAACCAAAATCTACTAAAATGTTATCCTTTAAACGGTTTCAAAAATAGTAGTAGGAAGGTCCTTCGGCAATAATAGAAAAAATGAATTAATAGATATTGATCCGAATTTTTATTTAACGAAATTATTAACTAAAATAAAAATTTGGATACCTTGTAGATCAATTAAGAGAGTAATTATTAATTGATCAGCAAGGTACCCAAATTTTTATATAATCGTATGTTTCGTTAACTATAACAAAATTGAATAAATTTTTTTTTTCTATTATTGCCAAGGGATCTTTCTAAAATGTCTACAAAAAAATTAAATGTAACCATAAAATGTTGTCAAATGAACCCTTGTTTAATTTGCCGGATGTGTGTACAAAATTATAATTTCACAGTATTATTTCAACAGGTATCAAATGGTAACAAAATAATTTACAATCATAATAAATTAATGCATGTAAAAATATATGTAAAAATGGTATAATTCATGCAACGGAATGATATAAATTTTTTTCCACATTTTGTATACACAAACATCATACGTACATATGTACATATGTATATATGTACATATGTATATATTATTATATATTATTTTACATTTGTGTTTTGTTTGAGTGTAAATGTGTTGAGAAGAATGTAATTTACATTTTAAATATCTACACTCATAAAACTTAATGCAAAATGAAATAAAAAAAAATAAAAAATAAAACTAGAAGAAAGAATAGTCATACTGAAAATAAATTTTCTTTTCGAATTTAAAAGTATATATTATATGTATATATACTTCAAATTTATTGCAATACTTTTCACTCCAAATAAAATTTTTTATATAAGACGTTCCTTGGGATGAGAATGAGAATTGTTTAGCCTGCTTATCAATATTGTATATAAAATAACAGTTGCTAAGTATTTTAAAACACCACTTATACTTATTTTTAGAATACAGGTAATGACTGGAATCCTAGTTATTTGGCGCTGATTCCAAATATGCGTTAATATTTGATCAAAATTGTCTAAGCTTCAATTCCTTGTTTTTTGAAGTGAAACTCCTATAGACTTGTTTGAGTCATTTAATCATTCGCGGTTTCCTCTTTGTGCGATGCTTCATAGCGTCCCCACTGCGGCATGCTTAAGTATTGTCCATATGTTTGTGTAGTGGGATATAATATTTACAATATG
The DNA here is from genome assembly GCA_020423425.1 of Chrysopa pallens. NCBI lineage: Eukaryota > Metazoa > Arthropoda > Insecta > Neuroptera > Chrysopidae > Chrysopa > Chrysopa pallens. The sequence continues at coordinate 11,821,411 of CM035594.1, read as the reverse complement.
TGTAGGCTTTTTTATACATACTTTTCAGTGTTGTGAGTGATTGTTCATCAAGTAATTCCCTCAGATTGTTTTATAAACGCTTTCAAAGAATTCTTCCAATCATTTAATTTAATATCTATTGCTAAATGTTTGACTGTTAAAAAATTTTACAAGTTTAATGTCCAAACCTCTATCAAAAGGTAAGTAAGTAAGATTAAGTGTTTAAGAGAAGCAGATGCAAGAATCAATATTACAGAAGACGTAAGGTATATAATTCGATGAAGTGTCATTCGACATTTTCAGATTTCATTCTTTAGCGATGTCAAAATGAAAACGGAATCCTTAATTTGAGCTGATGATGAATGGCTCTCACAGATCGTAAAATTATATGGGTAGAGTTGACGGCTAAAATATGCTGACTGGTCTAAAAATCTTGGTAATATTTTTATTTTATATGGTACACATATTTTATCCATAAAATATGAATAAGCAAGATAACTAATATACTGCTGAATATCGTAAAATATACGTTTTCTTGTTTACCATTTTTTTATAAACATCCATCCATTTTAGTATATTCCATACCAAAATGGGTGTTTCCGTGAGTATATATTGAGTAGGTCACGAAAAACGTATATATACAAATTAGGAAATTGATTTATTTTTTTATCTTTTATGTTCCATGCATTTATTCCAGTACAATAATCTCCGATAACTCAAATGAAATATCGTCACACCAAAATATGCCTGAATTAACCCCATTTATTGCGGGTTTGCTTGACCCATAGACTAATTCCTAAATCATTTCACATCGGTTGCAATTTAGAAAAAAGATGAAAAAGGTGGTAGAGATATAAATAATCGTATATCTGCTTTGCTATAATCATTAAACAATGACAGCAAAAAATTATCCTTCTAGCAATAGTTTCCTTGGGATCAATTACTATTCAAAATCGGCGCTAATCATATTGTTAGATAAGTTGGAATCGACTTCGAATGGTAATAGGTCACAATGAAACTATTTATCGATATATTTATTTAACTAAAAATGTTCAAGTCCATTTTTTAAGTCGTTTCAATTTTTTCATAAATTTTATTAACCGTTAGCATTCTTAAAATTTAAGCTAATATTGTTATAAATATAAACAGTTTGCAAAAATGTTTCAAACTTTAAAATTTTGTATTGAAGAAAAGAATATTTAATCATGGTATTGAATTTACTGGACCCAATGGATCGATTTCACTCGTTCACAAATTTAAAATATCTTTTCTCGTTTTTGAATTATCTTAATGATGGGCGGATAGACAGGCGGAAATGGAACTCAGAAATTGAGGAAATTCTATTTGTATAATAATATACACTTAATAATTAATATACTCTTCCAAATTCTATACATGTCGACTATAATAATTCCTTTGCTACCTCCGTTAAAGAATATTATATTAAATTTTAAAACGATTATAAAGTATATGTTTCAAATCAAATGAAAGCGTAGATATATTATTTTATGCAGTCAACGGGGCTGAACGGCAAGCAACAAGTAAATAAAATACGGTAATTTATTGCTAAAGGCACATAGCTTAAAAAATCAGTCGGCTCGGTATAGAATGCTTGACAAAGAAGACTTATTACTTCGTCAATTATTACTTCTAAATTGAAATTAGTTTCGTTTAGTGGTATAAATAATATTATTTGAAATGCTCTCATCATTTGGAACTATTGACCTTTGTTGAACATATAGGTAATAATTTATTTCGTTAAATGGAACATAACTAGTCACTGGAATATTACATGTTAACCGAAGAACTTTAATTATAAAAATTTTTCTAGAAGAAATAGAAATTTAAAAATTGTAAAAAATGAAATGAATTATCTTAGCTAGAGATCAATTTACTCATTCCAAACACTAATTAATAAAAAACAATTTAAAATAAGCTAGAGATCGATTTATTTAGAACATGTTCAAAACATAATTCGTAATTGATACTTTGCTCTGTTTTTTAAAGTTTTTTTCTATTTAATGCGGTTTAATTTTTTCCGAGAAGTTTTCTTTGAAATGAAAACAAGGACTTTAATGTTTTGGCTTGAAAATATTACTTTAATACGGTCACCTCGAATGATATAGAAACACTAAAAATTATTAAAAACTTATTTCCTCGTTAGTCATGTTTGTTTTTTTCGCTTGTAATAATCTAATAAAGTATTTAATTGTAATACTTGAATTGTTCTCTTCACTTATTTCCAATATGAAAGATAATTTTAAATTGATAATTTTTGTAAGTTTATGATTTTAATGGACTAACAATTTTGTCATAGTCATGATATATAAAAATGTATATAGTATTCTTTTATATAGAAAAATGTTTATGGTCGATATATCAATATATAAATATTTTTCGACAAATCTCATTGCAATATTGTTAAATCTCTGTTATGTAAAAGACAATAGACTATTCGAAATATCAAAATTTCTAATATTTTGAAATTGATGTATAAATAATATAGATAATTTTGATATTTTTTTAGTCAATTCTGACGAAGACTGTGCTTACAAAACTCACATATAATTTTTTCTATTTAGGCAGAATATATCGAAATACCAATATTTTTTCTAAATATAAAGTTGCAACTATATATAAAATCTTAACATCTCTGTGATAGACTGACGAATATAGATAGACTTTACTAACAAAAATCACGTTTAATTTTTAATAAAGCATATTTTCGTTTAAAAACTTACGTGATAAAAATGTAAGAATCCCACAAACGTATGAATATTTTACAAGGTCTCACTTGAAGTATGTTACAAATTCGATTAACATCATTTCCATCAAAATCAATATCAACTTGAAATTTATATACTTTCTAAATATTATAATTTTGGTTTTTTTTTTTCGAAATTTTTAAATGCATTTTATGGTTTAGTTTTTTAGATTGCAATTTTTGTTAAAGACACGTGATTGTTCAACTCGGCAATCTCGGAGTGTTTTTTTTTTAACGGAATATGTTGAAATATTGTTATTCCAGGCAATACGTTTTATCGATAATATGTTTAAAATATCAACAGTCTTGTTATATAGACATACAGAGTTGTATGCAACTTTGAATGCAAGTAATAATAGCTAAACATGTTTCAATAAGATCATCATCCTACTTATTTATTAAATTGTATTGAAATTGAATTTAAACAGTGAATCTGCATTCAAGTAAGTAGTCTTGTTTCTTCTTTTTTTTTATATATTTATTTTGTGTGAAAATAATGATTTGAATAAATAATGTAAAATATAATAATAATAATACAATTCATATACAAACATGTAATGTAATTCTATAAATAATGACTGTTTATCGAGAAGTTAGCAGCACAAGCACAACACAGCCAGAGCACATGTGTTTGTTTGTAAGTTGTATAGTATAGTATTGTATAGTTAGTATAGGTAGGTAATATTTGTATGTTTAATGTAAGTATATAGTTATAGTTGTTTGTATATATTTTGTTGAGAGTTCAGTGCGCTCAGACGAGTCGAACCAACCGGGTGGTGATAGTGACCTCTGATTCGTGTATTGAGTCACTTACCTCTTCACCGTGAACTGAAATCTATCCCTGAAAGTTCATTTATCCAAGTATATAATATATTTTAAATACACGAAGTGTGTATGTGTGGTTTTTTTAATCACACGTTAAAGAGCCATTGGAATAGGCCTTTTTATTTCAATCCTCTTATAGTCTAAAAATTATTTTCGAATCAATATGTTTTTAACAATATTTTTCAGTTAAAATCAATCGTATTATAATCGGAATTACAATTACACGACTGTAACGGTGCATGGGGGAATTCCCGTCCTCATTCCATGTTATTGTTTAACAAACTAGACATATTTTTCACAAAAAATTTTAGTTTTTCCAGACCGTATGTAAATTTTATCAAATACATAAAAACAGTCTCCCAAATAAGCAAGCAATGGAGTAAAATACGTGGTAAGATTACAATGCTTTGAATTTTGCGGCGATTCTCTCATTAAACGACCATTGACGTTTGGTAGGAGATCCACGATTAATGAAAGGATAACGTTCTAAATTGGATCAAGGATCCATTGGAACAAATAAAGCGCTATTGTTCATTTATGATCTTAAATTCACTTTTCAGGTTTTCAATACGTTTCCAAAAACTTGAGCTAGCTAAGTCTATGCTTTTTTAAATTATCATGAAGATGTACGAGGTGATCAATATCAAAATTAGGTTAGTGCTTTCAATATTCGCTAGTTTTTGCAAACTTGAGACTAAAAATAATATGAATGCTCTAATTTCGTTTTTTATACTCCCTTTTTAATAAATTAAGTTAATCATCATGAAATTAATTGATTGACTGAAAATGAAACAAATCTAGAAAAATCTCAAAAATTTATCTGTTTCTTATATTTTTTTAATTTTAAATCCATTATTAGCCTTATCAGCTCGATTGGTTTGCCGAAGTTGGGACATTTATTAAAAAAAAATAATAATGGTCATTATTTAATCGTCACTACTTGAAATGTTAATTATTGATACAAAACGATTAATTTTATGGTTTTATACTATGTTTGGACACATATAGTATAAGTGCGAAAACTACATGTTGTAGAAATTTTTTGTATTTCAAATTTATTGATTTTGGTTTCGATGAAATTAATGCTAATTGACAATCAGATTTATAATATACTTTAAATAAGAGTTTGTAAAATATTCATAGGTATGGGGTGTTTGCGTGCCAACTTTCAACTCGATTCATCACGGAAAACAGGGTTAAAATGTAAAGTTTTTGTGGCAGACAGGTAAACAAACAGTACAAAATGATAATAAAATATAAAAACAAACAAGTCATCAAAACATTTAGTAAAAATAAAAAATTAATTATATGGTATGGTAAATACTAAAAAATTTTAAGTTACAATGCAGAAAATAATGCATAAATTAATTATCTCATCTCACAATCTTTTCATAATTTCATGTTCTTTTTTTTTTTTTAAAAAGAGGTAGAACAGAATAGAAACAACGATACCACATAATTATATGAACTAACTAACTACACCTTGTCCTAGTTTCGTGACTCATCCGATGCGAATGCTTTACATTTAAAAAGAATATTAAAAAAAAAAAAAAAAATGTTTTAAATAATAATAATGATTTGATGATCGTTTTAATAAATATTCGAAGAAGAATCAAATATATAAGGTGATTTTTCATGCTTAAGGGCGCTCTTTAATGCATATTTTTATTAATTTAGGTTTGTCTGTGTCTATTCATGTAATTATTTATCTATCAACCTGAAACTTACGAATTCCCTGTCTGATTGTGATAACAATTGGTATTTTTGGCAAATAATACTGTCTTTTGGGGAAAATATGTACAATCTTTGTCCCATTCATAATAGAAAAATGCTGATGTTTTTTACAATCGATGTAAAAATTTTTTGAATAACCAACAAAATAATTTTGATTAGCTTATTTATGCTGGTGATTACCACATTGTAACCGAAATACGTATTTATAACACAAAAATTAATGTAGCCATTGATTCGAATTTGATACTTATAATTTGGTAATATATGTTTAATAAGAAGAAATGATGTACAAATTTTTGAGGTGAACTTTATTCCAAATTTGTATACACCTTTTTAAAACAGGCTAAAAAAATTCTCGTACTTGAGCTTTTTGAAATCCATTTTAGAATTCAGATTAGTATAAAATATCTAGATTGTGATATAAAATACGTTTTATTATGACTCATTTGGTGAATTTATTGGCTAAAATCCATCAATATAGATATATATATATATATATATATATATATATATATATATATATATATATATATATATATATATATATATAGATATATATATATATACATATATATAAATAAACGGTAAAAAATCTATAAACAAATTTATTACGGTTTTTTGGTTTCTAAGATAATAATCGCCTAGAAAACTAAAAATAACTCTTACTTAATGATTGGATGGTTCATTTTCTAGATATCGCTTGAATTTTGTGAGAAATATTCACATCCATATTGAATTTTTATATGATAGCTCAAAAACGTTTCCATTCGATAAATTGAAATTGACTACGCAAATTTTTAAAACATTTTTCTTGATATTTTGAAAGAGCCGACCACTTAAAAATTAAAAAAAAAAAAAAATTGACAAAATTATTTTGTTTGTATTTCGATATAATAATGTATATTAGGAAAGTTTTTACTGTATATTCGTAACATATCATCTATTTAAGAAAGGGCATATTTTAGGCGATTTCTGAAGTTTTTTCACAGAACTGTAAACGTAATAAATATTATCTTATTATTTTATAAATAAACTATTTAAATTTTTGAGCTTGCTAAATGTACAAAGATAGTAGTTTCGAAGCGATGGTATTATACTTTGGTTGTCGTAATGACACATTCCAAGTCACAAATAGAAATTAATTTAAGCATATTTCAATCAATCATGACCTTTTCTTACAGATCAATTTTGACTTTTGGATCACCATATAATATTATATTATATATGTGTATATGTATGTGTTATGTTATTATATATGTGTATATGTATGTGTTATGTTAGTTATATTATTAATATTGTTATTACAAAACACCGCCTTCACGGTCTTGATCACCGGTTTATTTAACAATTAATTCTTTCGTTCCTTCATTTGGTTGTATGTTCGCAATTAAGTCGAGTGAGGAGTACTAGCTTATTGTTTAATGTTAATGAAGAACTTAAACAAAATGTTTCTAAAATTAGCCAGTATAAAACATCCGACCAATGTTTATTATGATTCAAACTTCAGTTCTTAATTAACTGGTATTTGTAGGATAAACATCACTGTATTTTGGAAAAAGGTTATATCAAATTAAGGCAGTGATAAACATAGACGTTTCAGGACAAAGTATCATCAAACATTTTTAAATATTAATGTATTGTTCTATTTCTCCAAGCGATTTAAACATTGGCCACGGAGCTCTAGTATTTATTATAAGACTTTGATTATTTGCTAATTAAGAAAAATTGCAAAAACAAAAATTTTCACTTTTCCTTAACAAACACCTTTAATTGAAACTTATATTTGTAATCTCATAACATTTACGACACTTTTATTTTTATGCACAACATAACTTTTTATTGTGTTTATACATAGTAATATTAGTCTTAAAAATTTGGTCATAAACCATTTCTGTGCCATTTCACGGATTTTAAATAAGGTTTTGTGAATAATATTAAAGAGAATTGTTGTGCAAACCGTCACCAAATTAGTAACGAGTAACATCTCCTCGGAGATTCATAACGTCTAGATAATTCATACTGATGATGACCACTTTATAGTCGAAATACGTATTTATAAAATATTTTGATTGAGTAAATTGGGGTAAAAAGGAACTTAAGGTTTGTTTATTTGTTTGAAGAACTATTATTATTCTTAAAACTTACATAAGACATAAACTTCTTAGGTTTGGCCAAAAACCAGATAAAAATTAAAGTCTTAATAGTAATAAAAATTCACTGAGTAAGTCCTATTGAATCCAAATGAAAAATTGACCAAGATTAGGAGAAAAGGATGAGATTTATCTCAAAAAATAACCTGGAAGAAACGATATATTAAAAGTTTGAAACCGAACAGATCATTCTGTATCAAGTAATCTGGGTACTAACAAACGTTTATTTACCTATACGTACATACATTAAATAAAAACATTATATTAAGATGATGATAAATTTATTAGCAATAAAATTTAGACTTCTTTACAAATAATTATATTTAATTTAACAAACATTGTTATTTTTTTATTATTAACTGAATTATGTTTTCAAACACGCAAACAATTCTGTTATTATTATTATTATTTTTTTTTTAATAAAACAATTTTACTAAATACCTTAGACTCATATTTCAAATGTTTTAAATAATTCTTATTTGTTTTGAATATGTAATTTAAATTTTATTAGTCGGAAGGAAGAATAAATAACTTTCTTGGAAATTTATTACATATTTCATTTAGGAACTAATTGAGTTTGATACCAAGCGTTACAAAAATCAATTCTAAATTTAAATTCTAAGAGTTGAACTACATAAAATTTTGATTGCTAATAAAAATAAAATATTAAATTCGTATCGGTTATGTATTATATGTGTCCTTCATTTGTGATTTTAAATCTTATCTTAATTTAAAGTTTTCAGGACGTTTTTAAAGACACCAGGAATCTGTAGGGTTTTTTTTAATGTTTAAGGGATTTCTATTTTTTTCTCATTTCAAATTTAAATTTTATTGATTTTTAGTTTTAATGCAAACGGAACTAAATGACGATTTGAATAGTCGAACTACTTACTTTAAATTCATAAAATTTGGACTAAAAGTAAGTGAACATAAAATTAACAGTTTTAATTGCTTAAATACTGGACATATGGTTGAGTATCAATGTAAACTATTTTTAATCAGTAATTTTCCCTTAATAAATTAAATATGCAACCCAGTTATAATAGTTATATAATAACATATTGTAAAGTTATTATATGATTGTTAGCCGAAATTGTGGCAAAAGTTATTGTATTAAAAAATGTCGATTAATACAGATGTTATTCATTTTGAAAAAAAAAACGAACATTTTGTTGTGTTTTAATTTTTCTTCTATTTTATGGCTAAAAAATTGGATCATGGATTGATTTGACCCTATGGACCGATTATTAACAAGCCATATCAAAATACTGAATTGTTACCAAAATAGTATTTTACAAAATAGTATTTTACAACTTCGACGCGGAATAACCGCTATGTAAATGAGAGACAGGTTAGAATTACATTCGTTTTATAAACCTTCAACAAACTAGAGATTATGTATTCAAATTCCGTGTTCAGAAACTATGATACCTATCACAAGATTAATTTGGTGTGTTAAGTTATATTCAATATTTAATTTTATTTTATAAAACATGAATATGAATAAATTATAAAATACTCCATCAAAATGGCGAACTATAATTTTGAAAAACAATGAAATACTATAGTCGCAGATTTTTCATTATTGCCGAGATAAAAATTATATTTGTTCTTTATCATTTTTTAATTATGTTTAATTTCTATTTTTTGTGTATCATTTATTTTAAGAGATGGCATCTTTAAATTCTGATTAGTTTTAGAATATAAGTGATCAGTGTTTAATGATATTCGCTAAAAATGTTTTTCAATTAAATGAAGACATGTGCTTAAATAATTTAAATAATCAATATGCAATTCTGCAGTTATTCAAGCAATAAAACATTAGACGTAGCGTACGTACACTTAACTATTTAATTGAAATTTATTAGGTAATTAAAAGTAATCCTGCAATTCGATTGCGGTTGTATTATTTTAAAGTCTTATCAACATTGTCTCATCTATATAAATGATTAGAATAAAAAAGATAATATCAGTAAAGAACCCGATAGTAAATATCACATAAAGGTTCAACTCTCATATACACATGGAGCATGGAGCATGTAGCATGGACATCAACCACCACCATGGACTTATAGTGTTCGTATAAAAAGATTTATTAGCGGTGTACAAATGTTAGAAGTGGCAGAAGCAAATGTTTGTTATCTATACCATATGTTGTTGTTTGTAGCACATTTAGTAGTTTAATTGCAAAAAGAATTGCACACATGATTACTATATACAATGCATATTATATGTGCAAGTACAGTCAACATCTTTTCAATGTCTTCAACAAATTAAGAAAAATGTAAGAAGAACTCCTATTTTGTGACAGTTCTTCATTATTGTGAGAGTGCTCCGAAACCAATCGTTATCTTGGATTACCACGTTACCGAGACACAAATACACTTTGATTATATCTTCGGTTTCAAATAATTCGCAAATTGTATGACTGACCGACGCAATGCCAAATATAGTAAGTCTCTAAAGTGGAAATTTTGAATTTACATTAATTAAAATGGACATCCCAAATGCAGCCTTATTATTTGAGCATTCTGTATCTCTGTATATACAAAACAGATTCCTACTGTGCGGCTGTCTGCCTGTTCGCGATAAACTCAAAAACTACTGAATAGAATTCATGAAGTGATTAATGAGGGAGGTTTAAGAATGCAATTTGTCAAGGTTTTTGTGTAAATTAGTTGAAATATAACGGCAAAACGAAGCAAACACTGAGGGTGACACATCTTTTACTGGAGGCCGAAAATTCCTTCTCCCATATTTATATAGGCGTTACATTCCTTCTTGGATCGGTGTTATCATCTAGTTTATTAAAATACTCATTCCAAATTTTAGATTTATAGGCTGACAATACGAAATTTGGGTATGCTATGTGCGTCCACCTATTACTAGAGGGAGGAAGCTTCAAAAAATGAATAGAAGTTTCATTTTTAATAGGAAAAAACAGGAGAAGGGATTTTGTATGAAATTTTAACCGGTTTCTTATTTTGAATACTTATCAAAGGTCTTCCTTATCTAGCGAGCGAAGCGATCCTTTAGACTTTCTATTTCCTCTTGCTTTATTATGAAGTTGCCATTAAAATGGATACAAATTTACGAATCCATTCTATTTATTTTTGTTGACTGTCTATTTAACTTTTTTTAAACAAATACTAGTAAAAAAGGACAAAAATAACTTTTTAAATTTGAAAAGTTTTTCGTGATATAAACTGTACGAAGAGTTTTAATCGTATGTTGGTGTTAATGTTCTTCTATACATCGGCACCAAACTATTATAATACACACAAATATATTATTATACTGTATGTATATGTACATGATCGTTTACTTGACCTGCCCCAAGGTCCCGACCTCACATAACAAACATTATCTATGTTTTAGTTGTCTCACCTGTACCCGTATCATTTAATATATATTGAACTCACTTTGTAAAACATAGGTAACATTGAGAAGAAGGTACATAAAATATAAAATGTAATGTGTATGTTTGTATCTATAAATTGGACCTTGAATTCAATGGACTGATATGGAAGATTAACTAACCATCACGATCAAGTGAAAACATTGCTCTTAAATTTTAAATACTATCTATGAGTACAATAACTTTAGTTTAAAAACAAATTAAGATAACAACTAACAGAGTTAATTGTTTACAAACTCGACAGTTTACGAAAAAAAATATTTCAAATAAAAGTTGTTTGTTTTGAAAAAACTCTTGAATTATAGTTTCGGTAAATGAGTCATGTAGAAATTGGATTATTAATATTTCATTATTGATTTGCTAATGGCCTATCGCAAAAATAAAAAAAGATTGTATTTCAAAAAGAAAAATATACCAATATATGCAATAAAAACACAAAATCCAAAATTATGAAATTAGAAATCAAATCTTTTGCTCACTTTGCGAGAGTTATTAGTTTAATTTTCATTTACTCAAGAGAAAATTCAAATATTTGCATAATGCTACTATATCCTCTCTTCTACTTATACCTAAAATATCTTTTGCACTTTTATTTCCGCTCCTAAAAATTCCATCCTATTATTACCCTCTGTCCCTTGGCAGTCTAGTATAACATGCTTTACAGTTTCACTTCCCCAGCCACACAATACACATATTTTTTCGCCATGGTCAATTCCCTCTGTTTCATATTGGATTACACATTTATATAATGTTCAAAACATTGTAGGTGGTTTCATGTGATCGAAGTTCATGCATTAATAAGTATTTGAAAGCGTTTACACCTAAAATAAAATTCAGTATCAAGATATTGGAAGTGAATAAAAAACATTTCTACGTTTTATTTTATAAAAGAAATTTAAAAACGTCCCGTGTTTAACTTTGACAATGGATTCACGTCTTTATTAAAGGTTGGAATTTCAAGATCCAAAATACTTTTATTGTTGATAATAATGAAAAACTTGAGCTAGAAAAAATATCAGAGGCATTTAAATTTTTTTGAACAATTATTTGAAATTAAAAATAGAGGCAAAAATAATTAATTTGTTTGATTAAAAATTTTTCAAACGTAATTAAATATATTGTTTATTGACGACACAAAAGGAGACAAATCATATGCTATTGGATTTGATTTGTAATTGTTTGTATTATTTCAATAGTAATACAATGCACTCACCAAAATTAGTAAATGTACATGATCCTGAAGTCGGCAAGCTTCGGGCACTATGACCGATGTTGTAAAAGCTTTCTTTTTCCATGCAACAAAAAAAAATCGTACAAGCATCATAAAGCTATTAATAATTCATTACTTTACATGTAAATGGAACCTGTACAGTTTTTATATAAAATAAATAAATAAAAATCAAAAAGATAGAAAAATTTAAATAATGAACATTTTTAATTAATTATGTAAAATGTCATCTCATCATCGTAATGGAAATTCAATTTGGTACGTTTCCAAAATTACGATGCACATAATTAAATAGTTTGTGATTAACAATTTACAATGAATTTTAAAATATTTTATATTAGTTGATATGTGTTTATTATACAATGTCATTCCGAAATATGATTCATCTTTTAAATTGAATGCAATCTTTAAGCTCATCGAGTTCTAACTAACTAAATTTCCATGTAAATACTATTTGCATTACAAAGGCTTTTCATACAAGTATAGTCAAGCTCTATATTTCATAAAAATAAGGTCGTTTTTAAGTATCTGTGATCCAATTTGAAAACCATGATGTAGTATATTCAGGTAATTTTGGATGTATTACAATTACGGCTAGTTTCATGGAACATAGAACATAGGTATGCAAAAATTTCTAGTTTTAAAACATAATATTAATAGACCTCCAAGTTTGCGAATCGAGAGTATCAAGAATTGTTTAAATTTGACACAGGAAAATTTTAGTAAAATTTTATGTACGTCGAATGAAAAATATCAAATAAGAATATCTTACTAGTAGAGTCGGTGAGATTTGGGCTACGACTTGTGGCTTCATACAAAAAGATTTAAGCAAATATATGGAAACTTAAAAATACGATTGAAATTCTCATTAAAATTCCATATCTACATTACTTTCATCGTCCACAACCCCTTAAAATCTGAAAATCCATAAACTATGAATCATGACATTATTTTTATAAGATATAGGCACGATTTAATTTTGAAGCTCTTATCTATAAAAAACAAACTCTCCCATTAAAAATTTCACAATCTTCCTCTCTCACCCCTCACTTGTAAAATATGAATATCCAAAAGACTTGAAATGCATGAATAATTATTTAATAAATTAAAATAAATCAAATTTTATATTTCTATCTCCAAAGTAAAAAGACTTTCATAGATGTTTATTTCTCCCATTTTCCCCGTTCTAGTAGAAATTACTAAAAATCCAATCATAATGGATGCTGACACTGTCGAATAAAGCTTTATTCCAAATTTTAGCTTTCTTGATTAAATAGTTTTGGCTGTGCGTTGTTAATCAGTCGGGACTTTAGATAAAAATATATAATAGATTGATTACATTAAAACTGGAAATTTATTATTAACAACGCAATATAGTATTCGAAGTAATCAATTTTTATAATGGCACTATTTTTGAACTACTCTATATTGTAAACTTTGTACATATTTAAAACAAATGTCCATTATCCATAAATTATTAACATGACATGCACACAATAAAACAGTGATGTACTTGTTCATATATACAAATAATAAATATGAAATGGTATGCACTAAAATTTGCTAATTAATCAAAAATATATATTTGTGTATAAAATGGAAAATATTTCCCTTATTTAATGTGCGTCCTTCATCACAATAAATAAAACATTTATCACATCTAGTAGAATTATTATACAAAAGATAAAATAAATACATTAAGTATTATTACTATATTACTAAGTATGGGTATAATAAGTAAAGTAATAATAAATACAAGAAATTTATAATAATAATAATAATGAAATGAATATAATTATTATACAAATATTTTAGAAGAGACATTTATAGAATGGTGTGTGTGTTATTTGAAAGTAGGATCAACATGTGAAAGGTCATTGCTAAACCAAATTTATGATATATAAACGTCTTACATAATAACTCTTGTCTATTATTTTTCTTCATATGGTTTTAATTAAATTGTAATATTAGGGTTTGCTGAAATAATAAACAAGCAAAATCAAATAGAACGTATTTAGTAAGTGATACGTTTTGTTTCTTTGATAAAATTTTCTTCATATTTTTCATTGAGCCCATGGAATTTGAAAACAAATTAGTCTAAAACCATTCTGTATGGTATATTTGTAGTTGTGTATCGAAATCTAACCCTTTTTTCACTGATTGTCCCATAAAAAATATGAACTAACAAAAATATACAAAAATAGATGTTGCTGTTCGAAATCTCACCCAAATCGAATAAACGGTTCACGAAATCGAAATTTAAGTGAAAATTTTGACATATATTTCAAACATACTTTTGTGTAATAGTAAGGCGATTTCATGCTTTAAAGCATTATTTTAGTTTTCTAATTAATGGAATCTTCAGAATTGGATGAAAGGCTTACATACTAGATGTTGGCCTTAAATTGAAAAAGTGGAGATGATTTAAGAGCGCTATATGTTCGGAATGGTTATTGAATAATAAAATATTTGTAACCCGTCCCAAAAATTTATAAATAGCAGTTGTGCTTGATTGCCTGAATGATGATGGTAGACTTCCAAAAGGGTGAATATACGGACAGAAATCGCGAAAAAAAAATTTGAAGCTCCAAAACTTCCAAATGTATATATACAAATTTGAAAACGGGTCATAAATGTTTTGTTTCAAAATATGTCGTTTGTCAAAAAGGACATATTTTGTATAGATTAACAGTTATTTTAAAACAGTTTCCACTAATCCTTCCCTGGCAATCTATGGAACTTATTTCTGGTTTAAATAAAAACCTTTTATAACTCATTCGAATTCAATGCTATTATCAACTTATTGCCATAAGGAAAATTTTTCAAAGTCAATAGAACTCAAATCCAATATTGTTAGAGAGATATCATCTGTGTGTATATACGTTTGTATGCATGTATGTTCCTTCGTTTTTTTCCGTCTCGAATATCTCAAGAATAAATAATAATATTGACATAGAGCTTAAAACCATATGGAGCTTAAAATCATCGAAATTTTTCCACCCATAAAAATGTCAAAAATCCCTTATTTTCTTTGTAATAATCAGGCTATTATTTTCTATTTTCTTCATTCAGAAGTTCTTCATTTGGATCTCGCGAGTCGTGCATAGACTACCACGCATGTTAAGTTTTGTATTCTTCTATTAAATAATGATACAAAATTCAATATATCCGAAACTTGAAAACTTTCTAACTCTTCCTTATTTTAGTAAAATAGTATGATATTTTTAACTATATGTAATGTCGCCTGGCCAATTGATTTTTTGCTCTACATGATAAATGTATGCTTTTGGTTCTCAAAAAATTATAACAACAATCAAATTTATTTATACAATGGAAGCCATCATCACTGTATAGTTATAAGTTCTTCTATTAGAATACATAAAGTTAACGACTTGAACAAAAAAAGTTTATGCAAAAAATCTGTTAATAATTTCATCATATGTAAAATGGATTCCTCTTTCTTTATATTATTATATTTATAGGCGGCATGTCGTTCGTGTTGGTGGCATTAGTATACATTTGAAAGATTTAAAAGTTTTAACGATCCATAATTATTATAAAAATTACTTAATTTTCAAATAAATATCATCAACTCAAACTGTTTAAAGGTAAATCAAAGCCAAAATAAGATCTTCTACGAATCATTTTACAACAGTTAATGGTGTTTGTTTTTATTTTTATGCATATAAAAGTGATTTATGATTACAACGGCCTATGTGTCATTATGCACATTATTATTATTTCTTCAAAGCAGCAACCAAGCAATTCTATAAGAAATAATGATTGAGTCACATATAATATTTAATCAGTATGTAACTGCAGAGACTGTACGAAAATATTCAATTTTGATCAGCATAATCTCGATATTATTTTACTTACCAGGTATACCTGCTGATATCGTAAGTGAAGTCTAATCGACGTTTGGGAACTCCTTAAGCTACTTTAATTTTATAATTATTGATGAGCCCTCTAAGATTTTTCGAATAAATTTCGATTTCTTGCCTCAATTTCCTAGATCAAATTATTTTGTATTTTTATAAAAACGTAGTTCGACTACAAAGTAGTTATCATCAATATGAATTAGCTAGTTGTAATGATTCTCTGACGAGATGTTACTCGTTGCTAATTTGGTGACGGTTTGCAAACCGGTTGCAAAATTGGGGCAAGAAATAGAAATTTACTTTAATTTTGTACCAATTGGTCTGTTGGTCACGCAGTCTGATTGCATCATTCAGACAGCGTGTCGAACTTCAATACCACTTGATAGATATTTATAAATTTTAGGTAAGTAGTCGTAGGTCTGTTCGAACGGTCCCATTTAAGAGACATCACTCCTGTCAATTATCGTTGCAGAGATGCAGCTGTCAAAAGTAACCTCTAATTTTTTACTTACTGATATAGATTAATTCAGAGAATGAATATTTAGGAAAATGCAAAAATAAAAACGCAAAAAAAAAATAGGAAATTGTGGAGAAAATAAAATCATCTTACTGGAAAAGTAACCTCCAGATTTTTGTATGTAATTGAAAGTGAAAATTTTTTATCCAAATTTTTTCTCAATTTGTAAACATATTCCGGGTATATAGGCAATTTAGTACATATATCCAGTAATTTAAATTTTGTTTGAAATTCCAATATCTGGGAAGCTATTTATACGATTTATGGTGGATTTGAAAGTAGCTTTGAATATGCGTGATTGACGCATTAAAAATTGTGAAAAATTATTATATATATATATATATATATATATATATATATATATATATATATATATATATATATATATATATATATATATATATATATAACATATATTATACTAGAAAAGGAGAAATGTTATTAAAAAAAAAAAACAAGAACTGAAAATCGTAGAAATAAAAGTGTGTTTATTTCCTCGGAATGCGCACTTCATTTATTAAAGTCAAACGATTCAGTCGTCCCGATGGCTATATATATGTAAACTCCTAAATATTTCCATGGTTTTAAAAATGAATTATTTATTAAAAGTGGCGAAAATAAGATAAGGCTCAAAGTTTTCAATATCTCTACTTTCAATGAATTATTTATTAAAAGTGGCGTTGTAATGATATAGCGTTGATAATCACGGCGTAATCTTAAATATAATATCCGAATTTGTCCAGTAAGAAACATTTTTAAGAGAATTCTAAAAGATATTTTATTTTCGGTAAAGAAAACCTCCACCCAAGTGACTTATTTAATCAGCATATCATATTTTTGTTGGTTTAAATAACACAGTTAATAGACTACCATACCATAAGTTCAATCATACTTTGTCAAGCATAAACAGCCCAAGTAATTAATTCAAAATAAACAAGTATGTAACCAAAGCATGAAGAATAGAAACATGGAAATTTTAACATAAACCAATACGTCGTATACTGGACACACAAATATACTACTGTTTATAATGGTGCAATAATAAAATGAAACTATTAGCGGGAAAAGAAATAATATTTTACATAAAAGAAGGTATTATTAATTTTATAACAAATAAATATAACAGGCTACCTAAATGACGGCGCCTATCGTCAGGGAGTATTTAAATATAATAACATTGATTGGTTCTTTATCAGCATTTTAAGTTATGGTTCATTAATAATTCTGGACTACGGCAAAAAAAAAAATTATACATGAAAGAGACGGTAAAAGCACCTTAAATTTAAAATGTTACCTCATTATGAAGACAGTGCGAAATATTTAATTGTGAATGATGGAAAATTAGAAGATATATGCTTATTTCAGAATGTTTAAATATAATTATGAAATTAAAAAGGTGAAAAGGAAAAGAATATTTGCTCTGTGTAATGAAAACCGGGCTTATCGAAGAGTTTTTCCCGAATAAAATCTGGTTAACACCCAGAAAATTAATAAATAACTAACATTAGTCACAGCGATTCAGGATAATAAATTACAAACTAAGTGTTGATTTTAGTTGAACGTTTCGTCCTTTTATTAGGACTTCCTCAGCAACTTAATCGTTCTAGTTTACAGAATTCTGTGAAAATTATTGGAATAGTTAAATTGTTAATTTTTGTTAGGTTTTAAAATGTGCACGCATGCACACCAATACTCTATAAGTTTCAACAATAATTTATTTTAAACTGTTAACTAATACGATTAAGTTGCTGAGGAAGTCCTAATAAAAGGACGAAACGTTCAACTAAAATCAACACTTAGTTTATAATTTATTGTTCTGAATCCCTGTTACCAATTTTAGTTATTTAATTTTATATTTAGAAATGCTTTTTTTTAATGAAAACTCTTCTACATGACATTTAAATAAGTATTTTTTGAGTTATTTGTGCAGTAAAATTGAAAGCTTCTAACAGCTGTTTATAAACCATAAAAAAGTATATTTTTATTTAAAATTTAAAATTACTACTGTCATCACGGTTACTACTGTCGTTCACTGGGTCATTGAAAAAAAAATTAAAACTTTTACGCGTATCTGCTACGTTAGTGCCTGTATGTTGCTTAAGTTATGTACAAAATTAATATAATTAAGCCCCTTTCGTTTAGAATAATTCTGGAGACATTTTATTCACACCCACAAACATGGTTTTGAAGAACCGTAGAAACTGTTTATTTTCAAAGTGGTAATTGGCTTAAGAACCAATAAATTCTATATGTTTTTGTTAACACACGTGACATAGTCACTCACATTCATCAAATGAAAGACCTTAAAACGATGAGAACTGTTGAAAATACAGAAAACAATAAATATTGTTCTTTTTTAATAAAATTAATTTTAAACATCAACAAAATATCAGATAAATTATCTCAAGGATAAATGAATGCGTACAAGATATGTGATAATGCTGCATAAAACATTAATTTAAAATAAAATTGCTTTGCGCATTATAAAACAAAAATTCAATAATTTCACTAGAAAACACCACACAACCACATTGGTATAAGAAGATATCGTAATATGTGAAATTTTCATAAAATATGTTTTCTATAATTAGAGTTTGGCATCGACCTTGTAATGGTGCCAAATATTTATCCACATGTTCAATTATAATTCTTGTGAGTTCATCGAAATAGATGCATGCACTTTTTTTTTTTTTAAATAATACTTTTTTATTTTTATTTTGTCATATATTTTTGTTTGAAATAGAGAAGAATGTTTTTCGACTAAAATTATATGATACTATACACAGCATAAACGTGTCATTATTTTCAAAAACATTAAATAAGATAAATAACATTTATCTTTTAAAAATAATAATAAAATGTTTAACGTTAATTATTACTGTACTGTGGACATCAAAACTTGAAGTAATTCGTATATTTTATTATTTTTTTTATAAATAATATTTGAAGAAACTGTTTTGTTTATTTATCTACTTAAAAATTTTGCACTTTTTATTTTTTTTTTTAAGTATTTTTAATCATATACGACGCTGTGTTCAATGACTTTTAAGCAAGTTTTGAGCAGAAACGTGGAATTGCGAATTTAACTGGAAATACGTGATTAAAAAATCGATTATTAAATAATCGACACACATAATTCATTTTTCTAGTCAAATTATTGTTTTTATTCGATCAAAAAACTATTCCATTACAGATATTCCATTACAGATATTAAAATCACATTCCAAGTTATAATACGATCTTGTTCAGAACTTCAAAATAATCTATGAACTCGGTTTTATCTAAATAAAGAACATCAATTATGACCATTAGTTAATTAGAAAATCAACTGTGTAATGATAATAAGTGGATAAAAAAACGATTGTTTTAATAATCGACTTTTTTCACAACTCGAAGTATGGAAAAATGATTTTAATGCAGCGGTGTTAAAAACGGCTAATTAAAGCAATCGATCCGGCTATAAGCAATTTTCACGCTTACTTAAAATTATAAAATACACTTATTGAATGTTGTATTTTGTTATTTTTTCAATTTTTAAAGAATGATTTAAATAAATAAATAAAATTAATTCTGATTAACAACTCAACTCAACATTTTTAAAGAATGATTTAAATAGATAAATAAAATTAATTCTGATTAACAACTCAACTCAACATTTTTAAAGAATGATTTAAATAGATAAATAAAATTAATTCTGATTAACAACTTAACTCAACATTTTCAAAGAATGATTTAAATAGATAAATAAAATTAATTCTGATTAACAACTCAACTCAACATAACAACTGAGTATTAAATGTTTTTAGGTAAACGTTTCTCTTTTTTATTTATTTTTAAAGTATGTATATCACTATCAGAATAATTTTGCAGAATATATTCAGTAAATAAATTACTTTTGTTTCTACTTCAATATATCTTATGGTTTTATGTAGCTACCCCGTTACAGTTCACTTATAAGTTAAGAAAGATTAAGCATTATTTCTGATTACGTAAAAATTAGGAATATAAATAGAAATCAATCTAAAAAATTAATGTTAGTTCACAGTAGCAAAAAAGACAAAGTCACTTTAGAAAAGTAAATTTTTTATACATTTTTTTGTGTCCTATAAAAGTTTATGGTGTATAGTTTATAAAATAGTATAGAAAAATTTGTTTCACAGAAATATTTTTGCAAGCGAAGTATATCTATCAATCATTTTTAATATTTATGAAATATATGGCTATTGTAAACATTACAGCATTTATGTTGCGTCATTAATAACACTTAATATGAATTATTATCAAAGAATTCACTTATTTCTACGATCAAATTGCTATATAGGGTGTTCTTGAAACGTTTATATGTTTATAAAACGTTTATAAAACAACGCTTTATATGTTATATTGCAGGTTAGAAATAAAATTTAATAGAAATTTTATGAAAAATAATATGTGATTTAAAGTATAAAGGTCAGGTTATTTGATTACTTTTATAAAATACAATTTTTTAGTGGTGTACAATTTATAATTTTTCAGACCATACGTCAAAAACTAGTTTTCAGAAAAAAGTACAATATTTTTATTGCCCTTCGAGTTCTTTAATAAAGATTTTTTTTTTTATTCTAAAATGTATACGTTGTGATGAAAAATGGGACATGTCATCTACTTGTAGTATTCAATCTTGTTATTATTGTGTCATTTTTTAACAAATGGATAATATATAAGCCTCGTTTAAAAAGTTCTCCAATCGCCATAATAGAATCTGGAATATTGATTAAATTTTATGAAGATCTTAAGTCAATTATAATTGATGATTGAAGATTTTATGATCACACTCACTGTCAGTAAAAAATTGATATTTTAAGTATTTTAATAAATGATTTTGTTAGAATATAATTAGTCAAAAAAACGCATTTTCCGACAGATGAAATATTACTACCACTTAAGAAAACAATGTTGTATTATATTTATTGTATTGTGTTTAATGTAATGTGTCTTTTAAATACTTTAAAAATTCATAATTAATTAATAATTTAATACAATCGTATAAAACATTTTGTAAGCCACGCATGAAGAGTTCGCTTTTATTACGAAGTGTATTTTTACAAGTTCCAGAGTAGGTCGATTTTAAGTCCTATGGATACGATAAAAGAATAATTTTTGGTTTGTGTTCAATATTACTATTGGCATAACGGTCAACATAGTACCAATTTGCTTGCACAGTTTATATGTACCAAAATCCTATTGCCCTATAACTTCTATGCAGGTCGATATCTGGTATATATACTTAATATTATTATATTCGCCATAGTTAAACTTGAAATCAATTTTTCAAACCAGTTCTCTTATATCGTTTTTACAAATTCAATATCTTGATTGTTTGGATGTTTTACGACCAAAAATTAGTATTTTTGGACGAAAAATAAAATTGAATGGAAAACAAAGACCGACAAACTTCATAAAACATACATCAGGGATGTTATGGATGTAAATTGTATAGTTTAGATTTCGAAACCCTCTGAAAAGAGAAAATTTATTCTCAATAGACAAAATATATTTTCCAAAATCCATTTACAGTATGCCGTTTTTTTATACGAAAGTCGTATGAGTATTTTATACCATGTTTTGAATATAATTATTCAAATCGTAGAGAAAAGGAAATCATAATGGTATATTAAAAATAATGTACAAATTCGTAGGGGTTCCCCTTTTGTTCATTCATGCTGCCATAGTAAAAGATATACATTTATGTATATTCCAAAATACTGTTAAAAATATGAAATAACAAAAATATTGTTTAGAAATTGATTGATTACTTCAAAATAATTTTATTAAAAACAATCTGTTTCATTTACACGCAATAATATTTTATATTAAATGTATTATTAATTAGTTTTTCAAAAAACCGGATAATTAACAAAACTAAAATGTATATATAAACAATAATATAGGTAAGAAACATAATATTATTGTGCTCGGGGTTTCTAATATATTTTACTTCTTATAAAGTAGGCAGGTACACCTATAGAAATAATAATATTTTGTATAATCATTTCTCTAATACCGTATAGAAGAGACTTTAACGATACAGTATTCTAGAAAATAAATGGAATTTTGTCTACTATAATTGACCGTTTTTAACTATATGTATTAAAAAATTTAAAAAAAAAGGTATAATAATAGGAAAAAGTGAATTTTTGCTATCGAAAGCAGTGAGTCTAGAGTATAAAACTATATTGATATCTTTACTCATAGTTGAATCGTGATCAATAGTCCATTGTTTGTAAACACAAGTTGCACGTGAACAATTGTATTCTGCAATTTGATTGGTTGTTTGCATATTATTATATTCATTTACAAATAATATTATATATTATATATAATGCATATTAACGAAAAAAATTGAATTCATAAAACAACCCTTAATGTGAATGCAGTGAATGCATGATTAGTGGACTAAGAAAAAAGTTTCAAGTTTTAATTGAAAGTGTTTATCATAATTTCGATAAATCTGTTATATTAAGGGCCACTCTGGTTTTACTCACAAAGTTGAACTTGTCAAATAAGACAAGTTACTTGAACCAACTGAGAGAAAAAAAAATTTAAGATAAAATTTCTTATTACGATTTGAATTTGACGGCTGAATACAACCGTCTTTCTAATTAATTGCCACTTTTCAACTTGACGAGAATTTTGTTATTTCGTTAAATATTAATGTCTCATAAAAAAAAAAATATATATAAAATTTGAATAAAATATAAAATTTAATATTTCATGCATAATTGACATTTTATTTTGGGCAGTCACAACACAAGTTTTCAGAGATTTTAATAGAAAATTTTAACTAAAATATTTTCGAATAAATTTCGATTTTTGCCCCAATTTCCTAGATCAAATTATTTTGTATTTTATAAATATGTATTTCGACTACAAAGTAGTCATAATCAGTATGAATTAGGTAGTTGTAATGATTTTCTGAGGAGATGTTACTCGTTGCTAATTTGGTAACGGTTTGCACACTGGTTTGCTCGTGTATGCGTAATTTATACTTTCCAAGTATCTATCAAATTGCTACGTCAACCAATCAGCATCGATCACTTCTTTAGTGTTCGGCCAATGATATTGGACCACATGCAAAAAACTAAAAAATAATTATGAGATTAAATAATTTTAATTTTTAATACTGTTTCAATTCTAATAGTTCAACTTCAATTAAGTCAGAATTGGGAATAGGTCTTTAATCTAAATTCATCGTCTCTTTGTCATATTTTTGAATGTAGATGCTTTCTTCATATGCATCTAGTTTGGATTGGATATTGATTTTAAGAGTTTTAAATTTGATTTGTCGATTTTATGATTGTTATCAATGACATGAGTAGCTACACATGATTTATCGGTTCGTCCAAATTTTATGTGGGCCATGTGCTCTTTGAATCAAGTAACAATTTGTCTTCTACTTTGTACTATATATTTCATCGAGCAATTTTGACATCCAATGCTATAAATTTCTGACTGCTGTTCCTTGTTAATTCAATAAGTCTCAATGTCTTTTAAAGTGTTAAAAGCTATGAGGAGAAATAGCGGCATGCAAACAAGAGTTGGTGTATTTTCTCTTGGTAAACAAATATTATGATAAACTGTCATTGTTTTTCTAGTTATTCGACAAGTCTAATCCGTCTTATACTATACATTACTAAATACAACTATACAGAAGTATGATTTTGTATGACCATTTCTCAGTACAATAAATATTATGCAGTAACAAAATATATAAGTTGAAAACAGGTACTTTATTTCATATTAAAATGTAATTTATAGAAAACACAAAATATACGTAATAATAGGTTCCTACTTTATTGATAGTTAACGGTGCAGAGCTTCTTCCCTGAGAAATAAAACAAAAAAATGATGTGAAATAATAAGTAATTTTTTATTTATTACAACTATGATTTATTATTTTATTTCTACAATCTGAACAATAATTGGCATAAGTTGGCTCTCATTTTTAAAGAGAAACCATATTATCAAGTTTTAAAAGAGTGCCTTTCATTAACTTCCTAATCTTTATGGTCTTCAGGAATCTTTGAATCATGAGTTCATTTGGCAGTGAACGTAAACAGTAAAAGAAATTTTACATAATTATTAAAATTGCCTATCATCCTGACAACAAATAATGATCTATACAGAACCACTTTCATTCGACGCGTAACTTTTTAATTAAAACTGAAAAATCGATCAAGTCTCTTATGGATAAAAAAAAAACTACAAACAAGGAATAAAAAAAACCCTATTCCTATTAATAAACAAATTATTGTTTTTTTTTTTATTCATCTCATTGTCAAGCTCGTCATGTGGATTTTACTTAGACTATTTTAAACTTTAATTGAGTCATTTTTTGTCGAATTCGAACGTCACTATTGACCTCAGGATAAACATATTTTTTTTGTTTTCTTTAAAACGTAAAAGAGGTATTTAGATAGACCTATTAAAATTGACCCTTATAAAGCGTATTCCAAAACTAATTTTCGAATGAGAGAAGCAAACAAAAAAAAAATACAAGGCTCCTCAAAGAATAAGTTCCCAAAACTGGAATACTTGGCCCTTATTCATATGGAGAATTTCTTTCTTACCAATTATTATTCACTTTATAGAAATCTTACCGTTTCTTCGTGATATTACTTTCCTTCAATTAAATATTTTTCAAGTATAAAAAACAAAATCAAATGGTATATAATGGTGTTATAGTATACAAAATCATTAATATGCCTTGGGCGTATCATTAATATTATAATAAATGGCCTTGAGACCTTAACCGACTGACCGCATCTAAGACCAATGACTTATTTTCTCTTATTCGTTGAGTTTATATTTACAAAATAATCTTATTAATTGTTATCAAAATTAAATTAAAAATCAATTTATTAAATTGATTTGGAATTGAGAGATTTAGTATGAGAACACATTTGTTGCTAGCTACTTACAATCGATGCTAGTTCAAACCATAGAATAAGTGTTAAAAATAAGACGTTCCGAAATTTTAGACAAGATACTTCAAAAAATGTGTATATAGCATAGTCATGATTAGTGTAAGCACTTATTTAATTGCTATAATTCTTAAAAGTGGGCCGTTTTCTTTTTTGGAGCCTGGAAAATTTTTAACTGTCCTCACAAGCTTCAAATTGGCAGACATCCAATTTTTTTTTTTTTTGTAATTTTGTTATTGGTAAACAAAAATTTGCTACAAAATAATAATTAAAGCCGCTTATCTTTTTGATATAGATATAATAAAACACTATTTTCGAGCACCGGAACGAAAAAAATACTCATCTGAATGTAACAAAATGTGATACACACAATCTTGACATCTGAAATTTTTCATGAAATTCAAAAATCATGAAATTTTTAAAGTATAAATACAAATTATATTTAATATTAAAATTTTTTTAGGAAAAAATTTTTAGACTATCCCTCCGTTTACATGTTTACAAGATTGTTCCAACTAAATTTCATTTGGATTAGTATTTTTTGAGTTATTTTTCGCGAAATTTGCAAATATTTATGTATATATTTCGCAATTTTTCGACGTTTTGTATGCCTAAGTTATACTGCAGATGTCACTACGTGTTACATAATAAGTTTGTGTATAAAGACACTTATGTTTAATTTCCTGAATAGTTTTATAAAAGTTAAAAATTAAATAAATAAACTCTGTATACTTTGAATACTACATTAAAGATATCTATAAAAATATCATGAAAATAAGTTAATTTTAAATTTTTTATTCAAGGTTTGAAACAGTAGACACTCAATTTATATAAATACAGATGGCCAACTCATATATTTCTTTTACATTAAGAAATCTTCAAGTTTTTGTGGCGTATTTAAAAATAATATGATATGCTTACTGGCACGGCAGAAGACACCCAAAAATGAACATTATAATCATGTAGTTGATTTTAATTAAGTTTAAAGTTGAATACACAGGCAACTAGGCAATTTATTTTAATATTTAAATACAATACATCTAATCATTGCTCTTAAATAAATATATGATTAATTTTTATATTATTAATTCATATAATAATAAAAATTAATTTACAAGCATAGCATGAAACCTTATTTAAACTTAATGAAGTAAGCTTATTAACTAGCTTATAATTTGATTATACAATAACTACCAAAATTAAAAGAATATTCATAATAAAATATATACTTAATACTCTTTAAGCATTCTGCAGTCTAAGCGCTATCATGATACCGAATAAGATTGTGTTCTTTGGTTTGTATTGATGTATAATGAAAGAAAGCCAACACTAAAATTAGTCTGATTATTGATTTTTTAATTCATTTCCGATTCCAGATTTTTTGCACTACCTATATGTCGATTGCAATATTAGCTTTGCGCCATATTATTCGTTGGTTGGTATGCTCATTGGTATTTACCCAGTGGCGGAGCAAGACCTAAATTGGTTTTGGGCGAGGTATGTTTCATAATTCTGTAAAAAAACGTCTAAAAATGTTATTTCTTCTTTTAGGTTTTCAAGAGTAAGTAATGTATTCGAAAATAGAAAATAACACTTTTTTTACAATTGAATGACTAGTTCGAGACATCACATGAAATTTGTTCGAAATATTGACCTCCGAATAGAATTTCTTGTCGTCTTTCACAAACTAAAAATGTTATCGTTATCAAATTTTTTTTTTAAATATACAGGTTAAACTGTCCTTATAAACATTATATATTCGATTTTTCTTTATTTTCTAACCCCCATTGAAAAATCGAAAAAAAAAAACGTTTTGTCTCTGATTTCGGTGAAATATTCAAAAAACATCTATTCAACCATCGGGTGTATAGTTTTTGGGATATCACTATAAATTCAATCCTTAAGGGTCATCATTTCGGGCAAATTCCATCCGATATAACGAAAGCCTGTCACCCAATCGTAAAATAGGTAATATTTTTGTTTTTTTTTTTTAGCTATAAATAAATATATTTTTTGGTTTGGCGGTCTTAGACGTTTTTGTCATAATCACAAAACCACGTAACTCACGAAAAAACATATTTTATATCTCTTTCTAAAAGGCATTTATAATTATAAATTTGTAATCAGCAGCCTCAACTAGCCCAAATACAAATAGTTCAGCCTTTTTTGTTGGAAAGTAAAAAATGGATTAATACTAACATCCCAAAAATTTGAAATTTTACTGTTTATAAACCATTGACAAAAAACAAAATCCCGTATCAGTTTGTGGTGATTAATTCTCAGTTTTTGAAAAAATTGGCTTAAAAATGTCAACAGTTATATAATCAAAGAAAATCAAAAACCGCATCTCTTTTATTTAACATTCTGTATCGTATAATATTTATAACTTTATGACATATTTTATTTTTTATTTGATGTCGAAAGCAAATTTTTCGTGACAATCACAGATTTTAAGTTACCCATAAAACTCCAAGGCTGGACATTTTGGATTACCAGACCGTGGGTAGTTGCCCTCGTCTTCCTCCACCACTGTATGTATTCACTCATATTTGAAAGGAAGCCTTTGATTACCTCTATTAAATTACGACTTTTTGGATTGAAATGATGATTTTCCGATTAACTTATACTCAATATGGGTATGGAATTTGTATATAAGCAATTTTTAAATTAATGATTAAGCTCGCTAAAGAAAGAGCTTTAAAGAAAGGGTGCTACTCAAATCTGCCACGAGCTCTTAGGTTTATGAAGGATGCGTGTTCATTTGTAAAGGAGTTGCATGTCATTAAAGTGATTGTCTTTTATAATCAAGGTATTCTATTTAATTATACCAGTAATGTAGAAAATTATTTGTAAATTATAAAAAACGTAAACCACAAAGCTTTGAAACAACATAGCATCGTTAAAAGAGAATACAACATCAAATATTAATCACAAACCAATATATAATCGATTGTCCGTCCTTACTAGAAGTCCATTCAACCTATTGATGATAGAAAATATATTTATTACAACATTATTGTAATCACGATGATATGAATTCTTGTCGGCAAATGATCGGTTCGATCGAATATGCGGTATATCAAAGAAACAGTTTAGGCTTATTTAATTGTAATTAATTAATTGTGGGCATCTATATAGATATTTCATTTCACTTAAATCGAAATATTTCCTAAATGCTTGTGTGTATGGCTGTATACACAAGAGCATAGTATTTCATGTGAACACATAAACACCGGTATATATATAAACATTTTAATGTTAGTAAGTTCATCCTCTTAGCATATTTATACAAATAAATTATAAAACCAGGGTCGAATTGAATCGAATATGTCTTCTGATAGAGACCTATACCTGCAATACAATTTTTAATGTAATATTCCTTGAATTTTTTTTTCACACAAAATACTCGGTACAAAATTTCCAAATAAAAAATAAAATTGTTATTTTTTGCTTTAGAATCATTTTTCCGGAGAAATTCTTCGACATTCCATATCTTCGGATGATTTTTAACCGTAGCAGAAGGTGTGTCCCAAGTTGATTGTTCGACCAGACATTAAATAATATCCTTCGTGAATATAGCTGGGAACAATTTATTTTTATCGTGAAAATGTACACCGAAATAATAATTTTTGGAGAAGTTGTACGTCATTGTCAAAACATCTGCCATTATCAATTTATAATTATAAAATTAATTTTCCCTGCACAACATTTTTTCTAAATTTTGAGTTATTTCAATTTCAACGAATAAGCACTCACAATATTTGTACCGATAGTACTACGATTTTTGTAGCTTTACCTTAACCATGTTATTCAAATTAACCAAAGGTATTTGAAATCGAGCTACCAGTTGAGAGTCAAGTAAACACGGGATACACGTGAAATATGTATTTAGATTGCCAAAAAACGTCCTTAAACTAAGATAGCCATAGTCAGAAGTGACGTAACTATTCAGTATCGACTAAATATAGGAAGATTATATGCTAAATTCTATTCTCAAAAAATAGTTGGAAAATAATCTATGAGAGAAATCAATAGAGAAGTTATAAATCTCTATTTCATTTTGTTATAATTTCAATTTAATTTTCGAATTTTGTCAGGGAGTCTACCTTCAAATTTTGAATTTTTGTGTATATCAAATACAGTATTAATAATCTACTGTATTGTAAAATTTGTAAACTTTTTTGAAGAAGCAGCATAAAATTATTATTACAGTCCTGTATTCATCACCAGCCGTTTGAAATATACATTCGATGTTCAATCGATGCAAGAATAGTTAAATTTCAGCAAGGATTCATTTTACTAAAGCAACTATCTCAGCACTAACGTAAATTTCGTTATTCGTGAAAGTTTCTTGATACAAAATTCGCTATATTTTACGGCAAATGTAAAAACTAAACTCTATACCACAAGTATATTAAATCAAATTAAATCAAAATTAATCAAATATAAGGTGGTCTCAAACAATACATTTATTATTTTTGGAGGTACAAGTCAATGATGTATTACCTTCTTAACCATAGATTTTGAACATTCATATTTTTCTCATTTTTAATTGTTTTTAAGTTAAGTCTCCTTTTCGTGAAATAAAAATACTGCAATTCAAGTTATTTTAAAAATAATAATTTTAATTTTAAATTTTATTCATTAATAATTAATGTTTAATTTCCAATCACTATACATTAAATTTTTCCCTATACATTACTAGAATACAATGATTATTTTTATAAGTTAGCTTGAATTTGTTATGAGTTAAGAAAGATCTATAAAAAAACAATAAATTTAAAGTATTTTATGTAGGATAATGATTAATTATTGTTCAAACATTAATACACAATCATATGTCGAGTATCTAAACAATTAGCTCTGTTAGTGGTTATCTTCCTTGTTTCTCATCCTAAGGAAATTGATAGGTATTTCCTACATTACTTTGTTAACTCAGATGATACTTTCACATTCAGCTTAATAAGAATTATCTTGTCTGTAATCTTATCACATGAACGTATGTCTGTCTAATGCCTCGACATATATTTTGCCTTCGTAAGATATATATTTGCAACATAATCAATATATCTATCTCCACGGTTAATATCTATGTTTATTTAACTTGCTTACGATGATGATGTAAAAGCGATGATATCAACAAAGTAACTTTACTTAGACTAACGAATAAGCACCACGGTGGTGAGTGCAGAAATGTTAGTGTTCAGTTCAGCATCTTAGTGTAAATAGCAAACTTGTGGTGTGCTGTAAGTTTTGAACAACACAATATGATGCAAGCGAATAAACTCTAGCTATATATAAGATGATGGTGGTTACTAACAAAACCACTTTTTGTTTCTGTATAGTAATTTAGCACTAGCTCCATTGCATCATCGTAGCCAACCATCCTGCTGCATCCGACTTTATGATTATGATCATCATAGCTTAATAGTCCAAGAGGTACTGGTCAGAATATGCTGAACTGAAATGTAATACCGATATTTCAAGTTAGCGAAGTTTCATCACTTTTCTATTCTTTTGAAAATGTTTGTATTTAATAATACCATAGTACATATATGAAAGTATTGCTTTTGAGATTCAAAACCTATATTTCCTTAAATTTAAGTCTTATTTCCTTAAATGACTGCTATGAGCAGTTTTATCTTGACATTAAGACTGAAGATACAGATGTAGAGATACTTTCCAGTAATACTATTTATCTTTAACGTCAATAAATCATTTAAAGAAAGATATTAGGGACTGCGGAAATTTAATTATAAAATGAAACGAATAGTTTCTAAAGAATGATAATAATTCTACTATCATTTCTGTAAAAGCTTGTGGGTATGTAAAATTTTCGATGTTTAAAGTGACGTTGCTTTTAAATTTGTGTAATGTTTTAAACAAAATATTGTCAAATAGTTTTCGACACATATAACTAATTATATATATATATATATATATATATATATATATATATATATATATATATATATATATATATATATATATATATATATATATATATATATATATATATATATATATGTATCGTCACGTATTTCTGCTATTATAACCATCGAGGTCGGAGATATTCATTGGACTGCTAACTGGCCAATGTAAACGTATCAAATATATGTACTCGCATAGTTTAGAATCTGAACAATGATCAAAACTATATTTGAAATCATTTTCTTGTTTTTGCGGCAAAACAGTCATATCTGTACAGGTATTGAGTACTCTAGATCATGTTAACTATTAAAATAATCCCGTTAATGCTCTGGAAATGTAGCAATTTGGGTCCAACGACTTTCAATAAGAATGTGTTGTAATTTTTAAGAGCCTTTAAACTGAACATATACAATTGAAATGTGATAATTTCAGCATAGGCATAGGTGTGGCCTTCATCAAATGTTCAATTCATCTATCCAGTTCCTTTATACACCGTCAACTGTAGATCAAAATACAAAAGACCGTAATAGACTACCGAAACCTGAACTAATTACCAGAAACTTAATTGATACTATTACGAAAATTTTGTAACTGATACTTAGACTAAGAATTAGCTTTATCTGTCTAAGTTAGTTCTTTCTCTTCTCTAACTAATGACACTTCTACACATTTATTATAAATATATGTTTATAATATGGCAGCGAAAGGTATGAGAGATAGGTAGTCGGTGAAGTGACAACCACCGTTTGGATAAAATATAACGAAAAACAAACGGTACATCCGTCGTTGATATCGTCCGCATACATACATACATACATGAGATGTTAGTGTATGTTTGTATTAAACACATCAATATTTAAATCCTTGTTTACCACTAAGCGTACAAGAAAGACTTTGAATATGAAAACTAACCAACCGTTATTACTTTGTGAAAATAATATAATTTCGTTATTCCATTTACAATAAAATGATCTTTTCAATTTTTATTTAAGGCATTAATGTACCTGGCTGAAAAACTTATTGCGAGCGCATGGTTGGAAATAGGAACGAGACATCCGATATTTAATGATAGATTAATGATTTCGCTAATAATTTGTGCTTTCGAAACAATTGCTTCAAAATCCTCAAAAATATGTAATACAACTAACAATCAGGTTTTCTATTAAAGGGATTAATATGTTTGATAAATTGGTCATAGACCAATCATGGACCATCACGAACTTGAATCCAATAAATGAATTTTGCTCACTTAACAATTTTCTAAATTAACATAAATTCATTTTTAAGGTCTTAACTATGTCATCTAAATTTTCGGTCAGTTGAACAACAAAATGTGTGAAATTTTGATCCAAAACCCACCTTGTTAAAATATGTTATTATATAACAAATCTTAGGAACTATATCGACTTCGCATTTAACCAACCACTCTATTAAATATAGTTCTATCATTGTCTCAATAAGATGATTGATGACAATGAGGTTGAATCATGCTCATTCACGAATAAAGATCCACTATTTAGGTCATAATAATTTTAAAGTCAGTACTTCAGTTTTATTACAAAATCTTACCTAAAAAGTTAACTACAAATAAACAGTAGTGGATAAATTTGTTTGCTATTTGTTATACCCATAAAACAGTTCATTTGCTATAGAAGAAAAGACGATTGTAGTTTTTAGCGCAAAGTAAACAAACTATTTATACTAAATTGCGTCATAAAAACAAAATTAATTATTCAATATGTTTTCAACAGTAGTGTAATTGTATATATAGTGTAAAATTATATTATTAAGAGAAGTAAATGATAATTATCCATTAATTGAATAATAATTCAAATTTTTTGGTAATAAATTTTGTTTTTATATTCGAAAGAAAATGATTATTTGTTGCATACATTGGCATTTTTTAATTAAAATTTTTTTCAATTGAAAGTAAAATAATACTTATACATTTTCAAAACTTTGGCTAGCGTCCAGAAAGTGTTTTGTTTACAAAAATTATTATAACCGAATCAAGATTAATGTAAAATTCAAAATTGAAATGCAAATTAATTCATAAAGGTTGCCTTTCCTTTGTCTTGAATATATACTTGAAATATATACCCGCGTAAGTCTACATCCCGTGGGAATATCGGGTTAAAAGTAGGCTATGTGTTGAGAGATATATTGTATAAGCTTAATTATTGTAAAGTTTCATTAAAATCCATTCAGTAGTTTTTGCGTGAAGAGGAACAAACCTCCACGCATCCACACATCCACACATTAAAATTCAAAGTTAGTTTACTTTTTTTCAGGCTAATGAAAAAAAGGTAGTTGCTATTACAAATGACTATGGGATACCCTATTTATTAACACTTCCCACAGATTCTTGAAATAATTGATAAAAAATTAAATTTCAAGTAAACATATGCTAAAATAAGCTATGCATAAAATAATATCAAATTAGATGAATTAACCACTTTTTGGGTAAATATGTTAAGTATCGCAAAATAATTCAATTTAATGTTTCTCGTCTCACTAATGACACGTTTTGGTTTAACCGGTATATAACAGTTATTACCTAATAATGTTTGGAAACCTGTGGGAAAAAAATAGATTTTGATTACTTAATCAACTAACGGCATATATTATATTCACAAATTTGAAAACCAAAACGAAATACAACTTAAACAAAATAAAAATCAGTACAATAGGTAACGACAAATATCATTTTTTCAAATTAAAAAAAATGAAATACGACTTAAATAACAAAAATAAGAAACAGTAACTATTAACGACAAATATTATTTTTACAAATTAAAAACATTATATATGTGGAACTTCAACGATATTTGCGGCGCACGCCAAAACATGTCACCGATTGTACAATTTTTTCCTACTTACTTGACACTTCTCGTTATTTTTTGGAGAATTTACACACTTTCTTTATAAATTATAGCCTATGTGTTAATATGATGTATAAGCTAAATTATTGTAAAGTTTCATTAAAATCCATTCAGTAGTTTTTGCGTGAAAGAGGAACAAACATCCACACATCCACATTCACAAACATTCGGCTTTATAATATTAGTAGGATAGATAACTATACCTTACTGTTATGTTGATCTAAAAATTGGTAAATAAAACAATTATTAATGATGAGTTAGTTAAACGTCTACACATAGTGTCATAAAGGTCATGGCCCATACTATTCATCATAAATTCATTTGTATTTACTTGATCTACTATTATCATAAATAAAATGTATAATAAAAATGAATAACACAAACGTAATGATATAAAAGCCTTTCGCATTTTTACTTCTTACATTTTTTTTTAAATACATACAATTCACGCTATGTTAGCAACCAACTGAAGCATTATATTTTTTAACATTTATTTTTTTTATAGTAGGTAATATCTGATATTAGTCTAGTACATTAATTCAAAATGTGCTAATTGATAAAATCTACGAGTTAATAAGAGCAATTGATTATCATTCGATTCAGTATAATGTCCAAAAAACTGTGTAAAATTTGCATATTCACCCAGAAACAATTAATTCACTATATAAGCAATTAAAATTTCGAAAATTCGAAAAATGTATAAGCAATTTTTTTTTAAATGAAGAAAAATTTTACTTACAATAAAACAATTTTTTTTCGTATATTTCAGCTCAAATTTATTAAGGTATTTTAATTTTGACATTTCGGGAATTTTGCTGGGTGTCAATATAAGCCATCATTTTAAAATATGCACACCCCCAATGTCCAAGAAATATATTTGAACAGGTTTTTTTAGAATATATCACTTGAAATATAAAACTGACATTAAGTTATAAATAAGAATCTTATTCATTTATTCTATAGCTTACAAAAGCATTTTTTGTACAAAATATTCTTCCTTCAAATGCTTTGTTTTAATACAGCCATAATTAAAATCTGACTTTATATTAAATAGTAGACAAAATTATTATTTTTTAATTTCAAGCAGGCATCATTTAAATTAAATACAGTGATTTTACCACTCTTTTCGAATGATTTTCTAAAGTTCGTAAATATCTGCAGTATTTAAACAAATTGATGTAGAGCTATTGAATTTTCATTCTCTCATAACTTCCCAAAAGTTTTTTATAATATGAAAATTTTCTAAAATATTATTCTAAATTTTTTTTCGTTTTGAACGAAAATCGTGGGTTAAGTATAAGTATAACAATTCATTTAAAAAAAAAAATATCTTAAACGCGAATCTGCTCTTTTCAAAAATATCAAACTTATGGCCCAGAAGTAGATAAAATTATTTTTTTATTATCTTCGTTTATTTTTTTATTTATTTTTATGGTGTAACTAGTTAAGTTCTTCTGTATAAATAATTCGAATTTTTAAAATTTTCAAAATTATTTTTCGAAACGAATATGCTATAGTAGCCAAGTTTTAACTGCTAGTATTAAGAGTTCACACGTTTTGAATCAGAGGACTAGACTATTTTTTTTATATTTTTTTTTTTTTGTTGAATATAAAAGTTAAATGTTTTCTATATAAAAACAATTGTCATGTTACATTAAGTCATCGAAATCAAACACATATAAGTATAATAATAATAATAATAATAATATATTATTATTATAAAATAAATAAATAATAATATAAGTAAAATAAAGTAAAGTATTATAAAAGTGGGAAGATGCAGAACCGTAACAACATAACCAGTTTCACTCACAATCATCATCATGATCAAACAACAAGAATATAATATTGTGGCGTAATGTTGTGTCTTCGAAGTTCAAATCTCTTCTTCTTCATCTACATCGTCTTCACTTTTATATGTATTTATACCTATATACATTTGTCGTACTGAATGATTCGATTTACTAAAATTAGGCCAGGCGTGCATTTAGCTATGTCACTATTGCCTTCCAGTCCAGAGTAGTAAGTACACGTACTCAGCAAAAAGTACACGTACAAGTAACGGTACTGTTCAGTGGTATCGAAAATATCTTAGTGCTACTTTCCCAGAAGTCCTTTGTTATCACGAGAACAGATAATTTCATAAGGCAATATAACGCGCATTAATTTATTTTTATGGTTCATAACAAATGTTCTGTCTATGCTGTGTCTTAATGTGCCCCTGAATTCGAATCAAAAACTATGTTATGTACACTGATGGCTTTTTCAAAAGCTAAGAATAATGCTATACTGAATATTCCATGTCTATAATATTATCGGTAATCTGTAATAACTCATCCATTAAACCATTCATCCACAAGAACATGCCTACAATAAATCTCTTTAAATCCTTAAACCGGTAGAATTCAGAACAAGAAACTATGTAAATGATCTAAAATTTGTGATTCATACAAATACTCAATTTGTCCCATTGCTCCTTAGATGATCTTTTACAGTCATACACATGTGAGACCTATGAGGGTATCACGATACATTCTGTTTGATGTCATTCGTTGCCATTTATTAACAGAGTGTGACAGCCAAATCCAATGTCTCTGCCACAGATAAAGTGCTGTATGTGTTCTTTCCGCAAATGATCTACAAACATTTAGCATTTCAACATTTTTTTTTTCATTATTTGTAAGGGTTATAGGATAATATAACGACAATAAATTAAAAAAGATTTTTAAATGGATCATCAAATGTATAATATAGATATAACGACTCAAAATCACAGGAGTAAGAAAATGCTGATTTCGTGTCTGAATTTATCCATCAAGAACCAAGATTATGCTCAGTGTGAAACAGAAAAACTAACGTATTTGAATAGACTGCTCGGCGTAAATATCAAGCATTGCCATATAATCTATATCTGGACATCCACTTAAGTGAAGGAGGGTTTCCAAGATTTTATTTAGTTTTTCTCTGTAAAATTATTTTTTAATCCAGTTCCCATAATATTTTTCTGGTTTATTAAAATGATTGTTCAAAGCACATTTAGTCACTTTTAGCTCCTCTCTTATGCTCCGACACTACACTAGCAACAATTCCGCAATGGTATGACTGAAGGATGAAAACTCCAAATGTATTAAAAAAAAGACTTAATGTTTATAGAATTCTATCTTTCTGTGGATTCGTTGATTCGTTGTTTGTTTTGTTCAAGAGTAAAAGAAAATTTTGCAAGTTTTTGCTTATTGTTAAATTTGATTATAATCACATTACCAAGTTGTACCGTTTTGAATACAACATATGTCTCGGATTATGAAACGATAATTTAAAATAAGTGAATAGGTTTTGGTCCCTGGTGAAATAAGAATAAACTTTTGTATTTTTTTAAAAATATTGTTTCACTTTTCTGAAATTTTCCTGTACATTTTGACAAGCGCTCGTTATAAGCTGCATCAGAAGATATCTTACACGTTCAATCGTTCGCTCTGTAACTATTTATGTCTGTATGTATGTTTGTGTATGTGATGACTTTGCGTTTTTTTATTTTATTTTTTATTTTAAACATACTCACTCGACTCGTATGATATTGAGTTGACAATATAATAGTGTGTTTGTTTGTAATATTAAATGAATAAATTATTTTTATCACGAAATATAATGAGTACGATTATTATAACTATTATTATTAATAATAATTTATGTACAGTGTCTTAAATTATAATTTATACTTTATGAGATTATTATTATTATTGTTAGTTGAGAATAAATATATACATAAGTTTATTAACATTAGCTTAATATGATAATAATAAATCGAATATAATTTGACATCGATGAGTAAAGAATCCATACCTCTAATGACTCTTATCGTAAGTATCAAGGTATCAAGACAAAATGCGGTCCATATCATACGATCTACGTTTTTCGTTGAATTATTTTATTAATATTATTTTATTAATATTTTTATTATTATTATTATTTTGTTTGTGTGTGTATTTATTGTATTTTGTGTTTAATTTAAACCCTCACTGTATTTCTATAGCACTATTGTGTTTTAGCTGTTCGAAAAATGCAGATCAGAAAAGAGAAAAATTCATTAGTAAATTATGATGTGTACATAGACGTAAAAAAACTATAATAGCGTGATTATACCACCTATACAGACAGGTAAATACATTTATTTTCCTATATCTAAAATCTAATACTGTTAGATAGCTATTGTTTTTACGTACACGTTATATTTTTCAGCAAGTATAACATAATACAGTGAATGAGTGACTTTCTACTCGGTGAAAAGCTCCTTGTTTACAAATTATAATGCTTTAAACACGTAGAGATTCAAGAACTTAGTTCAAGAACTAGTTTCTATTACAATGTCTTATTTTACTTATAACCACGTTTCAAACATTAGTAGAAAAAGTTATAGTTCAATTTTAAGGGTTCCGCAACCAAAGGATTAAATGGGACCCTATTAATATAACTCCTCTGTTTGTCTGTCACATGAATCGTGATAGATACTTGAAATATTCACAGATGATGTATTTCTGTTGCTGCTATATCAACAAACTCTAAAAACCAGATAATAAATAAAAGAGAGGGAGGGGTTATAGTTAATGGTACGCACCTATTCGTGTGCGAATCCTACTCGTGCTAGCGTTATATACTTTAAACTAAAATTAATACACTCATAAATGTCCTATATTAGTCGAGATTAAAATGCGATTATAGACCTTGAACAATAAATGGATTCCATAAAATATAGGTTTGAAATGTCTGATAAATTCTTGCCTCTAAGTTGACACCTTGCAAATTATATTAAACATTTAACAGCCATGGTCATGATCACAAAAAAGCATACATCACAATTCGACCTCAATTTTTATTTCAAAAAACCAAAAATTATCTAATTAACAATATCGTTTATTTACAAAGCCATGCATAAATATCATTGAATTTATATAATAATATCTGTTGAATATAATTTATTACAAGTTCATCACTATTTAATTACGCACTTAAAAAAAAAAAAACAAAAAACCAGTTTATGAATTTTAATAGTATTAAATAGTGATTTATAATATAATTTAGTGTATTGAAAAAAAATACTTCCCTAATATTATTCATTATATTTTAAGTGTATATATAATACTATCATAGGCTCATTCAATAGTGATTCATTTGAGTTCAGTTGCATTGGACTTGTTGCATAAACATGAACAATCCAGATACAGAAATCAACAGACATTTTTTTCTATTTATTCACTTATTTGTTCACATGAGATTAAGTCTGGCTGATTAGTCTGACCGAATTTTACATATAACTTTAGTTTCTTTTTTTGATTTTTAACAATAAAAACTTTTCGAGAAAGTGAACTTTAAAGAAGTGAACTTAAAAGTAAAAAATAACTTTTAGCAATAACAATTAAATAATTTCGTTCTGAAAAATTATCTTTCGAGGTCGGTGCCGATAATATTTTTACCTAAAAATTGAATCGTTGCGAAGATTGATTTTTTGCGAAGTATTTTGATTTTTTACACTTTAGTATTATCCCTAGAAATTTGTCTTTATACAACAAGTGAATATATTAACTAACAGTGTCTTGTTAAGATAAATTTTGGGTCATGAATCCATTGGTTTCAATGTGAGGGAGTTTGCTGTTTCACGAACTTGAAGTCACAGCTAAGCACAAGAATACCCAAGCCGAATAGCCAAATATTTTATATGACAAGGACAAGAATACCCAAATATTTTAGATCACTATTTGTTTTTGCGTCTTAATGAGGGACAAACTAATTATGTAATAATAAAAGTTTGTTGGTGCTATCGATAATTGCTAGCATTTTGAACTGTAGGGTACAACTAATGCAATCGGACGTATTAATTATTGGGTATAAAAATATTAATAAAAACAAATAAAACAAATAATCTATAGCCTGTTTAAACTCTTAAGCGACTAAACTATTAGGGCCCACTTAAGCTTATAAACAACATTAAAGTAAGACAAAGATAACTGTATAATTGGTAAGCTGGACTTCATTAAATGATTCAAATCACTCGAATAGAATTTTATACACCAATCAATTCAAGCTACAGTAGGGTCAACGATTAATAAATATACTCTAGTTGTATGTTTTAAATATACGCATTTCGCAATTTAGGTACACATGTTTGTAGTTACTATAAAGTTAAATGTTATGGCGCCTGGCCATAGGGCAATCAACTACTTACTTCTTAAATAAAAATTAATAATAAAATATTATGACAGCAGTTTATTTTTAACTAAATAATGTAACATGGACATAAATAAAAGAATAAAATATGGGTAATCGGTTTATATTCAATAGACTCTTAATTATTTTTTAGTTTAGGGCAAATTAGTTTAACAGTATTATATAAATTTTATAACGGAAATGATTTTTCATTTTAATGGTTTATTAATACTTGTTTGCTTCTTATAAAATGACCCTGCAATTTTATTCTGTGTATAATCAAATAAAAATTAATGATAAATGACTTAGAATTTCATTCGGTAACATGTTAAGTGAAGAATTGGTTAATAATAAAATGTTAAATACAATACTACGTTCTACTCGTTCTTCATCCGCGACGACTATAGAATCGGGCTTAAAGAGAAATCATGCATAATGATGTGATCGTGAACTCAAACTCAAACATGGCTCAACGGATTTGGTTGACATTTTGCTCGCATACAATTAAGTTAAACGATATCTTATTTTTATATATTCCTAAATAGTGTTCCATAAGACACACATTTAACTTGGTTGAACTGGATACTTTCTGTAGTCAGCGACGGATTTAGACTTGATGCCGCCCTAGGCCCGGTTTATCGCGCCGCCCTTAATGTTAGAATAAATTTTATTTATTATAAAATATATTGCAATATATTCATTTTAAATTTCATATAACTTTATTTCATTAGAATATAATTTTTAATTATAATTAATAAAAATTACATGTTTTTTTTAAATATTAATCAATATAAAAATTTATTTTTCCAGGCTTTTGCCCGAGCAAAAATATCCATTATATCATTTTAATCAATTTCTTGAACTAGTTGAGATTTAATAGACAGTAATGCAAGAATATTAAGTCTATCTTTA
This sequence comes from Chrysopa pallens, assembly GCA_020423425.1. Classification (NCBI taxonomy): domain Eukaryota; kingdom Metazoa; phylum Arthropoda; class Insecta; order Neuroptera; family Chrysopidae; genus Chrysopa; species Chrysopa pallens. The sequence goes on along the minus strand of CM035594.1, from coordinate 11,780,029 downwards.
CCCATAGTTGCTCGTAAATAGGTTTTCACTCTTTTCAAAATAGAAAAAGATCTTTCTCCTGAAAAATTTGTAGCCGGAATTCTCAACAAAATTCGTAAAGCAATATCAACATTTGGGTAAACATCTCGAAGACTACGTGAATGTAATAAATTGCATATATTTTGTGCAGAACGTACATCTTCCGTATTTTCTGAAGAATCCTCGAGTTGGTAATTTTAATGAATACTGTTAATCAGTTAATCAGGATACTAGTTTATTGGCAAGATTTTTCAATTCATTTGTATCTATTTCAGATAATTGGTCGAGGAAATTGAAATTAGTCATTTTTAAAAGCGTTATAAGCATATGATTAATTTCAGTAATGAAACAAAAAATAAAGAACATCACTCGATAAAGACTATTATTGATCTTTTAAACAATTAATATCTTATTCTTAGACTTAAAGGAAATAAAAAAATTGAATTATTATATATTATAGAAAATTTTTTACAGAAAGTAATCTGAACTCATTTTCAAGGGGGACTGTCTTTATTTTTTTAATTCTCTGAAATTTTAGTATTTCAAAAATTTTGCCGCCCCTCGAATCATGCCGTCCTAAGCCCAGGCCTCGTGGGCCTAGGCGTAAATCCACCTGTAGTTCGTTTACTTGATAATCCCACAAAAAGCATACATTTTTTGGGTAATAAAAGGTCATATTTTCTGGAAAAGTAACGAACGGTAGTAAATATGGATCATACGAAAAGAATCGCGTGAAGGCTTGGAAAGTGATTTATAGGTAATCTGGATAATCTACATATAAAAAAATTTGATGAAAAGTTGTGTCCACGCCTTGTTCTCCTCCATCTCTTCCAATTCGAGTATTTAGTACCTGAAATGAAAGATATTGACTCACTAAGTATTCCGAAATGAAAACAATCTTTTTATATTCATTATAATAAGAGATATCTAAGTTTGAGTGGAGAAAAATTTAAATTATTATCAACAAGTATTGCTGCGGACAAAGGTCTACTAGTATGTTTTAAATTGTTTGCAACGTTTTATAGAGAATTCAGCCTAGTTACTTAGAGTGTATTTGCAATCTTTCGAGGATGAAGTTTTCGAATTGAGAAATAATTTTTGATTTTTGTTTCAATGTATTAAAACATATAATTTCAAATTTCCCGTAAATGGTAATATTTTACGTGAAGAAAGTTATCGATTAGGTTTTAAAATTCACAACCATCATGACCTGTTTACAATTCGTGTAGATTCGATATTGCACTAAAAAAATGTTTTTTTTTTTTTTTAATCTATAAAAATAAATTTATAATTTAATTTATTTATGATAAAAGTTTGTGGTTGAAATCAGTCGGTCATGTGATGATGATGATGGAGGCCACGTACCTCTTTGTAAATAAATATTACTTAGAATTGACTTGATAATGAACCACAAGTTATATACACTGAATATTGTGGTTTATAATTTGTGTATAATGAATGAAACTCCTCTGCTTTCCGGTGTCGTACATTTAGATCGTAAACAACCTGATTAGGTCTATTTAAGTCAAACATAAATAATTAGAAGTTTTTATAAGATATAGGGTAAGCTCGGCGGAGAACGACGTAGTATTTAGGAGACACTATAAAAATCAAAATAGTGATGATTTTTCCAAAATACCTGTATTAAACCAATATTTAATCATTTAACTATAAAATAACACAAAGTATTCAACAAAATTTAAGATGAAAAAAATAATAAAAAATTTTTTCGGAATATCTCGACTGGCCGTCTCTCTTGTAGTGTCCGGAGGAGATATTCATGTTACTTTTATCTCTTTGCTTTAATTTGCTGTTCTTTTGCTGTGTGCGTATGAGAAGTTAAAGTAATATCTAAGTGCCCTGTGACTGCATGATGTATTAGATCTATAATAGCCGTTGTCTCGAAATAAAATGAAACTGTTACTGAGCTTTGACATACAGTTGGATAAGTCGTTATTTCTATCGGGCTGCTAAGAAAAACATACTAAGGTTGTGTCCATCTTTACCAGCCCAAATGTGGCCATCTCTCCTTGATGGCCACATAAATATAAAAAAGAATAACTAAAAATTCCTGACAGTTTTCATGTACGAATCCAAATTTCTTCAATACCACTGGGAGTAAAACATAAAACTACAAATTTTTATTCAAATTTCATCATCATTAGATGTGTACACATAAGATAACTTATTCCTTTGGAAAACCCATTAACCGGTGTTTGCTTACTTTTTGATTTAATTTCAATATTATTTTGCTGCTTGTGGACTACGTTAATAGAAGTGAAGCATGGTGTTTCCAAAAATAATAGGACTGGCCAATGTTTTATAATAATTTTTTTTAAAATTATCATAGATGTCCTTGTTGTGAAATATGTCACCTTAAAAATACTGGCGGCATAGTGGACTAACCTCAATCGATAATAAATTATATGCATATATACGGAAAATATCAAATAAATATTACCGAATATAACGAATATTTTGTGTTTTAATACTAACCGAGAATTGTTACGCGAAGTGGGCAAGCATCAGCTTGCGTTTGTAGTAGATACTGGTTCAATTTACTTGTACCTACGTGTGAAATATGAAAGTTTTATTAAAAATAAAATATAAAATTATTTTACAGATAGGGTGGTGGTGGTTGGTTGATTTGTTGGTTGTTTAGTTACTTTTAAACAATATTTATTATAGAAGTTTTACTTCGTAACTGTAGAACTGTAGCTTTATTTAAAATTATGTACTTAATTATGTATTATATTATAAACAGTATTTATAATCATATGGAAGCAATAAAATATTATTATATCTGATAACGAGAGTTTGTAAAGACTTGAAGAAACATACACACACATTAATTATGATTAACCACGAATTTTAAGGCTCTCAATAGGCCTTCAACAGGGGTGTTTCAATTCCACCAATCTTCGTCATTGATAACATCGATAATTACAGAGAATTAACCATATTATTAAAAATAAAATAATTAAGCTAAATTTAGAAAATGATTGTCAAGTTTTAAGGCAAAAAATGTAATGTATTTAAATTTCTAAGCTTTTTGAAAGAGAAAACTAAAAGAAGGTAAAAATTTATTAATTATTTTTATTAGTTATTTAATAAAATTCCTACTACTAATTCAAAAATAATAATAAGGAATATGTCTAACAATATGAAGTTTGTGAGGACAAACAAAAATTTTACGGATCCAAAAAGAAACAGATCCACTTTTAAAATTATTTTTTATCATAATTAAGCCCCTAAACCCCTATCTATAGATATAAATATATATATTATAGCAACAAATAAATATTTTTAACAACAAATACAAATTATAATAACTATATAATATAATTTTACTATTTTTGTTATAAATATTTAATATTTACCCGTCAATTGAATTTCATGGTAGTAAAATTTTTGGGAACATAGTGATTAAAAAATAAATCACTAGATAGCGCTTAGATCGCATGTCAAAGATAATTGATTAAGGAATAGACAAAAACCAATGCTACAAACCTTCATAATTTTAAAAACTCTATATAACGTATTACTGGATAACACATTAATGTAAGTACCCACAAATGCGTGAGGTATTAAGTATTTGAATTACTTTCATAATGAATACATACTCATGTTTTATAAAATATAATTGATACAATATGAATCTGTTAACAGTTTAAAGTATAATGAATTATTAATTTGTAGCTACAGTTTACCTCCATCCTATTTATTAAATTATAACGGGTGCTAAAAACAAAATTTTATTTGTGTGATATATTTTTTTATAACTTTACCGACTTCTTCAAGGACCAATTATTTAAAATACTTAAATAATTTGAATTATTAATAAGTTTAAGCCTTGGTGATTGTGATTTTATTCATCTTATTAGATGATATTTTTTTCAAATTCTACGGAATATAATAATTTTTACAATTTATCTATATTTGCTGTTTAATTAATTTATTTTCTTACGGGAGTCTATATATTTTTGGTATTTTTAAAAATATAAATTATGGTATAATTTTTAGCGACTGAAGATGGCTGTAAAAACAATTAATAGCGCTAGAGCAAATTATTAATTCATATTATTTTGTAAAATTGTGGGTCCTTGAGGAGATATATGTTTTAAAAAAGAATTTTGTACCCCGCAGAAATGCTCATTTAAACTTAAGTAGGTAAATTATTCTATTTTAGCTTTGTCAGCGGATAATTGTATCTAAGTAGCTCGTATAAAGATATTATATTTACTTATGTATTCAAATAAAGCTTTCATTGAATTTCTTGCAAAAGTTTTTATTTTCGTGGGAGCAAAACTGTTCAAATTTTAGGGTATTCTCTAATTATGGCATTGGCATTCTCATTACCCTTTCTTATGGCAACCCTTCGTAATTTGACTTCCCATAATCTAAACAATCTTCTTCAATCAATTAATTGAACTAATTACAAATAAAGGCCAAATATCTTTCTAGCGAGCGTATATCACTTGGAAATACGTGGTTTTTTTTCCGAAACTTTATTGGAATATAATGGACATCTCTGAGAAAGCCTTCAATTGCTTACTTGTTAGATATATGCCTTTCCTCCGCTACTGACAAGAATTCCTGCTCCCTAATTTGTCTATCCAATAAATGGATTTTGAAAATTGTACTCCATAATTCATTAAATATAAAGATTATAAAGATTTCGTATACATTTTAGATATGATTAAAATATTCGAATATATAATAATATAAGTTCTCCTTCTGCCTGCCATACCATAATGAAAGGAAATTATAATTATCTAAGTAGATATGATATATAAAATAATAATGCCTGTGGTAAATAACATTAGTTAAATTAATAATTTTATATAACACTAACGAACTAAAAACATTCTACTTTAGAACAAGAAGTAAATAAGTATAGTGTACATAAATACGTATATTATGATACATATTTCATTTTAAAATTATATATCTTTATAAAAATATCAGTCTTCTGTACGTACGTTTGTCATCGAACTCTTTGTTAACGATTGGATCGGTATTTGTAAAATTTTGTAGCTGTGACAGTTTGTCGATCTGCTCAACTCATTTAGAACATACAAAACTCGAAAATTATTCATCAATTTTTGATAATGGTTAACAATAGTTCAGATATTTGATGTGGTCCGAAATTAGAATAATTACACTTATCAATTACCTTTCCGAAGATACAGCGCTCGAAAATTACCTCGATTTTTCACTTGAATGATAAAAGCTTGTGAACTGTTCATCTGACATTGATGAAACTTTGTATATAGATGCTTGTTAAAGGTTTTCAGTCGATTAAATTGTGGTTTTTTGCAAGCGTTCCTTTTAAATGTTCGATATTTGTGTAATTTTCTTGATGTGACAGTTTATCGGTCTGTTTAATTCATTCAGATGAACACACATTTAAAACATCTGAATTAATATTCAAAAATTTAAGAGAGTGATAAATAACATATTTGGTATGGTCCCATTTTAGAAATATTTCACCTATCAAGTACCTTTCCGCATATGCAGCGCTCGAACCTTACCCCTTTTTTTCATTTGAATGCTAAAATCACGTGAACCATTCATCTGACTTTGATGAAACTTTGTATATACATCGCAAAAAACTATTTCTAAATATAAGATTTTTGATTTATACACTCTTCGTTTTTATGCCAACTTTGTGCATTCCATATTTCATTGGAATCGCTTGATTAATTTTTATAAAATAATGAAAACTTTTAACATTGTCTAATTTTCACTTTAAAATTTTTTAAAAAGTACGAGCTCCGACGTTATAATCATTATCATGTATCAATAGATATTCTTTTATTTTGAAAATATATAGATAAAGTAGGTAAAATTATTGTGAATGATGAAACGTGGGTGGAGTTGATAAATTTTATTACGATATTTACATTTTCAATTTAATAAAGGGGAGTTCGAATGAATATAAATTCGAAGTAACTCGAAACTACACCCGCAATTTTTTTTAAATTTTAAAGTGAAAATTAGAGAAAGTTAAAAGTTTTCATTTTTTTTATAAAAATGAATTTTCACAAAATAAATAATTCAATTATTAATTTTCATTATTTTTAAGTTATTTGTGAGCCGAAATTTTGTCTTTATGAAGTATGTATATAGATGATGTCCCATTCTGTCATACAAACCCTCTAAAGGTAAAATTAACATTTTTATATTTTGATGGTTGGAAAATCCGTCATTAATTAAAATAATTTTTGTGACTTATTGATTTAAAATTCATCGACGGAAGCTTTCAAAGCCGGCCCGGGTTGCTAGTATATGTATATAATAATATATTTTTACTTTTCTTTTTGTATAGTTTTAAAATATTAAAGAACTAACTTTTATACAAGCAAGTTTGTTAAAGAAAATGTTTGTTAAGAAAAGTTATTATTGTAATACAAATATAATACAAAAATTTCATAATAATTATATTTTCGTGTTGAAGAAACTTTTCTTCTATTTTTCAACTATAAAAAAAGAATATATAAAGTTGCAGCCAGCAATTTAAAATGTTTTTATTTGTATCAAGTAATATTATAAGTATGTGTGTTTAAAAACACCTTGATGTTCAAGAACATTGATTTCACGGAACAGTAAAATTTCTTGAGACGACTTCAACGATTTTCACTGTCATTTTTTTTTAATTTGTAATTCAATTACGGTAGTTTCTATGGAACTATCGTTACGAGATAAGGGAACTTTTATTATTCCAAGATGTTACTTATTTGGTTTGGTAATATTTTTGATCAAACTTTACTTTTTGATTTATGGTTAAAATATCTTTATGAACAATACTTTTTAATTTATCCAAATAATATTCAAGTAAGATAATAAATTTTTAAATTTTTCCAAAATGTTTGCGATTGTATTAGAAAACATTCAAAAATCGATAAAAAGTTCAAACATTTTTATTCGCTATGTATGGATTTTTTAGGTTCTAATTATTCAACAATAACATTTATTTTGTGATCGATCGATAAGTTTTCGAGATATTGCATGAAATACATCCGATTATTCGGCCTCTATATCGGATTTCTAACAATATCTCAAAAACTAAGGATCCAACCGTTTTAAATAGATGTTATTTTTGAACTTTGCGGATCAAAACTTCCGTTTCTTTTTAATATCTGAATAAAGGCAAGTAACAATGTTTAATCTAAAAATTAGTATTCAAATTAATAAAGTGTATTTAACTTTTAACCCCTTATAATGTTAAACTACCCCTGAAAAAAATTCCGAAAATTCGAAAAAAAATTGTTTATCTTATTTAAAAAAAGTAAGGTTTTAAGGGTAGTTTGAGAGGTAGATTTCAAAAATAATTCCAAAGGTCGATTTTGCGGATGTATTTCATGGTATATCTCAAAAACTAGTCAACCGATTGTAAAATAAATGTTATTTTTGAATTTTTGATACCTTAATCATCCTAGAAAACCCATAAACAGCGAAAAAAACTTTTTTTTACTTGTCGACGGTTTATTAAGTTTTTCACAAAAGTTTTAAAAAACACCTAAAATTAAATCATTCACAAGAAGTATACTTTTCGACAAAATTTACAATTGAATGATTCATATTCAAGTTACACTAAATCTTTTCAAATTTTCAGGAAGCATAAGGGGAGAAGTACGTTCTTAGTGTACTTTAAGGTAGGTAGCAAAAACTACTAAAACTGGACCAAAGCATCTAAATGTGCCTTAGGCTTTTTATAAATATAATGACGCCCCTATAGCAAACGATTAATACAGGTTGACTGACAGCATCTGTTACAGAAAAATTCTGGCTAACAATTGTTTTTGTATTTATAATTATATTTTCTATCCGGGTACAGAATTTAAGGTTTTAGAAAATATTTGGAGGATGCCCGAATTGTATACAAGGTTATCGTTTGACAACGCGCTTTGTTGAAAGATGCTCATAACTAACCAGGATAAAACTCATTTTTAGTTACAGTTCACTAAAATTTACTTTTTAGTTTAGGTACAATTCACATTTCATTCGAGAGATATTATGCATTCAATAAAAGAAATAATACTGTTGAACACCCTCCAGAGACAATAAATGATAAATATATAGATTTTAGGAATTCATAAATAAATTAAATAAAAAATAAATACCTCAATTACATACTGTGACCTACAATAACCTTAGTATGTTTCAAGGACTTATTGCTTCAGTCAAATACTATACCACATATATAATAGGATCAATGATCGTGTATACTATAACCGGAAATGTTAAAATTTTTAAAATCACATGTACTTTCAAACTGATAAAATATAATCATTTCTCAGAACTTAACCACTAAGTAATTTTATTACAAAAAAAAAAAAAAAAAATACAAAAATTATAAAAACTATGTCGATATCACAAGGCCATTGTAACAAAACTGTAAAGATTTTATTATCTATTCTTAGAATTTTATGTATAAGCGATTTAATTACTTTTGTAGTGTTTTGTAATATTTCAGTCTTTGGGCAAATCGATCTTGAGAATATTGTATTAAATAGTTGTGTAAGACATATTTTAGACAGTTTGAATCTTGATTTATCTATATTTTTTTCCAGTTTTCAAATGACTCTGATTTAGGGGTTGTTTCTTAGAAACAAAAAACAAAGTTAATTCAGGGAATCATTCAAACCTTTCTGTTCTGACCTAAATTTTTTGTTTGCATATATATTCTGATATTAAGAACACACAAGCTTATTCAGAACAATGGGTCGCTTTCAAACAGAATCCTTTTTCTTATTAATTGAATAATTCAAGATTGCATAAACAAAGATCACATAGTCTGTTCGATTGGCAGTTTAGAAAATGCAACAACAGTGTCCCGTGGTTGCATACTAAAAAATTTTAATACGCAATCCATTCGATTGTCACAATTAAAGAATTCATTGTCTACGTTTCTTAAATCCATTGAAATCATCAAACATATTTTAAAATATCTTGGCAATTAAGTATGGTTTTACTTTGTAGTGTCGTTGAAGAAAATCTGAGCAAGAAATTGATCTTTTGCAACTAATGTATATAAATTTATTATAAGGGGTAGTGAATATAAATCGCAGTTTTCAAATAAAGAAAACTTGAAATTGAATTGAAGTACAATTAGACCAGAGTAGAAGCAGTAAAATATGATAAAAAGTGGAAGAAAATTACAGTAGGATAAACCCATTGGAAACGCGAGATAAAATGATGCAAATGAAAGGAAAAATAAATTACGGGCGATCTGAGTTCGGGAAGTAGGGGGGGGTGAGTTTTTAAGGGTAAAACACGGTTTATTTCGATTTCCGGAAAAACTACAAGTCCTATGGAAAAAATTTAAATGGCAAAGTTGTAGGTAATAAAAATATCTACAACTTTTGTATTTACACTTTTTTCACATTACCATAAAAATTTTTCGATTGACAATTAGGGTGCTTTTTCTATATTTATTCAAAATAAGATGAAAAAATAAATATTTTAAATCAAAAAAAATTACAGTGTATTTGGAACATAAAAAGGTTTCACCAATTTTCGGAGAAAAAAAATAAAAGTTTAAATAATTAACGTTTGCTTTGACATGAATCATATTGAAAATGCATCAGAGATCAATTTTTTCTCATTTAACTCCAAAAAATTTATTTTCTTGGTTAATGTAATGTTTTTAGTACCCTTAACTATAATACCTAAATTCAGAGTTTCTTGCTTGAATCCAGTGCATAAAGTAGTACTTAGTTTCAAATATGAATTGGGATTTTACAGCAACCAAATTAAACTAGTTTTTACAAGCAAACCTATTAACCTCTTAGCTGTGATACTATTTGAAGTACAAAGTTTTTGAAATAGGCAAATACATTAAAAAAAATAATACCAGTGATATAAAAAATGATGCATACTTCATTAAAATTCAATATTTTTTTGGCACTAATAGATGAATTTCTTATTATTCTGCATAGATATTAAGTATGATATTAATTCCAAAAAACTTTCTTTTCTGAAATTCCAAACAAAATATGTCTGAATTATATCGTTGTTAACTGGTGTTCACTAATTTGTATGTAAAAAAGATTATGTTTTCGTCTAATTTCCACGTTTATCGTGTGTTAAATACTGTCAGTGAAGATTTGTTGAAAACAACATTAAATTATTTAAATTTACTTAATCGATTGTGTCATTTGTTCAAACCTTCTTTCTCATATGATTCTCAAAATATACGCAAAATAATAAAACCTATATTTAAATAAATTTCTTACAAAACTAATATCTTAAATTATCATAACAAAAACTTATAATTTAAATCAAACTAAAGAATAAAATTATAACGTATGACTTCCATATACATGTGGTTAATAAATGTATTCTGTCACGATTAAATCTTGTTACACCCATTGAAAGTTACTCGTAAACTAGAATGTAACAGGTGGTGATTTATTTAAATTTCGATTTTTTACCTACTGCTGAATCCTTTGTAGCTGAAATATCAATTTATAAAATATGAAAATTTTTTACTTTGGAAATTGGCACAAAAATCGAATTTTATTCGATAAATCTATTATATTCGATAAATAGTTCTCTTTGATAATATACACTTTTTTGTTATTTAGTATGGAATCTAGTATATCCAAACGGAGGACTCTTAAAAATAGTCAAATATAAGTACTCAAAAGGCTTCGGTAGAATAAATAGTCAATCAGTCTGATTTATTTTTAAAAAAATGATCAATGGATATTTTTTAGTAAAAGCAAAAAATTATTCTATTTACCACATGAGTTCCCAAATTTTTGCTTTATTTCATCATATCTATAATAATTTTCAAGATGATAAGAGTCATATCATTACATTTCATACAAAGATTAAGTAAGCGAATTTTCAATATAAGAAATGAAAAGTATGAACCAAAGTTAGTGTTAGTTCTTCAAGGTATCCAAAATATTAATTTATTGCACCTTATGACGTCACGAAAACCAAAAATAATAATTCCATCTATTACTCTCAATTTTCTATTACTCCCAATTTTCATCGAATTTCGACATGTATAATGCAGCTTAATTTTTGTCATAGTAAGAAAACTTAAAAAACAATTTTAAAAAAATATTGTCATGAATTTTTTGTATTTCTTCACTACGGTAATATACCAAAAAACCAAGAAATATAGGAGCCTATTGTACCAATAAGAACAACAGCCTATAAGAGTAGCTAGATATACCTATTTGTATATAGAACTTCTATATTTGTACGAATATCGTAAACATAGATGCAAATTACACAGTGAACAATATTTCTTGAATAATAATAAAAGACTCATGCATATAGTTTACATTCATCGTAAAATGTTATTCAGAACATTAAATTTTGAATTCATGATTGAATGCACTTGTAAAGCATAGACTTTTCGTCCACCCAACAGTGAGTTTGTTCTTAAAGATAATAATAATGCTTACTAGATATTGCCTGAAATATCTATTCGACTTACATGTAAGATGAAGGTGTGACGTGTTAAGAACGAAGTAGGATTTGTTCAGTTTTGTTAACAAGATTCCAGTTTAAATAGTTCTGAATCAAATTGAAAATGCAATTGTACGACTGGTTAATATTGTGATATGGGCAAAAGCGCCGTCTACACTTAATCCAAGTAAACCAAGACGATTGTCAAATAAATAATGTTTCTTTATAATTAGACCAAATTTATAAATTAGATCATTCATATTTCTTTTTAAACTTTTAGCCCAAATGGAATTTCCATTTGCTGCTTTTCTTTTTGTGCATTTATAACGTTTAGGTATACTAATACTCTTTTTTCGTTTTTACTCTAAAATTAGTTTGTTTTTTGCGGCTTTAAGATGAATGTAGATTATGACAGTATAAATGATTAAAACGGCTACTTGTTTTCGAAATTTACAACCAAATATTATCATGTTGGATCTAAAAGTCGAATTCACATACAAGACTGGGAAAAAAGTGCTTTGGAATTTGGTGTATGATTTCGACTTGAATAGTTAAAAGCTCTGTTTAATTGGCCGTTTTGTTATAGTATCTTTTAATTAATCGGCTTGGAAAGAAATATCAAGCTGAAATATTTTTAGCACGTACTAAGTCTAACTTTATGTTTGTGAATAAGAAAAAATATGCAGTGAATACTTTCTAATTATCTAACCTTAAACAAAAGAAGAAAAGTTCAAAGGTATGTAAAGCTTTTCCTCCGAAAACTCGAACTCAATGTCAACTTATTAGCACTATATAATATATCTGCATTAATCATTTTTGTGTATTTTGATCATGTTAATTTTTCACAGTTAAAGAATTAATACTCCCATATATCCAGGATATTTAAACTATTAACTCTGTACATTAATATTATCACTTGTTTTAAGTCTATAATCTACAGTCAAAATAATAAGTATTCATTGACTTGTAAACATTAAACAACGTACATTCCAGATAATTATTTAAATGAATGTGATGTGTATGTAAATTTAAATGTCCTTTGAATGTGCTATCATAACTGTTAAATGTACCGTGGTGTATGGTGTGAAGCTATCACAAAAATATATCAGATTTTATGTGTTGATAATTCGTCTTGAATATTATCTTTTTATACCGTTTTACGTTTATAATTTTGTTTTTCATCTTTTGCATTTAAATTATGCATTTAAAAATACATCGAAAATAAAATGTTTTTAATGATTTGCATTGATATAAAATAATACTGACTATAGTTTTAGCCAGGGCACCCATTTTGATATGTTTATTCATTATCTTGGTAATAAACTTTCTAGTTAAGTTTACGTAAGTCAAACTTGTTTGGTTTTAAGAAACAAAAATTATTTTCAGTGAATATTTCTTCTAATTTTTATATGCCACCAAATCATTTTATTTCGTTTTTGAGTTATCGTGATGACTATAGGTATCGTGAATTAAAATTCATACGTCTTTGTAACAAAAACCTGTAACTAAACTACTATTTATTAAGTACGTATATAATAAAGTCTTGATCATTGTGAATAATGAATCATACTGACTAACTTTTGTATTTGTGAACAACTTATAACTGTAAGTAATTATTAAAAGTATGCTTAGATAGCAGCACTTACCAGATAGTTAACAGATAGTTTTCATAATGTATTGCGTGCTTATTATTATATTTACAGTATTCATCTATTTCATATTGATATTACTCATTTTATTAACACTGCCATTAATAACATTCAACAGTACATACTATACTACTATTACAATAGGAGTTATCTACGTCCACAATCAATTTTTTTTAAATTTTTTTCAGCCTTTAAATATATTTTTTTTCTGATTTCCTTAGATTAGAATCAAAACGTAACTTTTAATCTGTAAGGATTATTGAAACATTATACCGAAGCAAACTTATTAAAGTTATTTTAGTAAAAGCTAGTATGCACAATATTGACATGAAAACGGAGGGTATGTCGAAAATTTTCTCTCGAAAAAAAAAACATTTTTAAATATATAATCGAATTTAGATTTTAACCTTAGAATTTTTTTTTTTTTTGAGAAAAACTCAAATTTCATAACATTTGGAAAAGAGTTTTTAGAGTTACTTTTGCGAGGAAAATGGAAGGAAAAATAATTTTAATTACATTTTATAAAAGTCAACAGCTTGTAAGAAGCACACTTGTTACATATTGGAGTGTACTTCTAACCACTGTGAGTAATAGCTAGTAAATAGTAACGGACCAATAGTATAGAGAAAACTATAATATTCAATTTTATTATTTATCAGTAAGAAATATTTCAAGAAAGAGATTTATGTGTTTTACGCAAACATGGTTCATAACATTTTTTGAATACATTTCCTCTTTTCAAAGCCTCTTTGAAACTTTAAAAAAATTTATGTTTATTGATATTATTACAATTCATAAAATACGTCCGCAAAGATATTTTTTGTCTATTAATAAGACATTCTTATCAGTTTAGTGTCTATTAAAATTGTGGTTAATTTAGAAATTAATGAAAAAATGAAAAAATCTTTAATTAAAAGAAGTGAAGATAAGAACTAACAGGGTTAGTTATTTAGATACTCGAGAAATGATTGTGTATCAATTTTTGAACTATCAATGGCATTGCAAACTTTATACTAAAATTAATATATTCTGACATATTCTATTTATCTATGTCGAGTTTAAAAATAAACAAACTTAATTAAACCGACTCAATTATATATTTTAAACATAGTTTAAAAATATATATGTCACCCTTTTTAAGTCTTAAATTGAAGAATTTAAGAACTACTCTATCAAAATGTCAATAACATATTATGAAATTCATTATCACAACACAGAATACAATCTTATTTGGTTTTGTCACTCAGAATAGAAAATGTCATTTTTCATGTACGTAATTACATGAAACAAATAATAAGACAAGGAAACAAAAGTGTGGGAGATTTTTATAAATACTATGATTTTGTAATATTTATTCGAATGCATTTCAAAAACAACACTCATTATATACAAATAAAGTCAACATTTGACAGGTAGATATGGCAATTGTGACACCATCATCTATATGGTTGCTTCGACACATTCTTAACTAAGTAAGGATATACAGGGTCATCATGTTACAGATGTTCACCAGCTGCAAACTAATTCACATCAATCTACAATCTTTTAAAATTACTATTCGATAATTTTAAGATAAAAATGACGCTATTGGCATATCAGTAAAATAAAAACCTTACGAGTCAGTGTTTCGTAGACTGTATGTTATGAATTGCTGGAATAAACTTTTTTTGTTATTGAGCAAAATAGTGTGGTAACCAACTCTGTTGGATCGCTTGAAATTACCGATAAAATTATCATAATTTATGAATTCAACATTCTTAACAACCGTGAAAATAACTTTTATTTCTTGATAACTGACATATACAACACTATAGCCCTGGGTATGACTTGGCTCCCAAAGCATTCTATTTTAAGTCATAGAACTCCACTCGTTTTTCTTTATAAATCGAATCCACCGTATTTCCGGTTTCCATCTTTTTCTTGTGTTGTAAACTTTGGCTGTAAGTACTTTTTTAGTCATTCGGTTGCCATTCGTGAGTTGTATGTGGCCAAACTATTGAATTCCGCGTGCTTTGATGAAACGAGCAAAGTCTTGATTTTGAAAATCTTGCTAACAAAATTTAATTAAATTTTTTGTGTCAATCAAATTTTTTCTCTTGCTAACTTTATCTCGATTATATGTTCAGTTATTTTTACGTAATTATTAAATTTATATTACTAATTGCAACACGCAATCACGCATGTATACCAAATTATTGTTTCAGAAGATGTTTAGGCGTTTGAGTTCAGATTGTGAGAGCATATTAAGAGAAGAACTGCAACAATATCGCTTGTTCCTAGGCTTTTTCCGGTCCTCTGTACCCGCTTTTACAACACTCCATCCCCTGACGACAAAAGTGCTTTCTAGCATAAAGTGGCTATATTTCTAGCATGAAGTGATTATATTGTTATAATGTTGTTGATGGAGCCGCTTACTTAGTTTGTATCCAAGCGACGAAAGTGTTCAACCAGCCGCCGCCCTTTTTAATTATAATTAATCAAACTGAGTTACCCATTGGGTTTCAAAACGTTGATTTAGAAGAAAAAGAAGAATAAATCATTTATTACATAATTACTTCATTTCCGTTTGCTTTAGAATACGATTCCAAAAAATTGTTGTTAAATTTATCTTAGAATTGTTGTACAATAAATAATCACAGCTATATATTTTTTCTCTCATAAACTTCTGGTACAACCCTTACTATAGATACTGTAGGAGTAAAGTTGTTGTGATGCATGACGTTATTTAAATTATCTTTTAAATAAGTGTATAAAATAGGCAGAAGTCTGGAATGAAATAAAATATCATATTTTCTTTTTAAATATTGATATATAAAAAATTCTAATTAATAAATCATACTTGATAACACTTAATTCAGGTTGATCATTCAGTGCCCTAATCACAGTATAGAAAATTTGATCCGAATAGATAACAACGACAGTAATAGTCCAGGTATCGATTTTTTTTACAATTATTAAATAATTTTAAGATATCCTTTGCGAACATTATGAAGAAATTGCTGTTTATTATTTCTTTGGTGCATGACAAATTTAATCTATCCATTATCAACATTAATACTATATAATAATAAAAACGGTTTTCTACAACATCGTGTTTGTTAATTCATTTTGATTATATTAAAAGGTTTTAAAAATAAAAAATATCCTGTTCTAAAAGTAGGGATAATTTTAAACAAAATATATATACATAAACCATTCACGCATATCTAATATCACACATTAGTTTTCCAAGAACATATGTAATCCAATTCTCAATTCCCAAAAGAACATATAAAATTATCTGTACGTTTTACCTGACAACAAAATATTTATTTGGTAATTTAAACGAGATTTTACGTAGTCCAATATAAATTATGAATGCCTTTTGTTAACTTAAATTGTGTTTGGATTGGATATAATTGGAATAAGTACCTATTGGCCTTAACATTTTTTCATTTTCAATTTAAGGACAAAATCTCTACCGGCATGTGTTTCAATTCTATAAATTCTATGTTTTCCATTAAGATTTATCCTTTAATTGGTCCATTAAGACACGATTTGAAAAATATTTTCTGAAAAAACACATTTATACCAAATTTTTTTTCCAATAATCGCACTTAAGTATTTAAGAAAGATCTTAATAATAATTCAGACAATTTTCAGTTGGGTTTACGCTTTGGAAAACGTTTTGCGCTAAAAGGCCAATGATACTAATAGGTAATTAAAGTGTTGCAACAATGTTTCTGAATGATATATTAATTTTTCGTAAATGCAAAGAAACATTTAGCAAAACATGATGGTTTGTATTAATAAAAAAAATAAACGGGTTTTAAAATCACTTACTATCAGCTCTAAATATTAATTACACGTTTTTTCTAACTATTAAATACTCGTAGCGAAAACCTATTGAATTTTCGATATGAGTCTATACTAGTTAACTGTAACCCATCCATACATTGTCCACTGATACTCCCAATTTCAGTTCTAAATATTATAATATTTAAGAAATTATTGATGCCGCGATATCATTTTTTTACGTTCAGTTAACTTTAAGTAATTAGAAAAGTAAAGGAAAAGATAATTATTGTGGAAACCATGCCGGTTATGTCTACCTATGGTTTTCTATGGTTTACCATTGGTGTTCCAAAGTCGTAGACTTTCCCTTTCGTCCATATACTTCCTTTTCTATTATTTCTACTAATTATGTACAATGTGTTCTTCTTAAAAAAAGAAAGATTGAATTGAGTTGTATTGAATTGATAGATACTGGGGCATCGTACATTCAAGTAAACTTTATTCATGATTGATGTAATCCTTCTCATAGCCTTTAATAATTTCGTAATCTACATTTAATACTTAGTAACTAATAAATGCTAACTAATAACATTTAACCTTATTTTAATCAAGAAATTACACACATAAATTATTACGCTGGTATTTATTAATTGTTTTTTAATAATAAAAATAAAATTACATAAAACCATTTATTATGAAAAATTGTAAGGTTATGTGGGCATATATGTAGTTGATTTATGTGTGGCTCTGTTGCCAGCACAAATACTTATCTTATAAACAACTTACAACAAATAATAAATTTCTAAAAGTTTGAAATTTTATTGTAAATAATTTTATTTGGTTTATTTTTTCAAAGCATTCACCTGTACAACATTTGATTGTTTAACTTTATGATTAATAATAATTACACGCTGATTCTGGCATAATGAATTTAAAATTGATAATAGTTTTTTTTTTAAGGTAACCTTTAACCTCTTTTTGCTGCGAGGAACTGTTTTATATCCAGAAAACTTTTTCATGAAATTAAAATCGCAAACTCAGTTGTTTGTTTTAAGGAAACAAACAAGTTTTTTATTTGAATTTTTCTTCTCTCTTGTAGTCTCGCTTTTGCAGTTTAAAAAGTGGACCCAGTGGTCTGATTTCGCTCATTCATGAACTGAAATTCTCATTTAAAGGCTATATTATGCTACCAAAATTGCACATCGATCCATTTCGTTTTTGAGTTAATCTTAATGACGAGAAGACCGACTGACAGACCACGAATATTATCTAATGGTTTCAATACAAACAAAAAATTATTTTAAAATTGATTTTTTTATATATCAATACTTTTTTATTAATAATTAATTAGGAACTTATCTCTCTCATAGAAAGCCTTCTTTTTTGATAAGACAGGTGAAAAGTCGACATGAAAAGAAAGAACTGACGTAGAAGTTAAGTGACAAAGACATTTAATTATTTTTATGTCATATTTTCACATTAGTATATTTTCTCTCATGACTGGCAACGGAGACACGTACAATTTTACTTCTGTATGCAAACTATCAAACAAGTGAAACATTAGATGCATGTATCAAAAAAATAAAGGCTACCTGTTTTGGGCTTATGCACCAAACGCTTACCCTAAACTACAATGTATCAAGTGGTTCCTGCTATAAAACTATTTAAGTAAACATATTCATACTTTAAGAATCTCAGTATCCATTATTAGTAGTGTCATTTTATTAGGATGACCAAAAAATCGACATTACTTTTGAAGTTGTATAACTATACTCACTTAAATAACATACCCATTGGAGACCTTGTAGTTTTGACTTGCAATTTGGATATCCAATTGACCTCAATTAGACACTAATTAAGCGCGGTCCGAATGGTTCTCCGCTCAGTATACAGTGAACCACGATTAGTGTCTTTCGGGAAAAACCTCAACAGCAAGATGTGATTGGTCACTAGTCCAAATGTTTAAGTTTCTTTGAATAATTGAGTTTCTGCATCACATTAAACGTTAGTGTAACATCAGTCTAAAGTGATAAAATGATTATGTATTATTTTGCAGCTTATAATTTTAATGAGCAAGAAAGCTGCTGTCATGTTCTTAGGAATCCGCAAATAAGCGGTTCTTCTTACTCATGCTTCACTATTGGATATCAGGCATTGATTATTTTCAGGTTAAAAATCTTAGCTGTTTTTTATTTAACTTAGTTAAATGTTAAATGCCTATGTTGGGGCGTGGCTCACTGTTGGACAGTTTACCCTATATGAAAGAAACGATTTAAGGTACCCAAAAAGGCAAAGCCCGTGTCAGAGACACCAGCAAATCGTAAATTTGTATTTAATAATTACGAAGATGAAACTCTATACAGAGGTTGTGTGATGTTCACATTAGAATCACTATTAAATAGGCATCAATGAAAAAGTTCATTTCGAATAATTAAATTTATCTTTCTTAAATAGTCACTCATTAATTGAAAACTAAATACAAAAAAGAACTAACCCGCATATAATAATCATTCAATATTATTATTATCATAATCATTATTATTAATATTTATACTTACTAGTCTTCACGTATTTTCTTCATTACACATCAAAACAATATCATAAAACAACAACACCTGTATTTGTAATCATTAGTTATTATTATTTTATTATGCAGTAGAGTTTGTGATCTTATTTTAATTATTATTGTGTTTGTTAATCATAAATACCCTCATATGCAGTTCAAGTAATTGCAGGCTCTTATTACTAATTATCTATTTATGTTATACCACTGACCATGGATAATATGAGACATTAATGTTGAGGAAGGTCCCTCGGCAGTAATAGAAAAAAATAAATTAGTAGATTTTTTAAGTCTGTTTATATAGTTAACGAAACATATTATTATAATACCGATTAATTAAGAGAGAAATTATTAATTGATCGGCAAGGTAACCAAATTTTTGTTTTACATGTTATATTTCGTTAATTATAACATACTAAAAATTCGGATCATTTTTTACTAATTTATTTATTGTTTTTACTCCAGAGGCCCAATTCTTAAATCGACCAAAAAATCTAAAAAAAAATAAGTATTGCTGTTTTTGAGTTTTTTATGATTACTTAACCAAAAATAGTAGTTTTCGATATATCGTTTTTAATTCCAAAAGCTGGACCTCCATGTATAAAAACCTATGCATACAATCGTTAAATGGATGTTTTTTCGTTCAAATTAACAGGTCAAACTACCTCTATAAATATTTTATAGTTACTAAAGAGAAAAAATTACTTCAGATCCTTTCATAAGAGAGATACTTTGACCTGTAAAATTCAAAAATAACATCCATTTAACGATTGGATCCGTAGTTTTTGAGATATCGCCTATAATCCGATACGGCGATCAATATTTTGGACAAATTTATATATCAAAAACTAGCCACTTAATCATAAAATAAGTGTTTTCCAGGACTACTAACTAGAACCTACCTACTCTAGGATAATTACTTAGAAAACTAAAATGGGGCAACAAAATTTTTTTCGATTTTGCGGCGTTTTATAACTGAAGTTTTTGATTAATTAATAAATTTTATTTTTGTTTATGTTTAAGTATTTAATAACAGGAACAATTAACAAATATAATAATCATTTCAGCCTAATCAATTAATTAAAGGCTAATTTTAGAAACACCTTTAGTACGTCCTTTACTTTTTGGAAATATCCAGAATGAATAATCTGTGAATAATCACATGATTTAATTAATGCTGTCTGTATTTCATATTAATTAAAACAATTAAACAAATGTCAAAATTAATTTATTGAAATGACATTGTTCTACAACCGAAACCTATCAAGTGTATTTTGTTCACAAGGTAATCTCAATGTTAATTTTTTGTTGTCATAAATAATACACTTTTAATTTAGTTTTAATAATTAAGGTAATTAGTCCAAATATTATTGTTTTGATTAAAAGTCGATTTAAATTCATTTTAAACAAATCATGATAAATTTGCAACAGGTCTAAGAAACATCAATAACCAATATTTAGATTCAGGAAAATTTATTAATTGGAACATAAGTTGGAATAAAAGGCATAAATTCCGTGTTGATTTTATACTTATTTACTATATTCCACATAGTATTTTATTCGGCTTGTGTATCTTTAAAGTTCTTTTTTAAGTTAAGAACACTTTTCTAGCCATTATGTCACTTACTGCCCGAACAAAGAGTGTAATGTGTTATTTTTCAGATGTCCATGTAGACTAAGAATCATTGAATTTTAGGCCGAAGCAGTTAACTGGGATCTATGGATCCATGATACAAATTGAAAACCATAGGACATAAAAGAAAAGCTGATATACAAAAAAGTTTGTCAATAACAGTCGCACCCATTACGGCTTGTTGTCGATAAATTTTTCTCAATGTGTTTGTCAATTTTCTATAAATAAATTTCATAGAATAATACTTTATTTTTCATACTATTATATGTATAAATTCTATTAAATATGATTAAGGTTTTTCATGTAAGAAAAACCATATTGACAGATACATAAAATACGTAACTACTAGCATGCATATGGGAGTAAATAACGAAATTCTGCGTATAGAATAAAACTGTTCAGGTAGAAACTTATGAATATTCTAATTTTGGTAATACCATTAATTCAGTTTGTATGTCAATTGTCAGTTGGTTTATATGTACAAAATCTTATTAATTTTAATTACTTAATATGTAACAATTATGTCAAAATATTTTGGGTATTGATTGATTTTCTAATCCATATCTAGATACGTATAAATGTTATACAGTTTCTACTAACAACGGCAATTTAATTGTAAAGATTGTGTGTAAAATTTAGTACGGTTTTTAGAAACATTCATATCATATTCAACGATCTGTAATCGCAAGATTTGAGAACGGGGACAGGTGGTTTAAGAAAGGAAATTTGTTTATTTTTGGAAGGAAAATTGGAAAAATTGCCGGGAAATTTTTCAATACTCAATAAGATTTTATAATCAACTTCCGCTTAGAATGATGGAAAAGCGCAGTTATTTTGTTTGTTTTGTTACGTAAATTTTTATAGCGAAAAAAGCATTTAGGAATGACAATAAAATTATAAAATTAATTATTTTATTTTGATATAATGATTTCTTTAGTATAAAAATTATATAAAAACTGGTAACTTTATATAACTTTATATAAAAATTGGTAATATTTCCATAAATATTACAGACTATTATTGGTTAAGGAATACAATCCATAAGCAACTGTACTAAAATCTATTTATGAAAATTTAGTAAATTTTGATGTTTTGATAATTAGAAACAAATTATATATGTAAACTTGTAACACATGAATGACAAATGTACTACGTTTACCTAATTCTACTAATTTAAAATTATACCTCATTTTAATATTAGAGTAATTTACTAATTAATTTATATTTATTTTTGAATGATTACAAGGTTTAAGTCATTTATTATTAATTTACGTTTATGTTTTACTTAAATAAACATTTGTTAAAATAATTACTCCAAAAAATTTTATCCTTAAATTTTATACTTAATATGCATAAAAGAGGCGTATATTATTGCATCAATGTCTCATTGATATTGAACTTCGATAAAGTTTTTATGGTTTATAAAAATATAAATTACCAAATATGTTATTTTAAAAAAAATGATTCTTAAAAGCTATATAATACCTATCACCAAAGTTTAGCAACATAAGTCACAGTCTGTACTTGGATGGGTGATCGCCTAAGAATGCTGTGTTCTGTTTTTGTATATGGTAGAATATATTGAAGTCACTGTATCAGAAAAGTGACTGTAGAATAAAAAAAGAAGCTATGTATTGACGAAGCTATATTTTTCGAATGAATTTCGTGTTTTTTGGAAGGTTATTAAGAACAATTGATATATTATTGGGTTTGGAATTAGACGTTTGTATCTTATGAATTTGGGGTTTATAGTTATTTAAATTTTATTTAGTTATATTTTCGGATAATAAATTTCTGGTAAGATTAATAAAAAATCATCAATATTACAAGTTATTCAAACTCAGCTTGAAAGTTACATGAAAATTGAATAAAATTTGAACATTTTAATAAATCATTGTTAAATAAATGTAGTCTTTGGTGGATAGGTACATAAGTAATATAAAATAATCTGCCAATATTGAACACAAAACTTCCTCGCAATGTACGATTATGCTTTGGCTATTATGCTAAATGGGTATATTTTTGATAAGTCTTCAACGTTTGACTTCTCCTCAATATTCAGAATATCATTTTCAAAAAATTCAACATGAAAAACTAGTTCATGCATCTACTTACAACGATTCATCAAAACCGGATAAATGGTTCCCGATAAATCGGTATTTTTGTGAATATCTTTGGAACGATTGGATCAACTTACAAGTTGAATTTACGGTCAAAAAAATATTTTTTCTTTGTTCAATTTGGCACGATTTTGACACAATTTAAACTAAAGTTAACATTCGTTTATAAAATTTCATCAAAATCGGATGAACGGTTTGCGATATATCGGCATATAAGTGGAAAAAAGTGGTAAGTTTCAAGCGCTATATCGCCGAAATGGCAGTTAATAGATGGGATGTTTCTAAAATGGAACCATCCTGGACGTCTCCACTATGCATTACCACAAATTTATAAATATTTGTTCAATAATTGTAGAGATATGCGCATTCGTATGAATCATAGATCGACGGACAAGGATCATAAATTTGCTTAGGAAGTTCAAAAAACGTCGACATATATTTGAAGCAGCAAAAAAATTCCAGAAAAGCGATGCTTCCAAACTCGGAAGTAATATAAATGGTATTTGAATAAAATACTCCCTAAACGTATCGCATCGTTGCTGTAGTAACAATTTAAATTATGTAAATTGTACACAAATATTAAATTCTCATAATATAATTCTATAACCAAACCAAACCAAACCAAACCAAATCGTAAGACATTAATCAATATGAACGAATAGAACGAATGAAAATATTCAGTAAGCTTTCATTCCATTATTTGCGTTCGTGAATATATATCAACATTAATTTGAATTAGAGATTATATTATATAAAAGAAATATGTTTGTTACCATTATGCATACTAGTAGCTCTGTGAATTTTGGTCCTCACTGAGAGGAAACCTAAAAATCACATCTTCCTCGATTGCACAAAAAGGAGGGAGATAGGTTAAAAAATAAATAAAATTTCCCTCTTTCCTCTAGTTACTTTAATTCACATGGTATTAAACTAAGTCGCGTATTTGTATTTTGAAATTTTCTCGGGGCGGGTCAATATAGAAACAGTTTCCATATAAATTCTCTTTTCAATTTCGTCAAGTGAGTTTCAATTAAGCTTTATCTTTCTAAAAGTATAAAAAAAAATATGTCTACAATGTTCATCCTCTGATGAAAATACGCGGGTTATATTCGAACTAGTATGGATCTAAGTATTTGCAGCCGAGTTACAACATGACTGCGGTAATAAAGGTTTTTTAACCCTCATATATGACTTTATGACTAAATTGCCTTGATGATATTAAGTACAATTATTTCAAGTCAAATAATTAAACTATAAGTAAAGTTGTTATACGAATTATCCTCAGAATCACTTTTCATATAGAAAGAAGGGGAAATAATATTAAAATACACATACATATAATCACAATATTAACATACCCATAATAGATCAATTAAAATAACTTTTAAATTAATACTTAAATACACAAACCCTTCTCTCTATAATATTTTAAAAATAAACAAATAATATCAGTTTGTTGAAGAGTAAATTATTATAGTAGTAGCTATGAATGTAAGTTTCTTTAGTATGTATGTGTCTATTTTATATAAATGTGTTTTAATATTGGCTTCCCCTTTTTGTTCTATGTAAAGTCACGATAACATACTGTATATTTAAAAGGCTTTATAAAAAATGTTATACAAGCCTAGTATGATAAAGGTAAATTGCTGTTTGGATAGAAAAATATTTTCTAGCCATAATTTGGTAACAAACTAGCCATTTTAGATCTCTTTTCAAAAATTTTAACAACACGGTTTCGATATAAAAGAAATTTTAGAAAAATTACATTTTAACTGACTTGAATCATATACAATACAGCATAAAAGATTTTCGTAGTCTTTGAACTTGAATGCCTCAAATAAAGCCAATTTTCAAAATGACTAGACAGTAAACTTTTCACGTTGATGTCTAGATATCCAGTTATACCAGGGTAGATAATTTTTGAAAAAAAAAAAAAAATTATAGTAGCATGAAACCAATTGGAAACGGAAGATAATATGATAAAAATGAAAGGAAAAATTAATTACCAGCGATCTGAGTTAAGAAATATGGATGGGGGAGGTGAGTGTTAAAGGGTAAAATCGGTTTATCTGAATATCCGGCAAAGCTGCAAGTCCTATGGAAAAAAGTTAAATAGCAAAGTTGTAGGTAATAAAAAGATCTACAACATTTGTATTTACACTTTTTTCACATATCAAAATTTATGATAAAATTCACATAACTAAGTTTTCAGTTTTTTATTTTTATCGTTTACAAAAAAAATTTTTTCCCCCAGAAAACTTTCCTTTTTATGTTCCAAATACACAGTAATTTTTTTTAAATATTTATTTATACAAAAGTTGTCTTATTGTATTTACATCAATCTTTTTATTACCTACAACTTCGCCATTTAACTTTTTTCCATAGGACTTGTAGTTTTTCTGGAAATCTGTGTTTTACCCTTAAAAACTCCTACTTCAAGAACTGAGATCGACCTAATTTATTTTTCCTTTATATAATATTTTCTTGTGTTTCCAATGGGTTTTATCAATCATTTTCTTCCACTTTTTATGATTTTTTAAGACTTCTACTCTGGTCTAGTCTTTATTTTATCATATTATGTTAGTTTTAATTTCTTAGAAAGCAGAAAATATTCAATAACAGAAAATAGTTTAATCCATTAAAGAAATATGAAATATAAAAAATATGAAGAAAAAAAACTACAATATCATAAAATAAATTCATAACAATTATTAATTCTTCAAAGTCAAAAATTTTAATAAAATATTCTTTTTATCTTATCTATATTAAACCCGACAGAAATTTTTGTTGAGAATTGAATATATATATATCCCAGTCAGTAAAAGAAAAGGGTGTTATATAAGAGGATTCGAGGAAAAATGAACAAGTGTCAGTGTTCATTTATATAAGCAATACAACTTTGTTTTTTATGTTGTTATTTTAAAACTTCTTTTTCAATGTTTATAAAACACAGACGTTTGTAGTCGGGGTATCAAAATCTCCTAAATCAAAATTCTTAACAAAAAAAAAAAAAAAAACAAGATATTTGAAAAAAGTTTGTTTTATTTTAATATATATTATAAAGCACACCTTGTTTTGGGAAAAACAACAAAAAATTTATGTTCCTTACCAAACGCAATACATTTGGATATGTTTTAAAAAGACCAATTTTTAACCAATGTTTCGTTTTGTTCAATATTAACATGAAAATCTAGTACTTAATACTAAATTCTTAACACAAAATAAATTTTGATTTTCATCTTATAAATTTTTTTCCCAGAAAAACTTTTCCACAATCACAATGTTTTCATGTCAATATTGTGCATACAAAATTTCTTTACATTTGGATATAAGTATCTTTTGAGTAATTTGTCCTGGAAAATTGAAAGCAATACAATGTTATTATTATACATGTTATTTAAGTCATCAGTTGTTAAGAACCACAATCCTTTCCGTACAATAGCTTTAAATTAGAATTAAAAAAGGTCGATAACTCCGATCATGACAATGAAGTCTTGTTTTCATACCAGTACTTTAAAATCATTTGGAAAACTGGAAGTGATTATTGGTATTGGCAAAGTCAAAATGGTTTCGATAATGTTAATAATACAGTTGATAAACATTACGATGTCTAGTCATTTTACGTGTTGTCTAATTACAGTGAGGCAGCAACTATATATTTTTATATATAACTACTTAATTCTGTAAATCTTCCATTTATTGTTTTTCATAAATTTTTTTTTGCCTATAAAAATTTTCAATATACGACTTTTTTTATTCAAAAATTTTGATTGAATTTTATATAAAATATAAGTATCTTTATAGTATATCTGCATATTTATGTGTTATTATTATTTAGCTTGTTTTTTTCATTTTTGTTTTAGATATATTAAATTTTTTTCTGAAACTTTTATTTTTGGATAACTTTACTATAAGTCTCAAGACAGATTTAGTAGTGATGTATAAAAATAGAATAACGGGGTCTTTTAGAAAAATAAATAGGTGTTTTTTCGAAAACTATTTAAACTTGTCCACTTAGACAAGCCTGTCTGTTTTATCGTTTGTCAGAAATAGTGTTAGTATTTTTTATATCGATAGTTTGGACATGAAATAGAAGAAAAAAAAATTTTAAGATTTATAGCAGTTTTTCATTAAAATAATTTCCGAATATCATAAAATTTTCCCAAATAGTATTGTTTGTTGAGATTTTTAAAGTTCTTTCCAATAAACACACTTTTAATTTTTGAACGGGTGGCAAAATATAAACAATTGGTGGTATTCCATTTATAAGATATTCTATTTAACTTTGATTCAAAAATTTGTTTAATTTAGATTTTCCTAGTTACCTCTTTTGCATCGTCAATGATCTTAAGCCTCCTACACACATGCTACAAAGCCGTAATGCAACTTGTATGAACGTGAACGGGCAACGCTGTCGTGTAATAAAAAGGTGATACGAGACGATGTTGCATCGGATACCACAAATTGTCAGTAAATTTGAATCACATCAAAAGATGTTGCTACGTGCAAACTACAATACAATTGATTGAAATTTATCGACGTAAGCAAATACTTTAAGTGAAAATACTCTGCTTTGTAAATTGAAGGAACGCTATGAAACTAGTAATATCGTAACATCTCAACACCGGCAAATTATTGGTCTCGTATCACGTCATATGTAACACGTTACAGTACTTATTTACGCTTTGGTGTTACGTTACGAACGAATGTTGCACGTGTGTACGCTTTATAATACAAAATCAAGGAAAAACGCATATCCGTTAATATTAAGATTTTACAATTTGTTGGATATTATATTACTTAGGATATGAAAAATTACTTTATAAATTGACATACAAATTTCTTGAGCTACATTTTATTAAAAAAGTTGGATTAATATTTTAATTGAAAATTAATACGAGTTCCAGATATTAGATCAAATTATTGTTCGATTGATTATGATTGTGCTTTCCAAAAAAAAAACGAACAAGTTATTATCAATACATTGAAACGTTTTTATCTTGAAATAACTCGTGCAATAATTACAATAAAACACAGAGATACAATTGCCTATAGAGCGAGTGCTGGCTGCAAAAAACCTGGCCTATCAAGTTACTGGATGAAGTGTTTTTTAAATGACACTACTCACTGTAACTATTGAAAAAATCATTTAGTGCCAGGGCTAATATGGTGCATAACATTGCTATATTTTTTCTACGGTACATTTTTTGGACATAAACTGTACCAATTGAGTAACCGCTTGAAAATGATTTTAAAATTTAGTTTCGAGTGAGTAGAAAATAATTATGAACAAGTGCCTCGTGAAATCTGGTGCTAAATCCATAGCACGAAACTATTTAATTTTGTTGTTGTTGTGTTACCGTACCTATCGAGTAACCGCTTCAAACTATAATCAAATTGAAGTTTTTACATTTCTTACTAAGAAAATACATTAGTGCCACTTCTATTTTAGTGACAAATG
Organism: Chrysopa pallens; assembly: GCA_020423425.1. NCBI lineage: Eukaryota > Metazoa > Arthropoda > Insecta > Neuroptera > Chrysopidae > Chrysopa > Chrysopa pallens. Next base: position 11,751,378 of record CM035594.1, on the reverse strand, counting down.
CCTGGCGCGATACTTTATATTTTTTCAAGCCCTATACTATTGCTCATACAATCTATAACAGAAACATTGGGGAATAAATGAATAAACATCTGATGAACAACAATTATAGCAATTTTTAAGTGATTCTTTTAGTTTATATATTTCATTTTACAAGTTTATTCTTGCAATATATCTTTAATTATCAATTTCGTCAATATTATTTAAACAAGCGAATTCTTGTTGAACTTGTGGATTTCTTAATAATTCTTTAAAAGTCTGAACTTCTCGAAAAAGCTAGCTGTATAATCGCATCCAGTGTATGCATGGAAACCGGGTAAAGTAAATGTACATGAGTCTTTCCCTCTTTACTCCAAAATAGTCAACGCTTGGCTAGCATTGCTATATGAACAGCTATAATATAGGGCTTGAAGAAATATAAAGTGTCGTGCCAGGGATTTGTCACTAAAATAGAAGTGGCACTAATGTATTTTCTTAGTAAGAAATGTTTAAACTTCAATTTGATTATAGTTTTAAGCGGTTACCCGATGGATACGGTAACACAACAACAACAAAAAATATAGTTTCGTGCCATGGATTTATCACCAGATTTCATGAGGCACTTGTTCATAATTATTTTCTACACATTCGAAACTGAATTTTAATACAAAAAATGTATCGTAGAAAAAATATAGCAATGTTATGCATCATATTTGCCCTGGCACTAAATGATTTTTTCAATAGTTACAGTGAGTAGTGTCATTTAAAAAATACTTCATTCGGTTACTCGATAGTTCAGGTTTTTTGCAGACAGCTCTTGGACCATTACAATAAAACTTGTATCAATTATGTTACAAGTCAACACCTCTTTGATTAAATGTTTCAAGGCTGTATCACAATGGTCATAAACTCCATAATCTTCATATATTCATTCCATGATTGATTCACATCACATGTATATACATACATACAATTTATTTTTCAAAATACAAATACAAAAAATAAATATTCTTACATAGGGTATTATATTGTCTTGTCAATCATGTATTTTTTTGTATATACAAAAAAATATTTAAAAAAAAAAAATTGTGTAATCATTTTATATGATTTCGTTGTCGTATTCGTAACTCAAAACGATTGACGTAGATTAGATTATAGTAAACACTTCTTGATAACACTCAAACAACACCAGACAAACTCAAATCTAAAACATCATACATAGTGAGCATGAATTAATTTTTGTACATTTTGTCTATTCCAATGGAATCTCATTATAATAAATCCAAAGATACATAGAAGAATGAAATATGGGTCTAGGGTTGATACGAAGATGTCGAGATCGGAAGGTAGAACTCGAAAAACCAAACATACAAATTCCAGAACAGCGTCAGCTTACGATTTTATAAGTACCGTTAAGAGAATGGCACCAAAATTAACTTCATGTGGAAAAATATCCACCAGGGCAGGCTGACATTCATGGATCATACCATTGAATTTGTAAGACAGATATTTTTCTTAAATGTTCACCTAATTCCTTTGTAATTCAACTGAAAAATGATGTTGTACTCATTTAACTTGGTAATTCGACAAATTGACTTATTTAACTTTATGGTTTCCTACTATAGTCAAGAAGTGAAAAAAATATGTCTATTGGTAGGGGATCCTAAGCGGGAATTTTTGGACATTAAATCTCAACTCCCTATATGGTGCAGTGCTTATAGAGTAGACGATCGAAATAGCAAAAAATAAAGATAGTTGGATTAGATCGAGCGCGACAGATTAAGATATGATAGGTTGATTATTTTCTGACATGCTTGGACTCCCGTACCATGTATAATTTCGTCATAATCTACTAAAGTTAGTTTCAATGTTTTCTATTAAATAAAGGAGTCTCATAGGTAAATATTATAGGTCCTAGAATATCCCATCCGTAATTCAAAACGTAGTTGAAAACCTAAATTTATGCTCAAATCTGAGACGAAGGTTTAGTATTATTCTAATCATAAAGAACATTTAATGCACAATTATGAACTTATTAAAACTGATCTAATTCCAACAGTCAAAGTTGACGATAAGTGCCACTCATAAAGCTAAATAAAAATCCATTTTCTGGAGTTCCAACATGTTTTATTAAAGATCCTACTTTTAAGTCAATTAAAATTTCTAAATTTTTTAATTTCGAGCTCTATCGTTCTTAATAAAACGACTTCTATTTTAAGATAGATAAACTTAAATGGTTAAAGTATAACAATACCTATCATTTTGGCATTTTGTACTATATTCGGAGTAACATTTTCTTCAAGGTTTCCATTAAATTAAGAATAAAAAATTATATTTTCCTACACCTCATTATGAGGAAATAGTATTTAAATACAAATATTCTAATTATTTCTTCCTCGATAAAAATTGCGCTATGAATGTTTTACAATATTATTTGTGTTTGAGTAAATTTTTTATCAATTTATTAAGTACTACAAAGTTCGATCATAAGATGTTTCTCACAAATTGTTCTTTTCTACTTAACCAATATCGTATATAGACTAAAGATTTTCCTCGGAAATAAGATGACTCATGGAGGGTTAACTATAATCAACTCTTAGTGAATAATCATAATCATAATAAAATATAAATTCATATCATAAATTTGTATTAGAAATAATATCTACTATAGTGAATAATTGAATATTATCAATATATATATATATATATATATATATATATATATATATATATATATATATATATATATATATATATATATATATATATATATATATATATATATATATATATATATATATATATATATATATATATATATATATATATATATATATATATAATATTTTATACAAAAAGACTGTATGAATAAAAGAAATCAATCTTTGTGCGTGAACTGAATTTATTAATATGTATAGGATGTTTTCAAACCAATATTAAGAATACCAATTGAGTTCTTATCTCATCTTAAGTACTGTGATATGTTAAAAATAGCATTCTAATTAACTTCTAGTCACCCAAAATTTTATTAATACAAATTTTGGAAAATAAAAAACACATATCAAGAGAGCCAGCCATAAATGTTTTATATATTTTATAATCTAGAAAAAAACAAACGAAAATGCCAAAAATTATAAATATATTAAACATTTTCACGCTATTTCTTGACAGTGGAAACTGAACAATGGGTTCATATTCCGCTGATAAAATATGAATGATCAGATGATAGGGTCAAATGGTTATCAACAGCGCTGGTGAAGTTTAAAAGCACTAACGTCACTAGCTGCTTTTAAAATCAATCCACTGGTGCAATTATTATCCAAGTATAGATTCCACACGTTGATGGTTTAACAGGTGCTATCCCAAGAACGGTACAATGATAAGAAGACCAGAATCTGATGTTATATTTAGTTTTCATTCTCTAAGAGAAGAGAATGAGAAAAACAGTTCTTAGAGATTAAATTTCATCAAAATAAATATTTTCGTAGTCGAATACAACAATCAAAAATAAAAATTTTTCAAAAAAAAAAAACGAACCACCTTCAAAAAAATAAATTAAAAAGTAAAAAATAATTCAAATTAAAAATTTCTATAAATAATTTCTTTATAGCAAATTACCTCGAAGTTGGTTCCAATCTAATTAACAGGTAAAATATTGATAACTTGGCATCGACTGGGAAAAGTAATTTTGTCACAAGGAAATTATTTATAGAAATATTTAATTTAAAATTAATTTTTACTAGTAAGTTAATTTTTTTGAAAACGGATCATTTTTTATTGAAAAAATTTTTTGGGTAAATTTTTTAATCACAGTGACACTCAATATAATATTATAATAATTCTTGTTTTTTTTTTTTTATATGTATAAGAAACTAAAAAAGATGGCTTTTTGATAACAACTTTGATGGTAATTGAAAGATATTAAATATAATTATATATATTATTATTTTTATATAAAAAATATTCAATTTAATAATATCATTGACAATATAAGTAGTCACGTATTATTTTAGTTCCAAAAATCAAATTTTCTTAAACTTAATAAATTTACCAAATTTTTAGAGATAATTAAAATTTTAAGCAACTGGGGGGAAAATTGTTGAAGATGCCTTTTTTTTAAAAAAAACTTTTTTCTGGTAAAAATTATCTTTCAAATTTGAAAATAAAAACATGGCTTAAGTCTATTATTTCAAATAAATTTTAGCCACTAAAAGAAACAATTCGGGATAATTAATATAATTTTTTCTCAATTTCTGGAAATGGAGACAAATATGGCATTTTTCTTTCCTCAATATTTGTGATTTACAATTGAGATGCTTCATATTTTGACATCAATCTCGCTTCAATTTTAGTTAGAAGACTATAATTAGTATATACAGAAATATTATGATTATACAGAAAATATTTTTCTTCGGTACTTATCTTTGTCTTACAGCTCTCAATTTTGACCACAGCCATTTCAACTGGAGTTATTTTCCTCTATTATGTATGATAAAGGATTAAAGTAAAGTATAATAATTTATAAACATTTTAATTCAAAAACCCACTTATTAATGTAGAAACTGATGAAACTTTAAGCCTCAACTTGTTTATGAAATTATTTGATCGTTATAGGTATATTAGTAATAAAACTATTGGTCCTTCAAATTTGAAAAGGGTAATAAAGTTTATAAGCAGTGTATATAATATACCTTTTATGTTACATGCATTATATTTTAAGGATGTTTGGGTCTATTAAAAATAAATCTTTTTTTCAATCAACTATTTCTAAAGATATGGGAACATTCAAAATCCCGTTCTTGTATTTTTATTATCATTAACCAAAAATTATTTATTTGAGACAGTTAAAATAGAAAATTATTTTTGAAAATAAGTTAAGAATATAAATAATAAAAGTCATATTAATTTATAGATGAAATATTAAAGAATCGTGTGGGCTATTAATATTTAGTACTTATCTTGGAAATAAATGACAAATTAATAAAAAATTTCCATAGATTCATTATAAAAATGTAACACTGTAAGAAATTTTATAATTATTAATGAGAATTCTAGGATTTTTCGAATAAATTTCGATTTTTTCCCCAATTTCCTAGATCAAATTATTTTGTATTTTATAAATACGTATTTCAATACATATATAATTTTAATATATTCGTATGGTGACGGTTTGCACAAATTAGCAACGAGTAACATTTCCTCAGAGAATCATTGCAACTAGCTAATTCATACTGATGATGACTACTTTGTAGTCAAAATACGTATTTATAAAATTCAAAATAATTTGATCTAGGAAATTGGGGAAAAAATCGAAATTTACTGTAAGAAATGTTTTCGTTTCCTTCAGACTCTTTGATTATTATTTTATTTTCCTATCAATACAGATATGAGATTAAGGTAATTTAAACATTTAAATAATTAATATTTCTAACGAATATTTTTATACTAAGTATATTAATTTTAGTCTAAAGTTTGTAACGCTAGAAAATATTCACCGTAGAAACAAAATTTTGCTATAGGTGTTCAAAGAATCATCTAATTAGTCAATTTCCATGTCCGTCAGTCCGTCCGTGAACAAGATGACTCAATAAAAAGTATAGCAAGTTGAAATTTTGGTGACGGGCATAAAAACTAAGATCAAGTTCGAGAATGAGCAAAATCGGCCCCTGCCCACTGCATTCATTGGATCGATGGCTCAACTTCTGAATTATTAAAGATAGCAGAAAAGACCAAAGACAAAAAATTTCTTTTGAAAACAAACAACTTTTGTCAGAATTATTTTTTCGTAAACTGTGTAGTTTCGTCATAATTTCAGCTAAATTAGCACATACATAATTACAGTACTTCAAATTTTACCAATTAGTTCATTATAGAACATATATTATTATATATGTATTTATAACTGTATAAACGGTATATTTAGAGTATTTTATGAATGCGTATCATTAAAATGGTTCAAACATTCTTAGACATTTTATTTAACTAATGCATAAAAATATATTACAATTGTAAAAAAAAACAAATATTAAACCATTCTCCAAACTATACGTAATGTATGTTGTTTATAAACACTTTTAAATGTTAATTATTTCATAGGAAATGAAAATTAAGTAATTTTAGCATTTAACTTCATGATAATTCAGTTATTTTAGCATTTAAGATTTAATAAAATCCGATTGAAAGAATATTTTTATATTTATATAGTAGATAATAATCATATCGCCTAATTTCGGACACGCATATAGAAATACCATACACTTTTACTTTAGATGACAACTCCCATTCAACCTCAATTGCGTGAACATCAGCTTCAAGCCATTTGTATTTATGTGATTGATTGAATGAGAAAAAGAATAAAACACCAAATAATAAATTCTCTATAAACATAAATTCAACAACAACAACTAAACAATGATAAGCAAAATATTCCATACAATTTTACTTCCCAATCATCCTTAATTTTTATGAACATTAGCTTCTAGCCATTTGTATTTACCAAAATGTGATTGATTGAATGTGAAAAAGAATAAAACACCAAATAATAAATTCTCTATACAAATAAATTCAACCAACAAAAAAGTGTTAAGCAAAATTAATAATAAAAATAAATAAGTTGATATTATGAATAAAGTGACCTCTACTCTTTACGTTATTATTTTTTTAATAAATATTAAGTGTCAGCTGTTGCAGGTGTTGAAATAATATTTAATAAAAAAAAAAAAATTAAATTAAATAAATACATTTCAGTTATTATAAACTATGAAGCGAACGAGCATGCTATAGCAAACACACAAATAACCAACACACCTGTGTTACATAACTAGGGTTTTGTATCAATCACTTTAATTGCGTAAATTTAGACAAAACTGGTAGTAAAGTCTGTTCTAAAAAGAAACTGAGTCAAGCCCTTAACTTGCATAGTTTGATACATATTATTAAGGGGGTAAATAATAAGTATCCTAATGAACATAGATTTACGAAGAAAACACAGAGTTCACTCTATATTAATACCTTATTTATAGAGTAGAATCAATAGATTACCGTAACCGCGTCCCTTGTACTTAGCCATGTGTTCCTCTGTACCCTCTTTTAGAACACTCCATCATCTGAAGGAAAAAACAATTATATTGCTATTTTGTTGTTGGTGGAGTCTGTTACTTCGTCCTTATCGATAACCGACAACAGTGTCATAAACCAACCGCCCCTTTTTTTATTACTTAGCAAATTGCCGCTGCCTGGACTCGAACCTGCAATCACCTGTCTAAATAGTCAAATGGGTGAAGGGGTATTAGTGCTTTTACTCACTTGGTCACAGACCCGGTATGATTTGCCCGGCTAACCCAGCTTAGTTAAAAATATTAGACCTATTATTAGACCTATATTCCACTATTGCAAATTTTTCAAAATTTTTGAATAATTTTAATTTTTTTGGTATTTGTAAACAGCTTTATATTTTCATACTTTATATGGCGTTTTACATAGTTTTTATTCCGCAAAAAATTTTGATTATCGAACTTAAATCGTTTTAGCTAAAAATCTTCGAAATATAATTCGAAAATTAATAAGAGAATACTATTAATACGAGCTGGCATTTTTTATGGAGAAATAATATGGTTTAATGAAGAGATATTAAAATTAAAATTTCCTAGATATTTATCAAAAACCAATTAGCAAATGCAAGGCAAGCTTCACAAATTTTCGAAAATCCTAAATAATGAATTAAATACAACATTATACATTTTATCCTCAAATTTCACGGGAATACTCCACCACTAACGCAGAAATAATTATGCCACGATTTTTGGAAATCAACGAGGATTTTAAAAGAGATAAGTAAACAGCAAAATCAATACACAGCGTGCGATTATGTGCGAGTAAAACAGAGGGAAAAAGTTGTCGTTTATATGACAATATGACTAGTGCATTAAATGAATTTTTAATCATATTTGTGTATATAATGATGAGTAATGCACCATCTATTTTTACGACACCATTTACCGATCAAGATTTGATTAGTTGTATGATGCTTGACTAATTTCTTTTTATTACTTAAAAAACACAACTATAATTGCGAATGTGTATAGATGATGCGAATGTGTTGTGTTGTGTTATACTATTTATTATATGGAAAAACAACGGTTCATCATAATAGTAACATACATTTCATCATTATTTAGGTGGAGTAGAACTGCATCAAAAAATAATTAATTGTATTTCATACATTTACAAAATTTACCGTAAAATTTAACGATTAAAATTATATTGAATTTTAAATATAAAAAATCATTTTTATAAAGTTGAATCGTATTCTTGGAAATGTACTACAGATTTATTTTATAACCAAAAAATATGTGTATTGTTGAAACAGCCAAACCAAATTACATTTATAGCCAAGCAAAATTAACAATCATCATGTAATTACTTTTTTAAGTTTATTTACAAATTTTCGCGTTTAATTTAACAAATAATGTTAATCTTTCCATTTCGATTTTACGAATTATAGTTTAATTGGAGAATTTTATCTCAAATTCGTTTATTTATATTTGATTATAAAAAAAGAAAAAATTTTTTTTTTGGAAAATTAAAGAATCAACATCAAAAAATTAACTTCTAAAAGCTTCTATAAATAATTTGCTTGTAGCCAATGACGAGCCATCGAATCAACTTTTAGCTTAAAATCTGATTGGCGCGGGCTTCAAAAGATACGAAAGATCGTTACAACGAATCAATTGAAAATTGAATTTAAATTTTGTATTCATTTTGTGAAATGGGATCTTAAACTTAAACTAAACTTAAAAAAGTTACTATTTTTTTAAAGGGTTTTTTGCTCGGCATATATAATATATCAGAGTATATTAATTTTAGTCTAAGGTTTGTTAAGGTTTGTTTGTTAGATTCACCTAATTAGTCTATTTCCGTTTGTCCGCCCGTCCGTCATGCAGATAACTCAAAAATGCAAAAAGATAGCGACTTGAAATTAGCGTAAGCTAGACATAAATAGTGAGTTTAAGGTCGTGAATAAGAAAATTTAGTCCATTAAATCCAATGGATCCATGACATAAGTAATAAACCATATGAGATAGATGAAAAATTTTAAGCCGTGAAATATTTATCTTTCTTTTTCAACTTTTGTTTGAGATATATTTTCGTAAATTGTTTAGCTCTAATTCAGCTCATAGCCACACATATATGCATTTATAACTGTATGGATTGCAAAAGAAGAATTTATTAATAGCCTTGAATAAAAAATGTTCAAACATTTGTATTTAATCATATCTCGAGTATCTAAACTATTGCCTCTGTAAGTTGTTATCTTCATTTATTTTTAAATTAACGAATTTGATAATTGAGTTGTAATACAAATGAAGATTATGAAATTCGATTGGAATTTTAATTAGTATTTTGACTATATTACATTGATTTATTATATTTTAATTATTTATAAAAATACGAAAATTATACGATAGTTTAAAATCAGTTTAAGAATGAAATCATTAATCAAAACGATTGAATATATAAATCCTCCTTTATTTATTTAACGAACGACATTTTTCCATTTATCATTTAACTAATTATTTTACAGAAATTGCTTTTTATTTTTATATATATAGATATATAGATATTAATATTATATATTATTAATGTAGGTAAATAACTTAAAAAGTATGTAAATAATAATATAGGGTACGAATATGCAAATATGTATATACAAATATTAAAATGGCTTAAAGATTAAGAAGTTTATGTTTGTGTACATGACACGCGCCACCGTCAATCTTAACAGAAGGAATAACTCAGATATTATTATATATTTTTAAGAAATGTGTGTGTTAATATAAAACAATGGAAAAATTAAAAATAAGTTTTCATAACTTTTTGATTTTTTTGGGTCATTTTTTTTTTTTGATTTCTTTCAACATCTTTAATTTTCAATGTATACAGATATCAGTACTTTGCCAAAAATGATTCATTTTTTGTTATCACGTGTTGACAAAAGTAGATTGATTCTACTCCGAAAGTGCTGCTACTTGAGTATAAAATTTAGTATATAACAACCATTTATAGTTTTTGAATAGGGTAGGGTCCAACAGTGAAGTATTTACCATTAAAGTATCCATAGCAGTAACAAAACATGTACAACAGTTGAACGGACAGGAAAATATTGTGTACTTCAAAAAAAAAATTTGGACTCAATAATAAAATAAGAAAATTTTTCAAAATTTATTGTCTAGTTCTTTACGGATACTAATCGTAATGTCAAATTCGTTTTTCAAACATTTATTTATGTTAAACATTTAACATTTAATCTAATTAAAGAAAAGACAGCTTCGATTTTTAACTCTAAATTAATCAATTCCTCTTGTCCGACACAGAACCATGGGCAAGTAAATAGAAAACCGCTAGTTTACGTACTCCTAAGAGTATAGTAGACCAGAGTAGAAGCCTTAAAAAATGATAAAAAGTGGAAGAAAATTACAGTAGGATGGACTATTGACCTATTGGAAACGCAAGATAATATGATAAAAATGAAAGGAAAGATAAATTACGGACGATCTGAGTTCGGGAAGTAGGAGGGGGTAAGTTTTTAAGGATAAAACACGATTTATCTCGATTTCCGGCCAAACTAAAAGTCGTATGAAAAAATTTAAAAATTGTAGGTAATAAAAAGATCTAAAACTTTTGTATTAACACTTTTTTCACATAACCTCAAAATTTTTCGATTGAAAATTAGGGTGCTTTTTCTATATTTATCCAAAATAAGATGAAAAAATAAATATTTTAAATTAAAAAAATTAGAGTGTATTTGGAACATAAAAACGTAAGTTTTCACCAAATTTCGAAGAAAAAAAAATAAAAAACCAAAAACTTGGTTATTTCAATTTTTCACATAAATTTTGAGGTTATTTAAAACAAGTGTAAATACAAATGTTGTAGATCTTTTTCTTACCTACAACTTTGCCATTTAACTTTTTTCCATAGGACTTGTAGTTTTCTTCAATTCGAAAGAATTGTACACTTCTTTGTTATTAGTTAATTAAACAAAGACCTCAAATGAACAAACTTCTTCTTGTTGAGGTATTTCCCGAAATAAAATAACCTTTATTTGGTGAAATATCACATTTACCAAAAATCGTACATTTGATAAAATGGCATTAAAAAACATATCGTTTGAAACTCAAAGATTAAAAGTCCAATAAATCGAGAAATTCTTAAAATTTTAAATGTGTTCTGTTCAAAATATTTAGGAACCGAAGGTCTATACTTTGAAATTGGTAACTTATTCATATATGTATATAGAAGGTTAATCTGTGTATTACACATGAAAGTTAAATGCTATTATATCATTTAACAATATTGGTAATTGTTGACAGTTGAATAGTTGACAGATTACGTTACTCTGACATAAACATAACAAATAAACAACATTGACATGATAACGATGTGGTTGCTCAGATAGTTGAAATGTAGCAATATATTTTATAATATTTAAGACATTTTAATATAAAAAATAAAATAGATTTAGACATTTTTTTCATTAATATCTTTCAACTCACTGACACATTATTAAGATAAAAATGCTAGTAATTAACATATAAATGTTTATGTATGTAGTTTGTATGTTAGTTTGTTAAATATTGATATTTTTTGGTTGTTGTCTGATCGAAAGTGAATCTCTGAAACTCGAAATAAAAATTTTGATATTTTTACGTTATCGATATTTGCGTATAGATAGATATAGAATGCAGTTATTTTAACATTTTACGTGATTTTCTGTGTCACCAAATATTGTTGGTGCGATTCTCTCAAGAAACTTTTTGAGCAATATAAATATTTTGCTGACTCTGAGAGGAGAAATGATTTTTTATATTCATAAGTCTCGATACTCAAACTGTGTAATTATTAACTAAATTTCAATTTTTGCCCGAGTTATATCTATCGATATCTTTTATGTAAGTTATATAACCACATTTTGAAACATCTAGAACAAATGTCTGTCTATTCATCGATCGATCGGTTTTGAGGAAAATTTTTGGTTCATTTAATAAAGCAGAAAATGTATGTAAATAAACAACAGGTGGTAATAGCGATATATCTCTGAAATAACATATCAACCTATCCCTTCCAGACCACCTGAACAATTTATTTTTAGATACAAATTAAAAAAAAAAAGAAACGCCAGAAATGAGAAATTTTTTAACTTAACCGTTGTGGAAACGGGATGGTACCCTGTACTACGTACTTCTGAAGCAACAGCTGATTTACCTGTTTTATCATGTAATGACGGTTTTTATTTGTAAATATATATATATATATATATATATATATATGCACATATACGCATATATATATATATATATATATATATATATATATATATATATATTGAATGCATGTTTTTGTTTCCTCAATTTTTAATTGAAACTGATTACAAAATTACTCGAACAGCCGCACAATATAGGGATGGTTTGACTAATACTTTTTATACTACTCTGCTTACTTTTTTAAATTGGATAAAATTACATTCTACAGAAATAATTAACCAAGGAAAAGTGATGTCTCCTCCGTTGGAAATGGTAATATGGTGTGATAAGTTAATTTAGGAGTTATGAGGTGTAGCATAGAGAAATAATCTCTAAACGTTCAAAAAAACAACTTCATTTTGGTGTGTTTATATGTTTGAGGGTCTTGTTGGTAAGCGATAAAAATAAATTACATAATAACTGTAGTATAAAAGGTCTATACGACTTTTAGGCTTTAAAGAACATATATTAACTGAAGACGGTACTGTATTAACCATGTATTGTACACAAAAAGTATTTACATTTAATTTTCTATTCTTAACAAAGTGTATTTTCTTCAACGTTTTTTTTTCTTTTTTTTCTTATTTTCTCTGTATTATGTAAATAGTTAAAGAGCACTAGATAGTAGATATTACTATTTACATACTTTACATTACACAATTTTACTGTCAACTATTACATGAGTGGATCAGACTTAAGGATATATTATCACAGAAGAATTGCATAAAACACTTCACATCTGTCGTGAGTTGAAATCAAGATTCATTGCTAATCGGACGTTAAACCACCTACACCTTAGAAGCTTTGTCATTCAATTATGGTTATTAGATGTATTCGTACCGTGCATAGTACGTGGAAGGGACGTCTTAATCGATTGATGCTCCACTAGTATCTAAAATTCTAAATAAAACCTTCCCATTCTAGAAAATTATTTATTCAACTGTTTGTATTTAAATAGAGTGTCGGTGTGGTTCTATATTTGCTATATTTTATTTGTGACTTAATGTGATAACATAACTTGAAAATTAAAATTTATTCAAAAACAAAAAAGTTATAAGAATTTACTTTTATTTTCCATGTTTTTCTTGAAAACGATGTTTAACATGTAATTTTTATGGAGATACTAACAGTTGACGTCATTCGAAGCAATTTTCCTCTTTGTTACTTAGAAATTTTGAATGTTTTGATTATTTTTATAGATTTAAAAAAAAAAAATAACTTTAGATCCATACTGTGTCTTTGAAAATGTCAAAGAAAAATTTTAGAAAATTTACTAATAATCAAATTTAATTAGAATTATTTGATAGAAAATTTAAAGCATGATCGAAGAAATTGCATCGGTAATTAATTGGAATTGCAAATATATGCAATTATTTAATTAAATTTGTTAATCAACTTGGATAAATTTCATATCATATCATATACCATTCACAAGCTAATATATCATTGATTGATATTTCCTAACCATAGCAACGAAAGGAAATTTATGTTCGTTTATATGGTTAGGTGAGGTAACATTAAAGAAAATAAAAAAAGACTGTTATATTTTCCAAAAAACTAGTACAATGGATTTATAATATTGACAAGTAAAATACACATTTAATAAATGAGCACGGGACAGGAATATTTTGAATGTAACTTTGTACACCTGTTTCTCTGTATCACATTCGACCATAAGCTATTGTCAATAAATAAAAATCAAGTCTAAGCTAATACATCCTTAAGCAAATACTTGCCATAACTAATTTGTTTCAAAGAGTGTTATTTGTTATTTAAACATTTTAGATCTAACATATAATATAAAACATTATAGTTACAATGTCTTTCTATCTATATGTATTTTTTACCACACTCTTTCCGGTTATGGTATTTCAATTATATAAAACGGAAGCATTCGATTGTTGGACATCAACATGGTAGCTACTACATATATATAAAGTAAACTATAATATTATGTATAAATTATTTATTTATTAAACTCAAAACATCAAATTTCAATTAAAATTGTATGCAACAATATTGTGTTGTTTTTTGTTGTTATTTGTTTTCTATGTTATTTAAATCACATTAATTATTTTATTCAGTTTATTTATTTATTTTATGTATATTTTTTTTTTTATTGTTTTATTTATTTAATTTTTTTTTTTATGAACTCATTATTGACATATGTAGAGTAAAAGTTTACTTACTTATTACAATAATTATAATTTTATTACAATAAATGTAATGTTATATTTTTTTATTGTACTCTTTTGTAATGGCTTTGTAAGAATAAAATTATATAGTAGATGAACTAAAACCTGTTGAGTTAATGATATAAAAGTTTTCTCTGGCTTGTAAAATGTCGAGCACAATTTGAGATTGAAAAGACGCATCGTAGGATTATTGGATTTGCGCTTATTGAAACTCATGTTTACTTTTCCCCTCGTGTCGACTATGCATATGTTACATGGGACTAAGTTTCACATTCACTACTGTATAAATTTTGTATTTTTATTGCAAATTAAGGCAGTTTGGTAGCTGAAATTGGTGAGCTTAATGGAGCCGCCATTATTCCCCTGGTTAATATGGAGAAGAGAGTGTCACCGCTAAACGACAGAGATAGAAGCCACATGTCAATATTGAAAAATTAATTACATCGAAAGTACGTGGTAAATTATTCTGAAATTATTTCAGTGTATATTTGGGATATAGTTCTATCAATTAAAAAGTTTTTTTTGCGGTCAACTTTGCCAATTTTCTACAAACCTTCCATTTCCAGTATTATTGAACAAGGACACCCATAAGAGCTCGTGTATTTTTGCTAAACTTTAATTAATTATATCTCTTAAACGGTCTGGTAAAAAAATCTGTTTTTTTTTTCTATAATTGCCTTTAATTATAATCTTTCGGATAAACACAAAAAAATATTGGGTTAACTTTAAGTTATTTGGCTACCAAACTACCTTTAAATGCATGAAAGTAAGATTCCGCCAAAAGATTGTAAAATTTTTATATTTAAATTGTGACTTAAAATCGACAAAAACATGTATTGCTATTTTTAGGTTTTGTAGACCAATTAAGAACTAGGGAAATATAAAATGATGATTATTTAATAATTGCATTGCTAGTTTTTTGAAATATCTCCGAATTTATCCGAATTTTTTCGATTTTTTTTTATAACGTTCTTAAAGAAAGTTATGCAAAATCGGAAAATTTTTCAGCACTAGATTTTAAGTGGTATCATTAAAACTAGCTATCCAATCGCAAAATAGGCGGCTATTTGTAAGTGTATATTTTTGGTTTTCTTAGTCTTCAAGTACTTTAGAAGACCTAAACATAACAATAAACGTTTTTTTATTTTCTCGTGATTTTTTTATAGAATCAGAAAACATCGTAATGAAATACTGCGAATGAATTTTTTTTTAGCCAATATTGTGTTTCAAATTACGCAGAAAGGAGCTTTTCAAAATTATAAGCAATCAATTATAATCAATAAGACTCATTTAAGCAGTACAATGAGTTTCTGGAAAGACTTTAAGCTTTTGTCAGTTTCATATATTGAAGCAGATATTAGTGTCTCAGCAGAATTACGATACAAAAAGTAGGATATTAATCTAAAAGTAGGATATTCTTACTACTTTAATTTTTTTTTTTTTTAAATTTTACATTACTGTTAATGAATAATGTTTCTTTTTTCATGAATAAAATTTAAATGTTTTTTTTTTTTTAATTTAATAAAATTCATCTTTTAGCGCCAAGATATAGACCGTACCTACATCAAATTCAGGTGTTCTGACGTCTTTGTGCCTAGCGATATTTGACAAACCAAAGTACATACATGCGTACTCTTTATTAAAAGAGAATATGTTTGTACAAAATTAAATATAAAATGCATACAGGACTAAAACCAAGAATGTTATTATAAAATTATTTATACAAAATGCATTAATAATACTACCACAAAAATTCTTCGCAATAAAATAAACTTGATTTTATTATTAAATAAATTCTATTCAAATCATTGGCATTTTTAAATTTAAAATTTATCAAACACAATTCTTGAACGAAGCAGAAAACTTTAAAAAGAATACATAAAATAAACAAAATAAAACAAAGTTTTGTAAAAGATGCAACAAACAAACAAACAAACAACATCGCTCTGAACCACACAATGAATATTTATTATATTTAATGTTTCATTTATATGTTGGCATGAAATTAATGATTGAAGTAAAAAGCATGATACAGATACAGATACTTTACTTGATATCAAAATAGTATTAACTGGCTGTTAGCCAACGAATACCAACGATCAACAACACAAATAGAGAGTACGATAGTAACGTGAGTATTCAGTAAAGTGATTTGTTTCTGATATAAGAACATAACAAAATTTAATAGAGGATTGTAAACTGTGCACTTAGGTCTGGTGCATATTACGACTCGTGTAGTACAACGCGATATTTTGAAACATACACAAATGAATGGGTCAGCGTAAATTGACGACGTGACGCTATGCAACGTGACTTGCGTTGCACTGCGCATGAGACACTGTTTCTCGGGCCACACCGTTTCACAAATCTAACATTAAAAAATTAATAAACAAAAAAGGAACGCAAAATAAACAATAACAAGTGTCTACTGGCGTGGCAATAGGCGTTGTACCACACAATGCCTTAGTATTTGCCTCATTTTCAGGAATATTATGGAGCTCCAGGCCGTAACTGAGACAATTGGTTATGCGAACTAAAAATATATCGGTACCCGGAACCGAAATAAAAGTTTCGGATAGTTTTGAATAAAGGCGGCAACTGCAGTTTAAATGAGAACTTTAAAATGTTAATGAGATCTTTAAATGAGAACCCAATTAAAAGAAATCTTATTAATAAAAAAGAAAAATAAGGAATGCATAATCAAATATTTCCACATATGTCATCCAAAACAAAAAATTTTTATGTATCTCTCCAAAATACAGGCAACATATCACAACAAATTGGAAATTACTTTCGGAATTATATAATACAATCAGCGTATAATAATATCGTAATTTAGACAAATCAAGTTTTAATACCAAGGAAAAAAAACCCCATCTTTAATAATTCTATTGCATATAGATTATGCCTACGATGTAATGCCGATTATATTGGTCAGTCAGGTAGATCATTTTTAACCAAGTATACAGACCATCTAAAAAGCCATAAAACTTCTTTTAACTTATCCATTCGTCTTGGCACTATATAGATCATAAAATTGATTGTCAAAACATGCCGGGGATGTTACATATTTGTGACAAAAGCCTAAAGTTATATTTGCTAGAAGCCGAAGATCAATATTTTAAATAAAAACCCAAATTTTACAATTTAAATTAACCAAATAAATCTTAATAGCTTTCTTCATTCACAATAATCGCCCACAGGTTTTTCATTCACAATAATCTAATCTGTTTTTCCTATATATTTCCAAAATAAAAGAATAATTATTTATTATTTGATAATGACAATATAAGTCGAAATTTATCTCGTTATTAAAAAAAAACAATTGTAATCAATAACTGTTCTAACTTTGGGGGTTACAATAAGCTACCTATCCATTTAGTTTTCAAGTAATTTTCTATATAAAAAAGGATAAAAATGACTCACAGGTAAGTATAGGTAATCAAAAAGTTAATTTTTCATTTTAATGAACACTTCACGTCTTAAGAAACTACGTCCCACAATGAGATACACGCTGCGAATGGATTTCTACAAATAATACGATTCAAGCTAACATTGTTTACGTATTAACATGTATCGAAAACTGTGCCATATGAACATACGCCAAGTAAATATGTAATTTATAGAATAACAAACTATTAGGTAAAGCTTGTTTTCAGTTTATAGATGGTATAAAGCACATTCTTGTTTACTGTACAATCTCTAGTGCATTGAGAGCTATTATAAAGTCAAATGTATTAGTTTACATAAATATTTTTATTTATTCAAATATTTACAAATTAACCTCAGTCAAAGAGATTTAGTAGTTATTACAATTCAATAAGGAACCTTAAAGTAGCTCTTGGAATCTAGCCAAGCCATTTTAGCCATTCAAAGAAAAAACAATACCATAATTTCATACTAATTAATTATTAATTTATTACACAAATTAAAAATGTATTACTCACATCAATATAAAAATACAGAGGATTTGGCTAGGTTCAATATTAAGCCAGCGAACCATTTTGCAGCCCTTTTACCTCATAAAAATTTATTACTACATTAATGTAATCAATCCATCAACACCATAACGAAAATAAATGAAAATCACCATAATAAAATAGTGAACTAGGATTTAAAATAATACAATTATTATGTAAAACGATTTTGTGCAATAATAATTTAATAAATTTTCAATTTGGGCTATAAATTAGTAATAAATTAATAGGAAATTATGCGAAGGGTATCTTTAAAGTTTCTTATTGAATTATAATATTTACTAAATCTTTTTGCATTATTTGTATTAAATTAGTAATTAATTTTAATGAGGTGGAAGGGCTGAAAAATACATTACTTTTAAAAATGTCTTTGGTTGGCTAAAATGGCTTGGCAAGTTTCTAAAAGCTCTTTTTTTCTAAAATATATAGTCTTCGAGTGGAGTTGGAGAGAATTTATGAATATATTATCAATATTTAAATCTATGTCACACAAATTATTTCAAAGATAAATTCGTTTCTTTCGGTAAATTTTAAACACTGAAAAATAAATACATTTTTTCTAGGTCATCATATCTTAATTGGTATAAAATAGGATCTAGAGTTACTTGAAGGTACAAAAATATAATACTACCTTCTATTAATGGAATTGTTTGAGAATGGCTGAAATAAGTATATCCATTATTTTAGTTTCAATTTAGATGAACTATAAGATTTGGAGCTATTTTAATGATTGTATCATGTAAAATTGTTAAAAATAAACATTTTTGATCTATTATAATTTTTTTTTTTTGCTTTTTACTTTATATTTGTACAAAAAACATACACAAAAATATATTTCTATTTCGCATAAAAATTTTTAGAATAAATTAAAAAATAAAATTTACCAACATGGACTCTATAAGACGTTTGAATGAGATTGTTATCAAATTCTCATCAAAATAATATTTCATTTATTGATTCTTGAAACCAGTCAAATATGAATGGGATCGTAGATATCTTTAGTTAGAAATATACAATGTATAGAATTAAATAGGAAAACTGTTGACAAGAAAAAGGTATGAAAATAAAGGATGGCATATTTAAAATATAAATGTTATAATTTCATCCTAAAAATCAGAATTATTAAGGATTTGTCAATTGTTAAACAATTTGTTTTTTTCAACAAAAATATCTTTATTTAATAAAATTATTTACATTAACATTTACAAATAACAAGATGCAAAAATAAATTATAATGGTAGGATTTGAGTTAATTAACTTTTGGCTTTCATCCTAGTCTTGGATTATTTTTGATTTTATTATTATTTTATTTTATTAAATCGTTATTTAAGGAAGTTAGGTTTGATTTGGATTTAAAGGAAAAGGAAGAAAACCTGTTTAATGTATTAAGAAATGAGAGGATAATTTTATTTTTCTAATAACCAAATTTAAAATTCGTATGCCATTTGAACAACAGAGGAGTGTTATTGTATAATTAATTTAATATTCGTAATTAGATAAACTTCGCAGTGGTTTTTGTAATTAGCCCGATTTTGCGAATGCAAAATTTCGACATAACTTTACGTGACAACGTCACTAGAACCCAATTCCAATGTTTCTAGAGATATGTTTAAGTACTTACTACTCGATTATCAAGAGAACAAATAATGATATCGAAGTTAAATCAATTTTATTCGATTCGTAACTTAAAATGACTTTTCAGTCGTTTTTTGTTGATGATAAAAATAAATAAAAAATATAAGTATTCTTAATTAACCCCTCCCTCCCTAGTGCTGTATATTTTACTTTAATTTTTTAAAGAACAACTATAAATCTACACTAAATCTAAGAGTTTCATTAAAAATCACATTATTTTCAGTGTTTTATTTTTGTCATTTACAGAAAAGACGAAACATTTCATTTTTCGTTGAATTAAATTGGTCTTCACGAAAAGTCTTTTTATTTTAACGGGATAATATAAAACCAGTGTTCTTCCTGAAATTCCATTCATTCGTTGTTTTTTCTATATTCTCATATTCTGAAAAGATTACATTTCTATATTATAGACACTATAAGTTTCTTTAAAAACTTTATTTATTTACAAATTTTTGTTTGAAAAATAAATATTATCTAAATTACAATACTCATATTTCTTACATACTTACTGCAGAAGGTATGTTTTACTTTAAATTTTTATAGAATAACTATAAACCTATACTGAATCTTAGAGTTTCATTAAAAATCACATTATTTTCAGTGTTTTATTTTTACCATTTACATAAAAGACGATACATTTTCCGTCGAATTAAATTGTTCTTTAGAAAAAGTCTTTTTATTTTATCGGGATAATATACAATCATTGTTCTTCCTGAAATTTCATTCACTCCTTGTTATTTTCTAAATTCTTATATTCTGTAAAGATTACATTTTTATATTATTGACAATATTAGTTTCTTTGAAAACTTTATTTATTTACAAAAATTTGTTTGAGAAATAAATAGAGATATAAATTACAATACTAATATTACTTAAAGGTAAAAAACTTATTTTCTGTGGAAAATATAGACATTTTTCTAGAAGTGATCATTTGAAAATCATAAACATTGTTTTTTATAAATTAGGTTAACTATATACTTTTGACATTTCGACCGCTTTCAATAATTTTTTATTATGTAATCAATTTATTAATATTTCATTAAAGGCATGTTCATAGTTGTACGTTTTTTGTCCGTAATTACTACCATAAATTTAATTTGATATTAATTTGGGAAATTATTTATATAAATATATTTTAAAATATATTTAAATATTTTATAAGGTACATTTAATACGATGCTCATTATTAAACTATATTTTACGTCACTTACATA
Source organism: Chrysopa pallens (assembly GCA_020423425.1). NCBI lineage: Eukaryota > Metazoa > Arthropoda > Insecta > Neuroptera > Chrysopidae > Chrysopa > Chrysopa pallens. The sequence goes on along the minus strand of CM035594.1, from coordinate 11,730,079 downwards.
CTAACTGCAAAAGGTAAAAAACTTTTTTTCTGTGGAAAATATAGACATTTTTCTTGAAGTGATCATTTGAAAATCATAAACATTGTTTTTTATAAATTAGGTTAACTATAAACTTTTGACATTTCGACCGCGTTCAATAATTTTTTATTATGTAATCAATTTATTAATATTTCATTAAAGGCATGTTCATAGTTGTACGTTTATTGTCCGTAATTACTACCATAAATTTAATTTGATATTTATTTTGGAAATTATTAAAAAAAATATATTTTAAAATATATTTAAATATTTTATAAGGTACATTTAATACGATGCTCATTATTAAACTATATTTTACGTGCATTTATACATACGTCAAATTAATATTGACGACATTATTAATTACTGTTACCTGACGTTTTATTCCATTTATTACTACAAAAAAACATTGCACTACACAAAATGAAGAGCGGGATGCATGAGTAAGAAAATAATAATTTATTATCTGAAAAGTACAAAGTACATGAAAATCAAGAATAATAATTGCAAATTAAGAAAAAATTTTTTTTTCGTGGAATCAGTTATTATTTAGTCATCACAGTTATTCAATTTTAGAGCAATCATATAATATAACAAACAGAGACAACGGATAAAAATTGTTTACAGAATAAGATCTGTATAAAAAAGATGAAAAGTTTTACAATTTTGTTATCAAATTTTAAGAAACATATTTTAGAGTATACATTAGTTTTCGCCACGAGGTAAGTTTTTCATTACAAACCCTGAGTTTAATACAAAATCTAGAGAAATTCATTTGGATATACAGTTCATTCATACGATCTCTAGATTTTATTTTGCGGTATTTTTCCGAATTTCGGTACTGCCTATGTACATTAACCTGCAACAACACCAAAACGCTAAAATATCATTGCTGAGATAATTTTAGAAAATAAGTGTATTTAATATACGCTTATCATCAATAGCGATTTAAAATAACGCCCGTTATAGAATTTTATTGTGTAAGATATGAGCTATCGCACCAGCTTTTAACATTAGCTAGCGGCATACCTTAGTATAATGACGATTTGACAAATGGTTTTTATTCATGGTTTATTTTTACACTTAAGTCCGTTGAAACCAACGGACAGTCATAAAAATAGCATAATAATCTTACATTATGTTATCCTGATAAAACACGAAAAAACATTATGTGACAGACAGGTGGTGTGTGTGTTCGATATTTAAATATGCGATTAAGAAAGACTTTAGTCAATTTTGAACAATTTTGTTGAATAATGTTTAGCTTTTTATTAAATAATTTGTTCAAAACATTCGAAAAACTAGTTTTGTAAACTATAATAGAGGTTCACCAGTTTTGTAAACAGACGAAGAAACAGGTGTTTTGCAAATTATATACCAATTCAATTATCGCCAAACGCATTGAAGTAAATTCATCATAAAAAAGTCCGCCAATTATTCAAATCCCAATTTATAATTATAAATGATTTTAATTTAGCAGGTAATTATTCCAGCATATTTTAAGGAGCAAGGACATTGTAGATCAAAATAATGTTCTTAATTACGGGACTATTTGTACTACAGCCGTTGGGAGTCAGACATTTTATAGGTTTTTGTACCTATATTAGTTACAGAATACTAAATGTAACTAAATTGTGACTCTGAATATACAGAATATATAATTAATTAACTCTTATACAAATTAAACTAATTTTTTTTGTGTTTATTTATTGTACATTCGCCTGATTACATTATACATAGGTTAAACTAGGAATGTGAAACTACCTTTAATTTAGTTGTAAAACAAATTTTTTAATAAGTTGGCGGCCGATAATTTGCTACCATAAGTACTTGAATTAATTGTGTAGCACGCAGGTCTAAAATTCGTATATCCGGCTTGTAAGATAGTGATAATAGCACGGTTTCATGACGAGCGTCTTTTGTCTATTCGATAATTAAAACATTTTTTATCTAAAGCCATCTTAAATAAATATTTGTATATGGTAAGAAAAATTGCATTTATTTGATTCTTTTCCAATTATTGTTTTTATTTTTTAAATTATTTTGATTGTATTTCATGAACTAAGGAATTCAACCATGCTTTTTGATGTACCAACCATGCTTTTGGATGGAATATAATTTTGGAAAATTTTGAGTGTAGATATTATTTTATTGAAACGATTAATGTAATTGTAGAGATTTTTTATAGAATTTTAATATATTGAAAAAATAATTTTTGGCAAAGTTCATGAATTAAACGGTTTTCTTTTATTTATCGAACTCAATCGATATTTGTCTATTTGTCTGTATGCCTACGATAGTTTGCGGTCTGATTGCGGTAATTACGGTCTGAATATCGGAAAATTTTGATGGTGTGATTGGAACACATCCAGTTTGGATCACAACATAAATTCAATTTGGGGTTGATTCGATTGTCATCTTAAGTTATTTACTATGCCATTCTTCTGGCTGAAAGTGTTTAATCTGAATGGAAATGTATTTTTTAACACTTTCACAAAATATTCTAGAAAAAAATAAAACTTATGAAATCTATTTCGTTAATGGAGTTAATTATCGAATAAAGAAGTTTGCTTCTCGACGTCTTACTTTTAAATGAAGTGTAGTAATTTGTGGACTTTACAAAACATGCAAAAACGGCGCCTTTTTTTATTTATAAAAGTAAACTTTAATAGTGAGAAGTGATAATAGTGAAGTGTTTTGGAAGCTGTTTGGAACATCGAGACAGAGTTTTGTATATATTTCAAGATAAAAAGGTTAGTGGGTAAATTGTAAATTATTTATTTTGATATTATTTCAGATCATAGACACAACTTGACGCCACTAACCCCCTCTTTAATTTAAAATTCTAATACATTTTTTCACATAATTAATTGTATATAATGGATATAATTTTTTTTAAATAATTAGTTTTCGAGTTGGTTTTTAAATTTTGATTTTATATTAGCGTTCATAAAATTGATCACTCCATTTACTTCAGATTAAAATAAATTTTATTTACAACACTTGAGAGATTATTTCAAGTTATTTAAGATTATTATTGTAATTTAATTTATTTTTGAATGAATTTTTTTCTAATTTAGATTCGATCTTAGATTATTCTTAAAACCTTTATTTTGAATTACTCTAATAATATTTTGAGTATTAATGAAATAGTTATCAACCGCAATTTTAAATTACCCGTCGCATACCAGTTTTAGAACTGATACATCATTTTAGCATTTATTTATTTTATTTAGGTTATTTTTATTTACATTATTTGCATAAGGTGCCTCCTCCGGTTTTCCCACAATAATTTCAAATTCAATAAATTTTATCATAATATAATTTTTTTTAAATTTAATTCAAATTATTAGAATATAGTTTTCGTAATTAATTTTCAATATTTAAATTTCGATAATTTTTTATGTAATTAGATATTTCTTAAAAAGTTAATTTGTTTTCTAACTACTTTATAAACATTTTTATGATTAATTAAATTTGTGCAACAGTTATCACCCCGTTTTTAAATAATGTATTAGCCCTTCCTCCTTCCCAATGTAAAAGTAATTTTACAACTAAGTACTATATTATTGTATTTCTTATTAGTTATTAATTTATATTTTAAAAAATTTGGTTTGCATTTCTGATTTTTAATTTAAATATTATTTCCAATTAGTAATTTAAATTTTTTATTCAGATTATTGCCATATATGGCTAATAAGTAAATAAATACTTGTATCCGATGATTTTTTATGCAGAACTAAAAATATTCGAACCAGAATCCCCTTTTTTGTCTAGAAACTCTGGACAATACAGAACCAAAGTTACATTTGTATTAACAATCACATCATGTTATATTTTCAAACCCATTACATTGCGAGTATATACGTTACAGTTAAAGTATAATTTAGGTAATATATTTAAATATAATTCTTTAATCACTAGTTGAGTTATACATTGACTAAATCTTCCAGGTAAAGTATATATAAATAGTTGTACTAAATATTTTTATGTATACATTTACTATTATCTAGTTCAAGTGAGTAAAGTTTTTCTTTTTTAGGGGAGGGTGTGAAAAACTGTTCATTGCATTGTATGAATTCATATTAATTAAAATTAGTATAAAACTCGCGACCCGTTATATTTTAACCCTAACTCGTTATAATGCTATTCGAAATAGTACCTTTTCCAAATTTGTTACACCCCTTCCACTTTCTAGTCTCGAAAAATCTTCCTAGAGGTAAAAGCTAAGTGAAATTTTCGTAAAAATTAACACAAATCAGAAAACTACGTACTCTAAAACAAAACTATCCAATCAATTCTAGCCGGATGAATTTTGAGATAAATAAACATTCATTAACGTAACTGATAGATATTTTTATAATTGAATTACATATCTGATTATGATATTGGAAAACAAAAATTGTTAACGAACAAAACCAGAGTGAATAAAGGGCGGATAACCACCCTTTTAAGGCTTTTTAAAAGGGTGGTTGAGAAAAATATCATTGGTAAAGAGTTAAAATGACTAGAGTTTGGAATTAGACTATATAACTATTTCTCTTATTTAAATAAAATATTTTAATGCTCACAATACCGCAATAATTATTACCCTTGCTAATAATGATTTCAATATAAACAACTTTTGTGATTGGTTAACGGTTTGAATCTTATTGGATCCTATTAATGAATCAAACTCAATAATTTTATTTGTTTATGTAATAATAGAAGTTAAAAAGTTTTATTTAAAATTAATTGGAAAACGTAATTAACAAGTATTATTTTATTAAATAATTATAATTATTAAACATAGTGTTAATGTATTAACGATGTATAGTTCAAAGTACTACTGAACAGTGTGCTGTCATAAAAAGTTTATATTAAAATTGTTTTTACTCCAATGTTCAGATAATAGTTCCACAGCTTGATTAGTCTTAACGTAAGGGACGACTTAATAAATTAAAGCAAGACAAGCAACTGAAATTTATAATATTTAGGTACTGTGTTAAAAATTGTATTAATAAGAGAATAATAATATATTTTTATAAATATATATAGTTTAAATTTGTAAATATATTACGGCAAATTTTCCATATGAAATAGTGTACCAAACACAGAGTTTGGTATTATGAAAATAATTTGATGAAGAGTACGAATAAAGGCAGCGTATTTTATTTCTTATGATTAGTTTGGTCCTAATTATACCGATAATTTTATAAGCCGACCTTGGGGCGTTCGTAACATGTAAATACGACTTGAATATTTGCTGCCTCAACGATAAATAATTGTGTAGTAAAAACTACACCCTCTTCATTAAAAGTATCTGATGTACCTAAACTTACAAGCAATCATTTTTACGGGTCTATGAAAAAGGCATAGTAGTAACTGGCTATTATCACATTTCGACTGTTATCATTAAAAATCAATAATTCACAATGTTAAAGTGTTTCCTATTTGTCCATTGGTATTTCTTTTATTTGCTAATTATTACTTTTTTGTGTTGACTTTCTTAGTTTTTAATAAATTAAATAATTTATTAACATAATTATTTCTATTTCAATTGTTTATTACATCGATTATATTTCAATTCAACGCTATTTGGAGACAAATAAGAGTTTAACAGTGTTTTTGAGTACACTTTTAAACAAGTCGTTCATTATTCTAGATAATATGAATACTTTTCGGGTATTTACCATTAAGTATGAAATCGAGACATAAGTACGATAACACACCACCAATTTCCTATAGGGCTCAATTACGATATCCAGGGTGCCCGATTTTTTTTATGGATTTTGGTAAAACAAGCCTAAATAAGACGAAAATGAAAGTACCAATTTTCAAGTTATACATGGGTAGTTTAATCATAATTTGAACGTAGGAACCAAAAACCAACCCGACCAGTGCAAACTAGACCCCAGAAATGCATGGGTTAATAATAGTCAAAAATGGCCTACATGTATTTTTAATAGTTGTATTAAATATACAAGTGTTGATTTTTTTTAAACGATTTATATTTCGGTTATTTGTGCTTGAATTGTGTTTTAATTATAGTCTTTTAACAAAAAATAATAATTAAATCTTGTAAAATGTTTTAAATTGTGGTATTTATGTGGCATAAACACGATAATTTCTAAAAATAAGTGTTGATAACTCGAAAATTAGGCGAAAACTCTTATTCTATCATTTTCGTCTTATTTTGACTTGTTTTATCAAAATCTCCCTCCTACAGTCTTAATAGTTTATACATGGAGGCCATACGATATACATTTTGCTTTTAATTGTTATACTTAAGTGACTACAATTTTATTACAGAGAAAATTGTTTTATTGGAAACTTTTAATTATACAGTTAATTTCCTTAATAACAAACATTTACACTTTTCATTTCAAAATTAATTTAACAGACAATGTAAAATAAATTACTTACAACAATTCTAATAGAAATGTACTTTCTTCAACTTGTTATAAATCGAATATTAGTTTAAAATAGAATAAAAACTAACTTCAAACTAACTTTGTGTTGGCGTAATATCTAGAATTAAAATTTCGGTAAAAATATGATTGGTATTAACTTCAAAAGGTAATTAATCCATCATAAGATACTTTTTTTTATTTACTTTGTTTACAACCACTGATCCTTCATGCTTTGGGTGAGAAACATTCTCACCAAAAGTTTTTGTTTGTTACCTTTCACTTTTCTTTAGTTATGGAATTTCTAATTATGTAGTATCACCTTCAGAGGTGGTTCTTCGCTTAGCTAGGAATTGTTGGTTTCAGAAACCAACCCTTGTACCAATAAAACATGAATCATCGAAATATGTCTGTATAAAATTATGCCAGAGCATATGTAATAAGAATACAAAATGCCAAAATAGTATTAATAAAATTTTTAACAACTGCCTTTTAGATACATTTTTATAAAATATGAGCATTGAATTTGACATCATTACAAACAACACGACAATAGAGTTATTTTATTTTAGAGCCACACTATACAAGTTTCATGAAATGATTTGAAAGACATCAATTTACTTTTTACAATGATACAACTATTTAACAATATTCTGTTACATAGAGTAATTTGGAAAATATTATGTTTTACGTATGTTAAGCTAGCAGTGTCCAATGGGCAGAATCACTCAAAACATATCTGATTAATTAGTGCTCATTAAAAAAATTTGGCATGCAGCATTCTAATTGGTCGCCATTTTTTCTAAATGAAACCACTTTTTTAGTTGTTTCTATTACTTCTGGATATTTCTATCCGATTAAAAAAAAAAACAATAAATACAAACGAAATAAGAAAGTGTTTGAGGAAAAAATTCTCAACAAAACCATGTATTTACATATTTATCATTGAAAATTGAAAATTTTTAATATTTATTAATATAAATATACGAATTGGGTTGATTTTCTTAAGTTCTACATTTTGTAATCAATTACAGCTCTGTCAGTCTCCAGTACCAAAAAAATAATTAATGAAAAATTAAATTCGCAAAAAGTTACGTTTTAATGCATGTATCTGTATATTTGTTTGTTAACTTTTGAATAGTTTTCAATTGACATTTCTATAGAAATGTATAGCAAAATATAGTATTTATTATCCCATCCACACACAGTGCTAACTAGATTATAGAAATTTTCGTTAGTAGTTGTATAAAATTAGTTTATTTGATAGTATAGTCGTCAGTCACTTGCGGTGTATATACGTATATAATATCTATCACAGATTCTACCTACACTACTCCTCTGTGACGATGATGTTCATTTGAATGAGCCTGATGTGATGTTTGATAGCTCTCACCATGAATATAAATGATTTAAATGTCAACTCAAAATATTGTTATGAATCGCACATAGTTTTATTCAAGAGCTGTATGACAAAATTAGGAAATATAATAAGTTTATATTTAGTTGTGAGTATTAAAGATTTCAACGATGTAAAACTTTATTTATTAACTATTATATTATGTGTGGATGTACGGTTTATGTTCAATTTACTTGGGATCGCCAAAATAATAAACTTCCTGATATACATAAATTATTACGTCAAAAAACAACTTCTGTTAAACAGTAAAGGTGTGTTCATCTACATAGGTCCGTGAATTTTGTCGACTAAGCAAATAATCAAATAATTGTCTGAACCATGTTTTCAAGAACTTTACTTAAATTCTTGGGGTAAGTAATACGAACTAGGGTTTAATTATAATTACTGAGTGGAAAAATTGATTCTATTTTCACATTTTCGTTTTAGAAGAACTTGGTAGGGGGTTTGGTACTTAAATTACATTATATTTTGCTTAAATAATTATATTATACAAACACAGCAAAAAACAATTTTCAATTTCACCTCCCCTTTTCTCCTGGAGATAAGGTACATAAATAAAAAATTCTGATCTATGCAAGCTATAACCATGCGGTTTTTTTTTGTGCGAAATAATTTTAAAAAATCAGTGTAAATAAGTTTTTGAATTCCTTTCCATTGCTTTGAAGAAAGACCCAAAAAATACCAACTTTTTTTCAATACAAGCTAGTTCAATTCTGTCTATGGCAATCAACGGTAATGATTAAAAACGGCAGAAAATTAGTGTTGCAAGAATATGTTGAAAAAATTCATTTTTACTAAAATGTTGAAAAAAAAACAAGATAGTTGACTTACATAATAAATTGATGGATTTGATTTTATTTCAACTTTATTTTCTTTTTTAAGTGCATACATAAATAAAAGCTTACATTGAAAAATGTTTTTTTTTTGTTACAATTAAATGCTTTTGTTCTTTACAAGCTAGTAAGATTTTGTTTTTGACGGAATAATTAAAATGCCGGGAAATTAATCTGATAGAACATGAAGAAATATGTTTTAACCGAAATATTGAAAAAATGCAATTCAATCGAGTAATATAATAAATTGATGGGCTTGATTTGTTTCTTCTTTTAAAAGCATTTAAACAAAAGCTTGTATTGAAAAATATTTTTTACAATTTCCTTATGTCATTAACTATTAGCCCACTTACACCCCAATTACAGAGTAACACACCCTATACTTATTATAAATATATATACATGAAAATAAATAGATTTTATGTATAATGTAATTCGTATATAGAAGAAATCATTTCTAAAACATTCGTTTTTGTAACTTTTGTAATACAAAAGTTGTGAATAAAGTTATAAAACTTACAAGGAGTCCAATTAATTTATTGTTTATTTCATTGGTATTTGTAAATGTTATATGTTATGTGTGTGTGTATATATGTATGTATATATGTGTCTTATGATATTTTTCTTATCAGTTTATATACTGACTTTTTAGTACGGATATATACAACAAAATGAAGTTATTACGAAATCGTAAGCTTGTCATGTTGAATAAAGATAAAATTAATTTGGATTAAATTCTTTCGTTGAAATCAACAAACTATATATAAAAAGAATTTCTTGAAAACTTTAGTATCAACATAATATATGGATTGAAATGTGTTTTATATTGTTGGGAAAAATACAGTTAAACACATTTAAGAAATAATTACACCTACATTCGATTAATTTTGGTTTTAATTACAAACCTAAAAACATAAATTACTAATAAATATTTGTATTAAAAAAATTTATGAAAAATTTAATATCCTCGAATTCTCCTCCATCTCATCCAATTTGAGTGTTTAATAGATCAAATAAAAGATTTTAAATAACCGAGTGTTCTTTCATAAACACACTTTCTATGTTTATTAGGACAGGAGATATCTAATTTTGAGTGTAGAAAATCCCAAAAAGAGTTGAATGTCCGCGTCTTGCTCTCCTCCTTTCAATTTGAGTGTTTAATAGCTCAAATGAAAGATATTGACCAACTGAGTGTTCTTAAACCAAAATAAACCCTCTATCTTCATTAAAACTTCGGAGATATTTGGATACAAAACTATCACATCACTTCGGGAAAGAAACGTATACGAAATAAGATAAGCCCCATAAGAAATGCATATTGTATAATTTGGTCAAAGAATATTCAGTGATTCAATTGAGGTATGCAACACTCAAATTTGATAATTTGGCGATTGTTGGGACCACAACACACACTCATCAACTATTTTTGTGCCATTTAAACGGTAAATAGTTCTAGGCCTGTTTGGAAAATGTCCCAGTTGTTTAAGATTTGGGACTCAAATTTAAGCTTAGAATTAATTTAAATTAGTTTCAATAATTAATAGTTATGCTTCTGAGCTACTACATCTCCACTTAGTTGAACTCTGTAAATATTTCGACCATTTCTTCGACAATTAGCTATAAAATCATGATTTGGCAGTTTTCATCTAATTCCTACATAAAGCAAAGCGCACGTTTTGTGATAACGCTTCGCATCATAGTAACTATTTTAAGCTATGCACGCTTTATTTTAATGTCACCGTATTTGACACCAGGATTAAATAAAATATTTTTTTGAAAAGTAATATGAAATTCAATTGATAGCATTTGGTAATCTTATAAATTATAGCGATCTCAATTGCGTTACAAACATACCGTCATTTAAATCAGTTGATGATATAAGGTAAAAAAACAAGTCTGTATTAAAATTTATAACCATCTCCATATGGGCAATATGTTAATTGTTCGTACATTAGACAACATATACTATATGTATATATATATATATATATATATATATATTACATATAAATTTCCTTAAAATGTCAATTTAAATAACAATAATTCAAATCCACACGTGTGTTTTAGACTTTGGGTTATTGTCAAGTGGTTTTGTGGTAATGGTGACTACTATAAAAGCATTTAACTTTAAAATTCAAAGTAGCTTTATAACATTTTATTATACGATCAAACTGAGTTGATATTACATATAGTTGATCTCAAATACAATTTTAAATTATTTTTGTATGTAATATTGGTGAAATAGTGGTTATATATAATACTACCCAATTGAGCCAGGTTGAAGTCGTAAGTTGAATTGGCTTGGTTTTGAAAGGCTTAATTAAATAAGGTTCAATTTAAACTCAAATGAATAAAATGAGTGAGTGTTGTAATCAAGTTGAGTTGTTGGATCCAAAGAGCGGATCCAATGATATTCGTGTATCATGGTTAACAAGTTAGATGTTTTGAAATATAATTTGATACTGTACTTAAATCTAAAAATAAAAATATAAAGTACAATATAAGGTACAATACTTCAAGATCATTTTCCGAACAGGTGATCGATGCTGATTGGTTGATGAAGCAATTTGATAGATACTTGAAAAGTATAAATTGGACATACACCAACATACGTATATGCACACCGTCACCAAATTAGCAACGAGTAACATCTCCTCAGAGAATCATTACAACTAGCTAATTCATACTGATGATGACTACTTTGTAGTCGAAATACGTATTTATACAAATACAAAATAATCTGATCTAGGAAATTTGGACTAAAAATAGGAAATTTAAATATAAGGTTGTTTTTTTCCGATGCAGCTCTTTTTGATAACTTGGATAAGCTTCAACCAAGTGCTGCACCACTTAAAATAGCATTTGTTGATTGATATTTAACTGATATCGGTTTACTTACTATGGTCTATCATACATATGGTCTGAATATTCAATTTTGATATTGCTTCTTTTTTATCGTAATTAATTTTTCAATATCTGTAAAAAATCGCAATTACGTTTTTAAAAGGAACTGCTTAACTGTATTTAATAACAATACCATTCTAATAACGAGTATAGGAGAGGGCAAAAATGTATTTTTTCCCAAAATTTGAGATTTAAGAAAAGACCGCTTGAAGCTATCAAAACATGACAGCGAGCTTTCTGTGCAATCATTATTTCACAGTATTTAGCATTAAGCTTAAAAATAGTAATTCGACAAAAATCATTCACTTGGTCAAAAATCAATCAATCGAAATCTATGAAAACTCATTTTAATGAAAAATTAACAAACATTTTGGACGTTTATTATATTTTTGGCATATAAATCTAAGGCATATTGGGTTGTCTATAAAAGCTCACAATAACTGTGGATTTTATTGATTCAAACTTTTCAAACGTACGCTCGATAACATAAACGGACTCGAAAGTTAATTATATACCATGCACTACAATAGCTTAAAGGTTTCCAATAAACTAGTTGCGATCGTACAATAACTACTTATTGTATTACACTTAAAGTTACCTAAAAGTATCAAAACTCGAATGTTCAAACAATTGTAAAGTACATTATGGGTCACCATCATCTCACTACGATTCAAGTAACTACCAACAACAAACTACTTTATTTAGTTTACTATCGAAAAGTCGTTTATGAACAGAATCATTCAAAATTACTTCATAAATATGTGTAACTACCTTGTATTTCATAAACAGATACCCACACTAAATCCATGAATAATTTTGTTTTTCTTGTGATTGAATGAAATAAAAGTTATGTTGGTAAGTTTTCAAAAAATGACACAAGATGTTACGAATTTTTCATGATTTTCTCGGTTCCATATATGCTAAATAATAGTATTTGGTTAATATCATTTTGAATTTCGTATAAAAATCTTTTTTTTTTTTTTTTGTTGAATATGTCAGTAGAGCGTGGGCCAAGTGGGTTTTTTTGGATATAGTAAGCATAAAGGTAAAAATTAGTATGTCATTTAATTATCATTATTGTTTATTTTTCCTTTTCGTTATGTTATTCGAAGCCTGTTAAATTTTCGATTACTTCTACAAACTTCAATTTGATGGAAATTCGGAAGTTGTAAGATCATTCAATAACAAACATACAAATTATTTTATTCGATAACTGTTAAAACTCGGTGTCCATTGCCTAAAAAACCAGAAAATTGTTTTTTTTTCAAGGTGTTGGTTAACGCAGGATCGCAAAATAGAAGCCAGTGGTGAGTTGAAAGAAATACATTCACATACGGTTTGCACACCGTCACCAAATTAGCAACGAGTAACATCTTCTCAGAGAATCATTACAACTAGCTAATTCATACTGATGATGACTACTTTGTAGACGAAATACGTATTTATAAAATACATAATAATTTGATATAAGAATTTGGGGCAAAAAATCGAAATTTATTCGAAAAATCCTAGAGTTCTCATTTATAATTATAAAACTGTTAGTTGTTGTGTTCAAGAGTTATAGTTTTTTAATTTTCAACCAGTTTGAGAAATATAGACTGAATTAAAGGTGTGTATTAATTAGTAGACAATAAATTAGCATCTTTGAATATGGTATCGATCGACATGCAACAGTGCAAGTTTTTAATTTTTAATATTAAAATAGTCTCGCATATGGATTTAATGCATGTTTATTTATTAATTTACATTTATTATTTATTAAAATTGTGACAAATTATTTTACACATTTCATATACAAGTGATTATTTTAACTTCGCAAATGCAAAAAATTCCAAAAATTAAGTAAATCGATAAAATTGGTCCAAACAAAAGTTTAAATATTTTAAAGCCCGTTTAATCCCAATCAAGTTCATTTTTTATTTGTTGACGGGAGCCCATCATTTTTTCGCAGATTCGTATTTTTTAAAGCGAATTATAAAATCGAACAGAAAAATTTTTTTTTTTTAAATACATTATTTTTAAGCTTCGATCAAAAATTAAAAAATATTTTTATAATTATAATAATAATAATTTATATTAAATAATTGATCAATACAGATGCTCATTTACGTTAAAAATAGACAATGGTTTTAAAATACATCACAATTATAACAGTTTTAAATCGTTTACGGTATAGAAAGCTTGCTCAAATAGGAAAATTTTTAGCTATTTTTTTATTTTTTTAAATATTTTCAATTTCTAAGGACATGTTTAGGGAGATAATCGTATATTTCAATAGTTGCAATGGTTGGTTTTTCTAAAAGATGGGTAGGAATGCGTATCATCCACTTTTTTAAAATGCTTAATATTAGCCCTGCCATAAATTGCTCCCTCATTTATAAAGATTGAAGGCATTGTCAAAATTAAAACTGACTTAATACAAAAGTAATTATTTATTTGAAGAAGTTTTTAAGAAAATATTTTAATTTTTGTCTTTATTAAATTTGAATTTGCAAAACTATAGGAATTCTAAAATGAAGTCAATCCGTATTTTAAACAAACCCGATAATTCTACCTTTCAAATAGTTTAACTGCATTTTGAAACAGTTGCCTAAATTCGCCATTTTATTCATGGTTTATTAAACTAAGCGTGAACATATGTTAGGAATAGGTTAATGAGATTTTTTACGTGTAACAAGATTGGCTATTGATTAATATTCCAAAGACATAAAATGAAAATGTGGGCTATATGTACTTTTATATATATACTTTTATATTCGAAGCCACTGGTGACTTCATTTTACCAGTTATAAACGATTTGTCAATGACCTGGCAATAATTGCACCTTTTAATAACTTTCGATGCTATAAAATCTTAACTATGAAAGATTATTTGTTATCTGAACAAATTCCTGTGTATATTGGGCACAAGGAACTGTAGGACACGAGAAATGAATTTTTATTAAGATTCATATTTATTTATTTGCATCAATTTTTTCTAAGATATCCACTATAAACATGCGTCGGTCTTATTGCCCCACTTGTGCTAATAAGTCCTTAAGATCTGCGGATCTCAATTTTTTGGTAGAATGAAGCGAATGGCCAATAAATATTCGTCTATAAAACTTCAATTACAAAAAAATGTTCTTTTCTTCAAAATAAACGACTTCTTTTGTGAAATGAACAAAACTCGTTTGTTTTGAAATAGCAAATTAAATGTCAAATATTTTAACAATTAACACTGTTAGTTGTTATCATGACTTGTTTATTTTAATCTTTTTATATTATTTATTATATTAAAATAGTATACATATGACTGGGTGTAGTAGCCTATAAAAACTGTTAATGTTGTTCGTCGCAATAATAATAATAAGTGGAGACAACTATTTTTCTTTTAAACATCACATATTTAATTTAAATAATGTACAATTATTATGACAAGTAATTTAGACGACAATAAAAAATAAAATTATTATTAATGGGACATATCACTTGTCTGATTTGTAGAATAAAATAAAAACTAATTATATTTTTCATATGTTGGCATTTAATTATTTCATGGTCGTCAACTTTTCAAACTATCAGGATATTCAATGAAATTTGTTGATAATTTATAATTTTTCTTTTATTCTATGTAGTGTATTTACATAGGAATAATACTTTACCTTACTGCACAACAACTCCATAAATTGAAATTATAAATTTAAAAAAAAATAATAATAATAATAACTGTTGTTTGTTGTATTGTAAATTACAACAATTTTTGTATAAAAATTTACCTGTTTATACATAATGATTTTAATACCATGAACTTACCATTTGCTAAATACACTGCCAATAATGGGCACTAGCCTTCTTTGCGGTGTACGAATTTGCTCATTTAGTTGCTAATACAATAAGCAACATTTTCAGTAAAAAAATTGGTCCTATCAATATCCAGAATAATTAATTTCAAATCACTTAATACTTTATCGTGCATCTATAATTTCATCCAAATCACATGAATGGTTCACTTTATATCGATATTTATGTGAAAATTTCATTCAAATCAGATGAATGATTCACGATATTTATTTTCTCTGCGGGAGTAAGCTAAGTTTTCTTTAATATTAACGCTTAAGAATAATCCTAAAAGACAAACATTTCTTAGATTTTAATTAGGAATCTAAGGTAATTTTTTTATTAAATTTAAATAATTTCCTTCTATTTCTTATCCAAAATGAAAATAATCAAATGCTTAAAAATTTGAAAAATTCTCAAAGTATCTTTATTTTTATATCAAAGCAATTTTTTAGTCTTACGAAGACTAATTTTTGTGTAAATACTTATTTTTGTATGCCAAATGTTTGTTAATTTCTATTCGCAGTTGAAAACTTATCGAAGGAATTCATAAATTATTTTTGACTTTTCTTGAATATGTCAGGTCAAAAAAAATGAACCTGTATATTTAGTTTATATTTATTTGTAGGATCACGTGAAAAAAATGTTTAGCTTGCAATATTTGTAGTATTTTCCTAAGATCGATCTTTAGAATAAAATAATAAACTGATTGTGTTATGTGTTTTTACTCGACATATATTCAATAGGTCAGAGTATATTAATTTACTCGACATATTTACAATATGTTGTTGCAGTATATTAATTTTAGTCTACAGTTTGTAACGCTTCGTAATAATTACGAAACTAACATAAATACTAGTGACTCAACTTTTAAACTAAAAAACTTCAAGTACAAAACTTTTTTTTAAACAAACAACTTTTATGTAAAACATTTTTCTTGTCCCGTCTACCAGTCAGTCCGCATGCAGAATAACTCAAGAACTAAAAGATATACCGAGCTGAATTTTGGTGATATGGTGCAAAAAAAGGGAAATTTAATTCAAATGAGCAAAATTGGTTCAATTTTTTATTTAAAACAGTTTTTCGTAATCTGTTTGGATTCATCATTATTTCTTTTAAGCAGAAAAATTTTAGTAATTTTTTTAATAACCGTATCTCAGTGAAAAATTGAGATTTATGGAATTTAACATGGACATTTTTTTTCTACTCATATTAAAAATTTAATTCGCTAGCGTATGAACAGACTCTTTGATATATTTAAACCATGTATTGTTGATTCATTAATTATATTGTTGCTATTTTTTATTTTCTGCACATAAAAATGTATAATAAAAAAAACAGCAAACAAACATTGTATCTGTTGTTATTTATTTGAAAAATACATAAATTATTTTTGTGATTTTTTAATTTTATTTTATTTATTTGTATAGAATGAATGCAATTAAACAAGGAAATATGTACTACGATTGATTTTGAATTTATTTTTAGCATACTTACTGCTTTTACAAAATAAATAATGTGTGATTTTTTTAAATTTTATTTATGGCAAAATAAATACAATTTAAAACTGAATAATGTTTTTTTCAAAACGTGGAAGATTTTTCAAATATATTCACAGTTTCCTTGTAACTTTCAAGAATGTATTTTATTTTATCATTAAAATCAATGTAGCATCTTCGTTTTTTTTGGAAATTCGCGTATTTATAATAATTAACGTCGACAATTATTATTGAAACACGTATTATCAACAATTATTACTATTTAATTAGTATTAATTTTTGTTTGCTTGGTCATTTTTTTAATAATTTGTCAATTATTTAATCAAACATTAATTTACTGTCTATAACGGAAGAATAGATTTCGAAATATTTCTCCTTCATCATCAGAATCACCTTACAAACATTTTTATAAGCAATATAATTTTTTCAATACTAAAAACCAAGTCTTTCTGACCAAGGAAAAGTCCTTCAAAATATATTACGTTTTCTATATATATAAAAATCAATTGCTGTACGTTGATTTAGCTAAAACTCGAGAATGGCTGGACCGATTTTGCTAATTTTGATCTTGAAATATTTGTTGAACTTCAGGGAAGGTTTAAACGGTCAGAAACATAAATAATAAGTATCGGAAAATACTATAAACGACAATTTAATTTTCGAATACAAAATTTTCCTAGCTGTGAATCATCCATTATCTTTTTTTTTCTCACATCTTGCAAATCCTATTAGCATTATTTCCATAGAAACCAAAATCTAAATTTGAAATTCAAAATAAAACTTCTCAATCTCTTCTCACTAGGAGTATGTTGAACTGTCAACTATATAAAGTGTGCATATCATATTGTTCGAGTACTACCGTAATCATTCGTGGTTCCGCTTCGTGGCTTCGTGGCTTTTTATAACAAGTTGTTTATTTAAATTACATGTAATATACATTGTATTTCTTTCAATTTGTGCGCACAAATAACGTTATGAAATGTTGTTGAATTTGGTATGTATAATATTGACATGAAAACGGAGCTTTTCTCGAAATAAAATTTCTAAAGTTAAAATCAAAATTTGATTTTATATTTCGGAAAAAGCTCTTTGACAAGTCGTCCGTTAAGAAGTCAATATTGAACATACCAATGTTGAAGACATTAAGCACCCTCCATTAATTAATGGAGGGTGCTTCAATATAATGTTTTAGTCTTTAGTCCCCTTAAATCGGATTACTTGTTTTGAAAACATAAGAAAATAGGTATAAAAATCTAATTATACATAAAATAAGTTCATTATTTTATGCAAGCAATACATTTGAAGATATAACGATAAGACTTCATATTTTTAGACCAATTCAAATATACAATATTATACGAGTGTATGTACTGATGATAGTGTGTTTATTCTTTGATGAACTTTTTGGCAGTAGGTATTTATTTAGTGGTGCAATTATTTTTAAAAATAATTTAATGTTTTTCTTATTTATTTTTTATTTTTTTTTTAACAACTCGACAAGTTTGATTTTTCAGTTCAAAGTATTGTATGCTATGTTCTGTATGTACTTCAACATCACCACTTACTAATGAACATAATGCTTACTATACGAAAAAAATTACATTGTATAGTGTGTTTCTAAGAAACTTCTTTTGAGTTTGAAAACTTCTGCAGCGTTCCTTTAACGTTAAACACTTATTATCGTCAGCATAGCCAACCTCGACCCTCATAAGCAACTAATGTGACAACTATTTCCGTTGCTCCCTTCAGTTCTACTAAGTTTCGCTTCTTGCGGAGCCTATTTCGTTTGCTCCTACAAGCTTACATTTGACAAATTATTCTAATACCTGATAAAAAGAAGTGTCAATTATCAGGTAGCCTTAAAAAAAATATTATATAAATAGATACAGAAAAAGATATGTGAGGGTGTCTCACATAAGCTATTGTGAGACACCCGGTAAAGTACTATGTTGCTTTCAGTATTTTAACCAACTTCAAAAATAGAGGAGATTCCAAATTCGACTATATTTTTTTTATTTTTATAAATATTAATGAGAACTCTAGGATTTTTCGGATAAATTTCGATTTTTTGCCCCAATTTAAAAGATCAAATTGTTTTGTATTCTTATAAATACGTATTTCGACTACAAAGTAGTGACCATCCGTATGAATTAGCTAGTTGTAATGATTCTCTCAGGAGATGTTACTCGTGGCTAATTTGGTGACGGTTCATCATTATTGTAGAGAATCATTACAACTAGCTAATTCATACTGATGATGACTACTTTGTAGTCGAAATACGTATTTATAAAAATGCAAAATAATTTGATCTAGGAAATTGGGGCAAAAAATCGAAATTCATATTTTTTTATGTTTGTTACCTCAGACCTTTCGATTGGGTGAACCGATTTTGATAATGCTTTTTAATTTGAAATCTGGTGCCTTATGTCCCAAAGCGGAGAGAATGGGCAAAACAGTTTTTAGTTATTAAATTTTAACCAAATGAAAAATTTTTTAATGTTGTATAGTTATAGGACTCAAAAGTCAAAATAATAAATTGTAAGAAATAAGAATCGCCATCAAAAAAATGAATAGAAAAGTAAAAATAATTTTAAATTTTTCCTTGTGACCCATTTCCTTTCGAAGTCGATTCCCATCTTATACTTAGCTAAAAAATTGATTGGTTGGCGTGAACTGAGAAAGGCAAATGGTCATAAATAAAAATTTTAAATTTGAAAGGGATATTTTTGTAATATTTTTTTATGTATTAAAATTTAACCCATTAAATTTACTGGCGTGGCTCTTATTTTTGCCCCTTAGTCTCTCTCAAATGTATAAACACATTACACTATATGCATAGGTAACACACTGTAGCAAAAGTGTCGGTCGGAATCTCTTTTTCGCCAAGAACCTAATCGTATAACAATATCAATACAATAGACTGCAACTATATGTTTAAAGTTCTGTTAAGTCTGCTTTATCATCTCTTTATATTACGGGGAGTATCTACGATTTCATATTTATAGAAAAGTCAAACACGTAATAAGAACTATATTTTAAAAAAGTATACATTATTATTAGATAGTTTTGTGGATTAAAAATTATTGGCTAATGTCAATAGTTGTAAAACATAAATATGTCATTTAATGTAGACAACCGGTACAACAGATTTATATATGTTTGTTCGTACAACAAATTTTGTTACAAATCTAATTGAAACTCAGACGTTAAAATAAAAATAACAACTATAACGAGTATTTGTAATACAGCGTGTGTAAGAAATCAGATATCGATGTGCTTAATAACCAAAAAAGTGGTGAAAAAACTAATATGGCAACCAGTTTACTTTTTTTTTGATGATCCAAATGAGATATCATTATTATAAATGATGGTCAAAATAAGATCATTTTTTCTGTATAAATTTTTGTAAATAGAAAATAATTTTTAAAGTAATGAAATCAAGAAATTTTGAAAAATAGGTTTTTGATATGTTATTACAAAAAAAAAAAATTAAATGGAAATGAAGAATATATAGCGTTCTCAGAACAAACATTTTGACTGAGACGGACAACCTGATAAATTCTTCTATAATATTTTGCAATAGTAGTAATAGGCAGGTCAATCGGTATCGTGCATAGTACTTCGTATTGAATTGATGGATCTTTAGCTAAAAATTTTAATTAACATACGCATCCTAAAAAATATAATTATTTGTTCTATTGTTGGCGTGTAAATTTTATACCAAATGTAATAAAAAAAATTACAAAAAATTTAATTTAATTGCAGTTATTGGATTGAAAATTATAAAAATTATAAGAAATTTCATTAATAATTATTTTTAATTGCAAAATTATTATTAATAGTTTGAATTTAAATTAGTTTAAATGTTACGTATACCATTATTATGCCATTCACAGACTTATATATCTCTAGCAGGAACGATCACCCGTTACTGTGACAATTTCGAAACAGCCGGTATTTGGTTTGCACCTTGAACTTCGTGCAGAACTCCCGGTACTTCGATTTGTATTTGCTGTGGAACACCCGATATTTGGTATGGAACGCATGGTATTAGGCGATTAGGACCCGGCTTTTGGTGTGACACACCCGTTATTTGGTATGGGACACCCATGCTAAAACTGCATCTCTTTGTCATGCCTAATACATACTTTATTGCCATTTTGTTTTTTTCCTTCTTAAAACCCCATAAAACAAAACTTTTCCTCATTTATCCTGTTCTTGATAAAAAAAAAAGGATCTAAAACCTATGCAATCTTTTATGTTAGAATAAATCACACATTTTGAAAAGATTTGATTAAATCTGTTTAGTTGTTTTAGCGTGTAAGAGTAACAAACATCCATATCTACAAACTCACAAACTTTCGTGTTTATAATATTAATAGGATTTGATTGATAAAGTACTATTTCGTAGCCATAGAAAGAAGACAATTATATACACGATGCTCATAAATAGACCAGAGTAGAAGCCTTAAAAAATGGTCAAAAGTGTAAGAAAATTATAGTAGGATGAAAGCCATTGGAAAGGCAAGATAATATGATAAAATTGAAAGGAAAAATAAATTACCAGGGATCCGAATTCTGGAAGTGGGATAGTGGGATAGGGTGAGTGTTAAGGGTAAAAAATGGTTTATCTTGATTTCCGGAAAAACTACTAGTCCTATGGAAAAAAAATTAAAAGGTAAAGTTCTAGGTTATAAAAAGACCTACAACTTTTGTATTCACAATTCTTTCATATAAGCTCAAAATTTAGGTGAAAAATTCAAATAACCAAGTTTTTGGTTTTTATTTTTATCTTTTTCAAAAAATTTTTTTTCTACGAAATTTGGTGAAAACCAATCATTATGTCCCAAATACACTGTAATTTATTTGATTTAAAATATTTCTTTATTCACCTTATTTTAACCTGATATCAAAAAAGCACCTTAATTTTCAATCGAAAATTCTCGCATCAAAATATCAGCTATTTCAAAAAGGTGGGAGGCTTTTTGTTCGTCGAAATCTCTAGTTTCTGAATATACATTACTATAGTAAATGTACACAGAAATTGCAAAAAATTGAAAAATCTCGAATTCGAAAATAATTTTTTTATCGGTAAATTTTAGCCCATTTTAAGGTTTTTACATAGAGAAATGGGGACGGACCTAGAAGGGTTAAGCAGCAGTAAAGCCCTTTAGCCAGTATTCGAGATACAGAGCAGCTTACAACATCGTTTTTAAAACTACACATGAGTTACATTAGGAGAATTGTGACAAATTTACTTTATTCAAAGAATCGTTTGGAATTTACATAACAAAAGGTAAATATTATCTGTATTTCAATCTGTTTTAATCAACTTTTAAATAAAAATCGTAATATTTTCTTTCATAAATAGTATGTTTAAAGTAGCATAACACTGAATCAATTAAGGTTTCAAAAATATCAATTGGCAAACATTAAATCATCCTTCATTTTGGCAAACCTCCCACCCACAAAAGGAGCAGCATAACAACATTGTTACAAGGCATATTGTCAGTTTCAAACTTGGTTGAGTAACGAATTGACAACAATAGATTGGGACCGGAAGCAACATCAACGTGGCATTATGCCCAAATTTACAGAAAAGGATCTAATTCCGAAAGTATTGCTCAAAACTATTTGCTGTAGCTGTGAAACTGGATGTAACAGTTTAAAATGTGGCTGCCGAAAACAAATTTATGCAGTAATTGTCATGGTTCTGGAAATTGCTTCAATATGGAAGAATAAACCTACGAGGAAGTAAATGATTCAGATGAAATTGTAGATGAAGAATCAATGCAGGATGGAAATAACATTGGAGGCGAAGAAGGTCTTGAAGATTTCGGCGATCAACTAGAGTTGGAAAGGGTTTGTCGAATCTGAGGATGAATGCCTTCAAAGAGACAAAAACTAATGAATAATTGATTAGAATTTCACATAAGGTATTTATAAATAACAAGATTAACGTTTTTAAAACAATTATAATGAATAACGTAATCAGAATTAAGTATTTAAATTCAATAGTACGATTTACATATATATTTATATTTTATGAGATATTGTATGCCATGAATGTAATTCGAATTTAATAAATAAACTTTTTAACTGAAAAAAATTGCAGCAATCACATTTTTTTGTCAAACTTGTACATAGTGATTAAAAAGAAATTTTAGAAGTTTTTTTTTCAATTTTTTGCATTTTCCGAGAACATATACTATAGTAATGTATTTTTTTTACACCATCAAAAAGTAGAGATTTCAACGAACAAAAAGCTCCCCGACTTTTTGAAAAAAGCTGATATTTAGACGCGAGAATTTTCGATGGAAAATTAGGGTGATTTTTTGATATTAAGTTAAAATATGGCGAAAAATAAATATTTTAAATCAAATAAATTACAATGAATTTGGGACATAATAAAGTAAGTTTTTACCAAATTTCGTAGAAAAAAATTTTTTTTAAAAAAATAAAATTAAAAAACCAAAAACTTGGTTTTTTGGATTTTTTACGTAATTTTTGAGGTTATGTGAAAAAATTGTGAATACAAAAGTTGTAGATGTTTTTATTACCTGCAACTTTGCCATTTAACCGGAAATCAAAATAAATCGTGTTTTACTCTTAAAAACTTATCCCCACCCACTTCCCGAACTCGATTGCCCGTAATTTATTTTTCCATTCATTTTTATCATATTCCCATCCGTTTCTAATGGGTTTCATCCTACTGTTTTATTTTGTTTGGTTTCAAAAATAATCCACCCTGGTCTATAAAGCAATGCGCAATATAATAGAAGACATTGATAATCTTGAAACACACTATCGAAACGAAACAAGTAATACTTTAATGTTGAATTGTGAGGGTTTTTATTTTATTTTTATTTTTTGTGTGTATATTTGTTGAACAAATAAACACTATCAATTATTATTTGTTCGGATAAAACCGCACATAAATATCACAGAAGGACATAATATACTAATGAAAAATTGTACCTCATGTGTGTATACAGTTTCTCTATGAAATTATTAGCTTATACAATTACTGGTCATACATGATTTTATGATCCCAGAGCTTCGAGCAAGGCTAGCATCTATCATCGAATTGATCACGAGACTCATGATAAGGTGTAGTTTCAACAGACTTTGGATTTCAAATTCTAATCTGATGGTTAATATAAACGTATAATATTTATGTCCATCACATTTCATCAAAATCAGTCAATGACTTCGAAAGTTACAGCCGAACAAACATAGATAGATAAAGCCAAATGATACAGTACACGTAAATCATGAAGTTGCATGATATTCTGGGCACCGTGTATCAATCTGTTTGCATGGTTACTAAAGATTACTATATCAATCAAATGATCTTCAAATCTGTGAATATGTTATGATTTAACATAGGATATTTCTCAATATTTATTAAAAAACATAATTAAATAATCGAATAGTTTATCATGTTTATTAAAGTACTTCAAAATATTTACTCCTATTAAAACACGATTGTCATAAAAATAATATTAAAATTTAAACCTTTCTTATTTGTGAAAACGCTGTCTGCCATTTTGGTGACGTATTAACGGTAAAATATTGGAGAATATTGCTATAACACTCTGAGTGTAAAAAATAACCCTACATTTTTTAAATTTTTTTACTAATTAAGATAACTGTTTAGTTTGAACTGACAGATAATAACAACGAATAATTTTTACCAAAATTACGTCACAAAATGGTAACCTTATGTCGACACGTGACATAAAGATAAAAATATCTTTCAATTTTAAGATAATAAATAAATACTGTACTTTTATGACTCAAATTCAGAATATTTAAGAATATTTCTACATACATTTTAATTTTTGTAAAATTTCATGCTTTATTTTTAATCGAAAGTGCCCTTTTATTATTGAAATTAAAAATAATTAACTTTGCAATTTCTTCAATGAGAATTTTCTTTTTGTATAACATTTGCTATACAATTTACATGCAAACAATTTAACAAATAATTATTTATTATAGAATGCGAGCGTTTTATTACAAATTTAATCAATCGATTCAAGAATTCTCTTCCATGTACTATTATGCATGGTACAAGTTTGGAAAGGATAGAAAAAATGATAAAATTTTCGTAAGCTTCGCTGGAACGATCTCTTTTCCATTGTACATTTGATCTCTTTTTCTTTGATAATATTCTACGCATTTGATACATTTTTATTATATCAAAGAATTTAAAAACCATGCTGTATGTGATTCTATATATAATATAAAAACATTAGATTAGTTGTCTATGTACAGTAAAAACACAACTTAACTATATTATCTATGAACCAGGAGTATAATTTCAAATTTAAAAAAAAAAAAATAAAAATAAATAAATATGTAATCGTAAAATATTACTCTGCGATGGGTGGTACACTGTTATTACCAACCATTACATGGTAATTGGTATATGGCATATTCTATACTACTAGACCCAATTTCAAATTGATATTTATGTCGAAATCTGAAAGTAATTTAGCCAAAGGATACAATTGTTATATATATGCAAACAAATTTTTGACAAATATCGATTTTCTTTTAGAGGAAAATTGTTCACCATCAGTCAGCTTTTCGTTTATTTTATATTCGAAAAGATTTCCCTTTACTACCACTACTTGATATCGCTTAAAGGTCTATTCACGCATATCAATCACGCCACAGTTTAGTCACGGGCCAGCCTCAGTCGAAAATAACCGGTCATTTGTCAGTTCAGTATTTGAGCTGTCCTTGTTCCTTTAATTTTTTGTATGTTCCCACAGTAACACGCAACAAAAAATGCCGTCAGTTGAATTGTAAAAATATTGTTTCGGAAAAATTTTAAAATAACGTAACTATGACTGAAGCCGAGTTTAATTTCTGAGTCTAAATTGTGACGGACAAGTGTAAATACCCTCTATTAGATTACTCTGAAAATTTTATTTATGATTGAGATGGAATGACTGAACTGTGGCGTGACTGATATGTATGAATATACCTTAAATAGATTTAAATAAGCAGAAATGGAAAAAATATTATTATTTGCTGGAGCTTGGTTATACTTAACGAGGATTATTGTAATGACATTAGTTTCGATATCAGCAATTTTTTTATAATGACATCTCATTTGAATAAAGGAGTTGAATAAATATTTATCATTTTTTGCCCATTAAACTCGTAAAAATTCAAAATTTTGATTAAAAAAATTTCATGATATTTACTCGAAAAGAATAAGAGAAAATATAGTAGGATACATAAAATTGGCAATCGTGTAACAAAATTGTTGTTTTTTGTTGGTTTGGTTGAGAAATTCTACTTTATCTGAATTATCTGAATAGTATATGATTGAACATAGGAAATTTCTAAAAATTTTATCGAATAAATATTTATATTTGCAATTAAAGATAATTAATAATGCAATTTCTTCAATTATTCTAAAAGTATACCCATAATTTTGGAATCTAATTCGCTGTTAAAATAAAATAAATAAATATTGAGTATTATTTGTATCCAAGTGGTAAGATTTGTTAAGGGATCAATATTCTAAATACCAAGTATTCATCTTCATGTTTAAATGCTTCAATTTTGCAATGAATATCATCTATGTGTGTTTATCTATGTACCTTTGTGTGTAAATATCAAAATTATTGATCTTTTCTCTTAGCGTCATATCCGTTACGTTTTATGTCCTACAAAATAATATTGGTCGTATCCAATTCAAACACGCTCCATGTATACATAACATAGGTTTGACAGACAACTTTGTAGAATACTCGTTCGTCATTTATCAATAATCATTATTTATATTTTATTTTCGAATATAATTTTTAATTAAAAATTTATTTTTAAAATCCTGTGTAATTTATTCGAAAAAAAAAATCAATTTATAAAAATAATTATTTGACATTTTTTATATATTAATATAAATTTCACATCATTAATCTCAAAACAAAAAAAAATCAATTACATTCAATATTGTGTTGATTTAGTAACAAAAAAAAAATATATATATGGGCGCATACATTCGTATATTAAAACTGTGTACCTTAAGCTTAGCTATCGCATTCTATGTCGCTTTTTAATTGGGATAATTCAGATAATTCGTAAAAATGCATGATTTCACGTTTGCTAATAAATATTCATGAAATATTAGGGTAACCATTCTGCCAAACCCTAGTAAATGTTCTGGAAAATGTACCGCTTTGGATAAATTATGCAAAAATATCTCGTATTAGGTGTGCGCAAATTAATATTCGATTATATTTTTTTCAATGTTTCATTTAGCTATTATTAAAAATAATAATTTTGTTCAAAATTTTTAAAAATTGATAAATAATGGAAACACAAGCGCCTGTAAATTCAATTCAGATCCACACATTATAATGTTTTTTTTTTTCATTTTTTAAAGTTAGTATTGAATTATGCAATTGTTAACCCCATGTGTTAAACGATGTTATCCAAAGATTACTTGATTTGTTGAAATTCAATTTGATTAAAAAAATGAATAAAATAATGTCATTGATTTTCATTATTACAAGCTTTTATTTAGTTTCGAACCTGTTCCGATGTCTGTAATCAAATCTTGCAAACTAAATTTGATCCTCTTTCCGTTAACCGATTCAGCTAAAATTAGGCAAACATGTTTTAATCGGAAGTCAATACAATATTATGAAATGATATAATACAAAAATAATACGGTACCTCTGATAAACTTTGTTCTTCTTTATTTCATTTCGCTTCCACCATTACGCCAAATACGCCCTTAATTTTTATATTGATAATTCTAGAAATAAACTTTTATAATAGCTCTTAATACTATAGAAGCTTGTATGTCTAAAAATATTTTTTACTTGATATTTAGTTTTTGTTTGATAAAACTTTACTGTTTTAACACTTACAATTTAAGTTGTTTACCTGTTTAAGATTTGTTTTAATTTAATTGATTATTTAGAATGAACGCATTCGAAGAAAATGTTCTTTTTTTTTAAAATGCCATATGAGCAAATTTTAAAATTTTGATATTTCATTTACTGTGATTTTAAAGTAAAATTATAAAGATCCAGATTCAAACGTTCAAGTGATCACATTAACGTTTTTTTCATTTATAAATTCAGAAAAACTGGGCCACTATTTGGCATTTCAATCTGATGTATTTACAAATACATGTTTTTAGACAGTACATATATAAAATACTGTTGCACATTACAAATCGGTACACAATATCTGCATCTGAATTGAACAAATACTCTAATTGCTATGCCTTTGGAAAATTTGACCAATTTTATGATATGACTGCTTATAAAATTAAATTAAAGATTCGGTACTTACCATACAAATTAAATTATAAACTAAACTAGACTCTCGAAAACTCCTAATACAGGGAGGATCTCATCAAATATAATTTCCTCTTTCTATTTATCTTTCGCGTTAGCTCAGTTTTGACGTTTTGGTATTATACGGAGTTAATTGCATTTTAATTTTTGATATTCAACACCAATAATTGGTAAATCTAAGATTTGACTGATTAAAAACTGAAGACCTGAATAAAGGGTAGTCATGTAAGCTTTCCCAGGATGCCTGGTAGGTAAACAATGTTTCTTCAATCATCTGTACTTATGTACGAAAATGTTTTACTTAAAATTTTATATGTCTAAATCTCAACTTAATAATTGAGTGGTAAAATAATTTTAACCATATTGCAAAAAAATGAATAAAATTTTTTTAAGCTGGCATTAACATTACAGTTCAACAAGTGAATAAAAGAGGCAACTAGTACTTGAATGTCGCTTGCGCGTTTATTCCACCCTCAGTCCATTTATCTAAAACAACCATGCATGGATGCATGCATATAACGAATAAATATATGTATGTATATGTTTATATATTTTCAGTAGGGCTTATAGTATAGGTTTTTAAGCCGATTTTTTCATAACCTGTGTGAAGAGCTCTACAAGCAGATACACCTTTGCAGTTTTCCGCAATCTTTTAAATAGAATATATGGAAATTTTGTTCTATGCAATTAGCTGAAGGAAATAATGTACAAAATTTTGGAATTAAATTTTTAAGTTATTGCTGAAAAACGGCGGAAAAATTAACATCATAATCTGCATAAATCTAAAATGCATTTAATTACACTATTCAAATATCTATTGAAATAAGTTTAAAATTGGTGCTCGAAGATCTCATTAAGTATCATTACAAGCAGATACAGATTCAATTTCAGCATTAGCTTCAGAACTGTTAAAACAAATTATATAAAACGCGTATGCTATGATGAATGAACAAAAACTTTTTAGGTATGCTTATGATGTAACTTGGTACTGAAACGATGTTTAGACTGAATGTGATCGAGAAAGAGAGACAAAAAATCCAACAAAATTTGTTATGCTGTTTTAGTGTTTTCTAGGGTAATTAAGATTTCTAGGATTTCCAAAAATAACACCTATTTTATGATTGGAGTTAGTTTTCAAGATATCGATTTAAATTTGAGCGAAATATTGACCGAGTCAATTTTCAAACAATACCTCAAAAACTACCCATCCTATCAGTTAATGGGTGTTACTTGAAATCTACACGTCAAACTTCATCCATGAATACAATTTTATCAAAATTGGAGAGAAAATATTATTTTCGATTTTTTCGATTTTTTAAAGGGGTAAAGATGATTAGTTTTTGAGATATTACTTTAAATGCGATTTGAAGGCCAATATTTCGGACCAAGTATAAGCGATATCTTGAAAACTAGCCATCTAATCATAAAATAAGTGTTATTTTGGATTTTTTGACTACTATTTATAGAATCACAAAAACTCGTTTTTCGACTTTCGACTCAAATGTTTATTTGTAGTAGGTACATACCCGTATATATAAAAACTAATGCCATCTTTTCGGGCAAAGTATACAGACCAAATGATAATCCAGCTATGACTAGCAAATTCTAAAATTACCCAAGTGCCTAAATTTACTAAGGAGTTTTTTGGGGTATAGTACAGGTAGCATCATGTAAACATAATGCAATGAATGTTTCACTGCACCTTTAAGTGCATTCCGAAAATTTGGGAAATTCTTCAATTAAAAAATTTTCAATCAAACACAAAATTTCCTTATACTGGCCTGAAGAAAAGTGAAACCTCTGAAAAACCGGAGAGCTCTATCTGGTTTAAGTTTAGTTCACAATTTTTCAGTAAAAATGCTTTGACTATAAATAATCTATAAAACTTAAATACACACATATGCATTTTGAAACTAGAAACCAGCCGTACATCATTTGCACTTTATGGGCCAGATCTATAACTTTTTGATAACGTTTATTATGGAATATTTGTCACTCTGAAAATAGTTTTTAAAACGAATAAAAAAAAATAAGTGCTAACAAAAAATTTTTTAGTTTGTTATTGAAAAAAAAAAAACACATTGGTCAAAAAAACTAATTTCTAAATTACATGGTTATACTGATGTCAACGTTATATTTGCGCCTACAAATTTTGACACATACTCTCCAAGATTCTATTTTCATATAAGAAATATATATCCGAAATGCAAAGGGTTTCCAAATTTATAAACTCCAAACATAGTTTACATTATTGAGCACAATGACAACGCATGGAAAAATTTTTAATGTCATTTGGCGTAAGTCTGACAGGCCTTGGCTCTAAGTGTATTAAATTCTCATTTGTTATAAATATTTCTATTAAATTTGGAATCAACAATATAATCATTATTATAAACTATCTAAATTTCAATTACTTAAAGTCCCAATAGTTCTTGTATAGGGGACGATTTTGTGAATCCCCAATTTTGACATATCTTTACGTTTCAGGGTCAATACAACCGAAATCCAACGTTGTTAGAAAGATGTCCATGCGTGCCCACGTACGTTCTTTATATTTCGTCTCGATTATTTCGACAACAAATCCTTATTTCAAAATGTGGAATCACTTTCATTCGATGCTTTCAGCAAAATCAACACAGTTTTTTAAAGATAAAATCCAAAGAAAAGACAAAAAAATACCCGTATTCGTTATAATAAACAAATTATTGTATTTTAATTGGGAAGTTTGTCATGGGAACCTTGCGGCTTGCACCTAGACCACTAATTTTGATCCGTATTTATTCCAAAATATGGCTATTTGTATTTTCAGGAATAGAAAACAAAATCTTTGCATCAGGATATTAATAAGTATACCATATAAACCTAGAGCAAAAAAAAAAATCTAATAAATTATAACGAATTAATGCCAGAAGTAGCAGATTTGTTGAAAGAAATGTATAAAAATAATATAAATGAAGTTTATGTTTTAAAAACAGTGAGTGACATATGTATAACGTAAAAATACAACAGGCAAATATTTATTATTTTTATTAAAATAATATTCATTAAATTTTATGATACACATTTTAAAAATGATTTAGTTTCAGTAATTAAAAAGATATGTTCATCTATACACACACAGTATAGTATAGCAACCATCCAAGCAAACATTATATTTTTAATATCTATGCAGTTTGTGAATGTATGGATGTGTATGTGTACACGGCTGTCACCACAAATTTCATAAGAAGGGGCATTTTTAAGATGTCACACTTTGAATGCTATTTAGATATATGATGGGTTACTAATAGTAGTTCTGTGAACTGCAGACCTCACTCAGAAGGAAATAAAAAGTATATCAATATTATGTTTATACAATTTAGTAGATTTCTGACACAATCCAAAACATGATCTTACTTGGAAAACACAAAATCCTGTGTTCAAAGCAGTTAAAAAACAGTTTTTTCTAGAAAAAAAAATATTTCCTGAAGGGGAGAATGAAAATACTTCAAAATACAGTGTATGTCATGTATGGGATCAGTGTACCCACTAAATTTCGTCCGAATCGAACAAGGCGTTTGAAAGTTACAGCGGAAAAATCATAGATATATTTCAGATACAGACAAACGAAATTCAAAATCGTCCTAATATACCATAGACGTCAATTCGTTCGGTCAATAAAAATATCGTGACTTTCTGGTATCTAGTACCTGTCTTTCCAGATGTGTACGACAACTTATTGGCAAATATTGAAGAGAATCTTTTTTAAAAGTAACCAATCAGAAATATTTTATTTTAAATATCAATGCAATTTGGATGTGTGTATGGTCATAAGGATGTCAATTTCAATTTTTCCCGGATTTTTAAGACTCTAAAATCTCAAGGAATCAAAATCAAATCAATTTTTCACCGTATTATGAAAGATGAAAACTGAACCTAGATATGAATATGGAGATAAATATGTATGACGTCATTTACGTAAATCCATGTCTTTGTTAAATGAAGAATTTTGAGCGTCCACATTTTGCTTATTTTTTTCAGAAGTTTTAAAAAATAACTTCAAATTTATGTTCGTGAAAACAAGACGCTTCAACTGAAGTAATAAATAAACTTATGCATCTTCCCTAATAAAAACTATTCAAAAATGTATCGTATGAATAATTAACTCTCGATGTTATGTCCATTTTCTTTTAATACCTAAATATTTTGTTATCTGATAACAGAACTATTTAAAATGAATACAAATCTTTTGAACAGACCAAACACCCGCTGTGAGACGCGCGCATGTGGTTATCATCCATTTAGTTCGTTCTATACATCATATATGTGAACAACTATGTTTATTTTTTGACTTTATGAAACATTTGTTGTCAGATTTTATTACAACTTTTATTAGTCATTTTTTATTTTATTTCCAAAAACAACAATGACATTGCAAACTATTGAGGTACTTGAACTTTTGCCTGAATGCATTTAGTCTTTTACATATTGACATGCATTG
The DNA here is from genome assembly GCA_020423425.1 of Chrysopa pallens. NCBI lineage: Eukaryota > Metazoa > Arthropoda > Insecta > Neuroptera > Chrysopidae > Chrysopa > Chrysopa pallens. The sequence continues at coordinate 11,697,388 of CM035594.1, read as the reverse complement.
GATATAATTGATGAGAGGAAATCATTGTTTGAAATTATAAGTAATTAATTTGAGTAATTAATAGGAGCGTCTTCACGCCACGTAATGTTTATATGCAGCTATTTAAAAAATAACATTTCGATTTTATGATACTGGTAGTAGAGACATGCAGTTTTGCTCAGAAATGAAAAAAATCTACCTATTGTGATTCAATGCTTCTTGATTTTTAATTAAAAAAGCATAAATGCTTAACAAGTGCATTATGTATCTAAAAGGTATAAAAATGAATTCAAATTTATGAAATTCAGTATCAAAGAATTTTCGAGGTCGCTAATGACTATAAAAATTTATATTAGTGACAGAAAATACTTGAATTGATTTTCATGAATTCTTATGCATTTTTAGAAATTTTAGAAAATGATGCACTTTTTTTATATTTATGCATAATACATTCTGTTAAGGTAATTTTTGACTTTAATAAACATTTTTATCGTCAACATAGACATTGTTAAACCGAGTTTTCTAAGTTTTATTCATGTTTAGAGATTTTACAAAAATAATGTAATTTTTGCATGCATTTCTGACTACAATGCAAAAAATTACATGTCTCTATGATCTGTACTTTACAATCGAGATATTCATATTAAAAATGAAAATTTTTAGTTATAAAACACTGAAACGTTAACGTTTTCTAAATCAAATTGATTCCATGATTTTCTGTCCACCAATAAAATGAGATTCTTTTTAGAATCCATTAATTTGTCAATTTTAGTCTGTAATTTGGTCTTCCTGTCACCAATATACCTGTCATCAAGATTTCTGTTCTGACTGTCATGAAGCAATCAAAATTTTTGTTGGATGGTATAAAAAAATTAGATTGTGACTTCCATAGATCCAAGGCTTAGGTTAAACACAAAAATACAAAACAAATACCAATGCAACAAATTTCTGTTTGTAATAGTTTAATAATCAATACATTAAATCATATAAAATAAATTTAATTTCATATTAAAAAACCCTAAAAAAATTAAATTTTTAACAAATGGTTAATATTTAATTCATATGTTAAATTAATTTTGAATTTAAACAATTTTATCAATTATCGTTACTGGTTTTTAATCTGTAGAATCAATATCGTGGTATAAATTAGGCAAAAACTTTTATTGCGTTTCGATTTGCGCTCCAATTAAGCTTATAAACACATATATAACTACAACAAATATTGTTATTATATATGTATTGATAACTGTATAGACTAGATATTTTGAGTAAATTATGAATGATTAAAAATATTTTAAACATTGATACTCAATCATATGTCGTGTATCTAAAACATTAACTCTGTTAGTTGTTAAATTCATTAATTTATTTAAAATTTTTTATTGAATTTTAGATTACTTGTGTTAACAGATGAGCGAAAATGATCTTATATAGACAGTTCTGTGTAACTTATATCAATTCTGACATCAAATAGTAAATATATCTAAATTAGATTAATTTTATTATACCCGTATATATTCTATATACCTGTATGCAGTGTATAAAAACTACCAAACTTATAGTAAATTCCCAAAAATTATATAAAGCCAACGAATATTTCTTCTTATAACACTTCAGTTATCTTTTATCAATTATACCGAAGCTTCAGTCAATTACCCTGTAGATAACAGAGCGAATAATATTTGTGTCTAGTGAACCAATCCACCATAATATTTAATCATATACAATGCAACCATTTTTTTAAATGTCTATAATATTTTTTCAAAAACAACACAAGCGTATAATTTTATTCAATAACATGTTTTTTATTTTATTTTTTTTCGAAAAAAAAATGAGGGATTATTATATTACAATAAGCTAATTTAATATTATATTTTTCAATGATGAAAAACCTACGCATAAATATATGGATAGATATATATTATGTTGTATAGGTATTATTTATTAATAAAAGATTTTCTATAGAAATATATACAAAAAAAATTGTAAACAAATGAAAATATCCTGCAGGGAAATTTTAAATATCACTGTTATAGTGGTGACATGCTCCTCACTCACGGTTATTCTTACATTTTTTTCTCTGGATTCTTTTACGTACGCATGGTATAATTATTAATAATATAGAGGTGGTGCAATGCAGTTTGATCTCTTAATATATCTGCTTGATTTAGTCTATAGATCTGAATACAGTGTAGGAATACATCGTAACAAGACTACAGCACAAATAGGAGAAGCGTAATCAGCGCTTAGACCAGTCGCCTAGTTTTTACCCTAATTTTAAATCAAGTGCCCATGTTTTTAGGGTGGTTGAACACAGTCAGCCCAAGATCTTCTACATTCAAGATTCATCGCGCCAGAAATCAAATCCGATGTTATCTATATTTTAAACGTTCTTCTTTTTCCATACCGACGTTAATTGTTTAAATACACTATGATATGTTACTTGCACTATGAAAACAGTTCAAATCACACAAAATATACTACAGAAATTGGAAAGAAATAAGCATATATTCATATTTTCAAAAAACGTTTTCCTTCTTCTAACCAATATTTAATCTTTGATTGGCAATTTACTTAAAATATCTTTGGGTGAGACTTAAGTACGACCGTGCGTAGATGTCAGCGTGTTTTTGCAGCCTATAATAGAGAATAGCGATTGTCCTATAAACAGTAAAAGGGTGTAATGATTCACTATTCATTTTTCAATCAAAACTTATGGTTTGAAGTTCGTTGAGTAAGCAGCAAGTATTGTTGTATTGCTACCTATTGATAAAAATTTATGAAAAATTCTTATGATTGCTGCTTACAAACAAAATTTCAGCCCTGACGGTGGATTTATTATTTGGGTATTAGTAATCTCCCATGACAAATTTTTAGTAGTTGAATACAATACTTGAAAGCTAAAATTTTTCATAAAAAGATAGAATCCTCCATATCTCATCTGAATTGATTGTTTAAAAGCTCAATTGAAAGGCCTTGAATTACTGACCAAAGTTTTCTTAGACCCACACGAACTTTCTATGTTCATTTGAACTGAAGATATTAAGATACAAAACTATCACAATACTCGGAGAAAGAATCGTCCCATAAGAAATGCATATTACTTAAATTTGGCAAAAATGTTTAAGAACACTCAGTGATTGAATACCTATCGTTTGAGCTATTAAACACTCAAATTGGATGAATTGGAAATTGTTAAGAGCACAACACATACTCATCAGCTTTTTTTGAGTAATTTCAATGATTAATAGTATCATATCATGACACAGTTGTTTAGAATCTATGATTCAAATTAAAGCTATTAATTATTAATGCTGCCGAGCAGGACACAGAACCACTTGTAATTCTTGAATAAATATTATATCATATTCGTATTTATATCACCAATCATATTCTTAGTTTAAAATTAATACGTTAGCAGTGATTCCCAAAGAAGACCAGGAAATTATTCATAGAAATTATTATTTCCGAATTATTTCTTTCATTTAAGTTATTTTTATTTCATCCAATTTAAGTATATTTATTTTTTTTTTTATAAAAAATTTGTATTTATTAGCCCATATTAAACATCAAAATGTAATGAATTACCTATATTAATGGTGAAATTGTTTATGTATAGGAGTAGTATATTAAATCAATTCCATTATTGTATGTGGTCATTTACTGAAAGCCTATATATCCATAAGTCCAAATTAAATTTTTTTTTATCCTTCCCTTTTATACATATAAAGATAGCATGCTGTGTTTTTCTATTCAAAACAAACATGTACTACAACAATATGTAGTAAACACTAGCATTGTGAATATGAATGTTACATAATCACTTATCTCCGTCTACCAATTTTTGTTCTTTTACGAAAAATCATTCATATATTCCGTACATAATGTTGCCAGTTTGATTTCAAATATTAACCTAGTAAATTATAATTAGTGTTATTATTTATTGATAACTGCTTTCCTCAAATTAACGCTCATATCAGTTGCTAGTAAATTTTATTTAATTGGTAAATCTATAAATTTAATATTACAATTAATAAAACAAAACCGAAATTTGAAAAAAAGTTCATTATGAAAACTCGATTAAAGTTTTTGGAGTAAAAACAAACCTTAATTGCTTTATGTCTCAAATTCATGATCAGCGGCCCTAAAAACCCCCAGAAGGTCAGTCTCCTAGACTTTCCAAAAATTATTTTTATCTCTGTAACTACTAAGATTGATTTTGACAGGGTTGCACCTATCCACATTTGCTTTTAAACATCGGATTTGGGATCAAGGGCCAGGAAAACCTACTTGGTAAATTTTGAACTTAAAATGCTTTATTCCTGTCACTTCTAGATGGTTTTATTGAGTTTAAAACCATCTTCAGTTGCATTTCGACCTAGAATTCGGGAATCAGCAATCTCTACACTCAAAAATACGATTTTCGTGGTGCAATTTTCAATTTTTTAAATTTTTGTATCACTGTTACTATTTGGGGTGGGAAACCCATGAATTTTTGAAATCGAAGCTGCTGAATCAGTTTTCCACATTTCATCGTTATTTTCCGCCTTATTTACTTTATTAATATAACCTCAATTATCGCAAACAATCATATTTCATACAATCTATGTCAGAGACCTTACCAAAGTTGGATTTCAATCGAATACATCTACAGTTAGGTTTAAAGTTGACACAAATTTATTGACTATATAAATATGACAACAATGTTACGTGTATTATTATTTGTATGGTGTATTTCAAATAAATGAGTGTTACCAAAACATGTAGTGCACCAAGATAACTATTTGTACACGATCAATATACAAAATGATTATTATTTGACTGAGTCACTGGAGACCTATAGGGAATAGTACATACAAAATAATAGAAGATATACACTATATAATGTATATATGTGTGTAGTACCTAGGTAGATAGATAGATGCCTAGCTAGATATTCTATACATATGGCTATGTATGGTTACTATAAGAGTATTTAGGTGCATATACAGCATAAGGGGATACAAATCTGTTTAAATGGTTAATGCCTAGAATTTAGTTGTAATGCTGAAACGTCTTAAATGAAATGGCATCTTTAGGATGCCATCATCTTCTTGATTTTCCAATGGGAAGTTCTTTTAAGCTTAATTTTTCTTAACCAGAATTTTGCGTGTTAAGTCATTAGAATTGAAATCCAACGTTTTTAGAGAAATATTAGCGTGTATCTATGTGAGTAACAAATGATTTGTTTCGATTCCATCGTGAACAAATAATAATATCAACGTGAAAACACTTTCAATCGACGCATAATTCCGTCACTGAAACCAGTTTGGCTTCTCAGAAAAATCGATTGGGCCGTTTTACGTTGAATATAAAAAAAGTAAAAAACAGAAGACCAACTTTATTAGAAATAGTCTATAAACAAATATTGAATTTTTATTTTCATCATTGGGTAGGTACTCTGAGGAAATTGCAGATCTTACCACATGTATTTATTATTGTCGGAAATTCCTTATCAATCTTAACAGGATGACAACGGCAGAGAATGAATGTATGCCTTTCAATATAATTGTTTTATACCCTCGAAGTTTTAGCTTCATATCTAACTACAATGAGTCTTATTTTGTGTACCCCTCTTTTACAACACTCCATTGCCTGATGGCACAGATGCCTTCTAGCACACGGGGACAATTATATGGCGATTACATTATTGGCGCTACCTGGAATCAACCACCAGTGTAAGTAGTCAAATGGGTAAAGGTATTAGTTCCTTCACTCAGTTGGTCACTGAGCCGGTTTTGATTTTGAGTTAATAATTCAAAATCACCATTATTCTTAACGTCCAGGAATAAACGCCCCATAGCAGTTTTGAAATGTTGCCTACATCCTAAAATATATTATAGTTATAGACATTCAACATCAAATAGTAGTGTAATAGAGCTTTACTCTAATGGTTATATACGGTTGAACAATCAAATATTCACAATCACTATCCCATAAATTATTTATTGATCTTCTTATAAATAATCTTCATTTTCGTTAAAAACTTTTACGATAGATACAAATTATATATAATAATACTTAGTTGTGTCCAGTGAGTTTTGTAATTAACTAACTTATTAATTATTGACCATTCAATATAAGGCAATAAGTGAATGAGATTGATAGGGATATAGAAAATAAAATACCTTATATATCACATCATCTACTTAGAACAGGAAATGTGAAATATCTTAAAGTGATCCTTTTCATATAATAAGGCTTGAACATTTATATTCATGAAAGAACAACGTAAGCATTATTTTTATACAATAATTTTGCCTCTCATTTTTACCAGAATCCAACGCAATGCTCACAATTCAAAATAATACTTGTATGTTTCGCCAAAAAACGCACTACATTCTCAAATGACTCTAAAATGTATTTACCCAGAGGGCTATTCAGATGCACAGGGTAGGTAGGACAATTTTTGTAATCCATAATAATAAATGAATTTTGGCAAACTTATTGTTTATATAGAGAAGGATTGCAAAATGCTAATGTTTTTTTAAATTATGCCATAATAAATACATTAAATCAATACCAAAAAACATTACACACACTATAACACACACAAATATAAGAGCAGTGACATTCACTTTTTAGTGATTATAGTAATTATATCTATTAATTATAATAATTATAATAATACAAATTTAAAATCTTGTATAGCTAAATCAAATTGATTAATCAATAACAATAAAACCAATTATATCTACAATTTGAAATTTCTAATTCGGCGAAAACTTTTAAATGGTTTTCCACTCTGTAGATTTAAGTTGTGTTATAAAAAATGAAAAATAAAATTACATTCTTATCACATAAGATAAATTTTATAAAAAGTTTTCTTGTGGTTGGTTATACTTTTGTGTAGTATCAGATTATACGTATTATAAATTGGTCAACTGTAGTACATCTGTGTGATATATACCTACCTAAAATGCCAGGTAGGTAACAATATTTTTGAATAGGTATACGTTTTCTTTTTTTTGCTCTCCACATCATCCTTAAAATGTATATGATTTCTTTTAGATATTATGTATGGAATGAATATCACAGTCCACATACATTCATTGGTGTATAAGTAATAAAAAGAGAACGTGATATTACCTAAATCCATATGGATTGTCGAGTGTGCTATCTATGTTAGTTTGTATGAGGATATAATTATAGTTAAATAGTTTTGTTTATGATTTAAACATTTTGTAACACTAGTTTAGCCGTAAGGATTACCTTACTGAGAAATTTTTATTCATCGAAAACCTATAATCAAAAGTGGCATATTATCGGCATAATTTGTTAACATGCTAAGTCCAGGTTGGACTAAAATGAGTACAGGCAAGAAACTTCTTGGTATTATCTACCGTTTGGCTTAAGAAAAACGACGATATTCATTTATAAAGAGTGACAATGAAATACTGTTAAATTCCCAGTTTTTGATGTTGTTCCCCAAATCACGTACCTCGATGCTCGTGTCAGATTTTTATGTGTTTTAGTATAATATTTGAGGATATAAACATTATATTTTTTCCTAATCATGGATTATTTGGTTTTTTGGCATTATATTATTTTATTGGGAGAAGTATGCAACCGCTATTTACAATATTTTCCTGAATTTTGTAATATCAGTATAAAATTTGAAACTAGTTATACTTATAAAATATTAACTAAAATTGAACTTACCAACGGGATTTTAGGAATTTGTATTGCATAATAAATTTTAGTCAGTTTTTTCTTCGTCCTGTAAACTTTGAAAATGGCACTTAGATAGTTAACCAATCAGGTCGACGAGATATTTAAAATTTCAGAACTCATCATTGAATACCCGGGCTTCCGCGCATAGTAATACCCATGAAGAGAAATTTTCAGCCAAAATAATCTATAAATACAGGTAATAAACAGAGTTATTTTGAGTAATATATTGTGTACTATATTTTTGAACCCAGGTTTACTCTTTGAGATTTGACTTTCAACTAATTATTTCTTGGTTTTCATTTACGTTAAAACAGACTCATCTATTTAATATCATGCTTCTATTTTTTTTTTTAATATAATTATTAATGAGAACTCTAGAATTTTTCCGAATAAATTTCCAGTTTTTTCTCCAATTTCCAAGATCAAATTATTCTGTATTTCATAAATACGCATTTCAACTACAAAGTAGTCATCATCAGTATGAATTAGCTAGTTGTAATGATTCTCTGAGGAGATGTTACTCGTTGCTAATTTGGTGACGGTTTGCACAACTAATTCATACTGATGATGAATACTTTGTAGTCGAAATACGTATTTATAAAATACAAAATAATTTGATCTAGTAATTTGGGTCAAAAATCGAAATTTATCATGCTTCTACTCAACATTTTGAATTAAATAAACTATGTCAAATTCCTCATTTACTCTATATCACCAAATCTCTGATCAAAATTTCATCAAACATGTGCGTACTACGACTGAACTATATTTGCTTGGTTGTAAACATTCACAGGTTTATGTAGGTGTACATATTTTAAAATGTTGAGGGTTGACTCTGGTTAATTGGTTGAAATAAACCTAACATATGATAAGACAATTCTGTTTTGACCTTTCACAGAATGTGAGTTATATACAGGCAGATATAATATGTAAATATAGCAGATTTTTTAAGACATAAACTTGACTATGATATAAAGGAAAAGTATTTGAAAAAAATTGCTTGAGATATCAACAATTCTCAAAAATACAAAAGTCCATAATTTATCCAAAATATATTTATTATCGCATTTGTATTAAAAGTGCATAAATTATACTCTTTCCTGAAACTCATTGATAAATTGATATTATTGTTGAGTTGTTGTGTATGTAAGTAAAAGTCTAAAGTAATTAAACAATAACCCTACATAATAATTTATTATAACGAACGAAAGATGAACTTGAAAAAGTTGATGGGTCTAAAAAATGTTGCAAGCTGTATATTTGAACATTCAAAAATAAAGAAAAAACTCCATTTTTATTATTTATTCAAATAATTAAAGTATCTAATCATGCCAAATTTATTGGTCTGTGCTTAGATAAACACTTAAACCACAATCTGAACATAGAATTTCTAGCAAACAAACTTTCCAAAGGAAGTTACTTGTTATACAAATTGAGGAACATAGTACCAAAAGATATCGTATTACATACTAAGTGCATATATATTATAATATTAGTTATGGATTATAATTTTGGAAAAATTCTTCGTCTGTAGACTAAATATTAAAATTACAAAAAAGAGTCAATGCAGAGCAGTGTGAACATGCTAAACCATTCTTTAAAGATCTTAATATTATTGCATATACATTTTCGAATGTACAAACATTCGTCAAAACAAATTTGAAACTTTTCGAAAATTATCAAACCTAGCATACACACAATACCAGAAACAAAATATGCTTGTTATGCAGATCTAAAGAGGGTATTTTGAATACCTGCACCCGCTTTTATAACAAAATACCATATCAGTTCAAAAATGCTATACTTTTTAAGAAAAAACTTTTGAAGAATTTCTTTTAAGTACACAATCATTACTCTCCGGAAGACTTCAAAATGAAAGAATTTCAGGATAGTATCTGCTAATACATGAAATAATCTTTTTCACATATTCTGTACTCTAATTAAGAATAAAATAACATTATTATTTAGAAAAAAATCGCGGTAAACCACTTTCGTATGATAATCCCAGTTTTTTATAGCTATTATAAAGGACAGAAAAAAATATATTTTTGATGCGTAAATTAAATTTTTAATATGTAATTTCAAGTAAAATATCACCTTTTTTTGAAATCTCCTAATGCTTTTTGTTCAAAATTCTAACTACTTAACTGTTTGTTTTATTAATGAATGTTCTAAAATCAGAACAAATAATAAACGTGATTTTTGCATAATAGAATAATAAATCTACATATGTAATTGTAAGTGCATATGTAATTGTAAAAGAAAAAAAAGGACATATAAACAAGTACTTAATACTTTATTATTTATTCATAATGATTTTAATTAATTAGTTTGTTTTAAATTAGAAAAACTAGGTTAAGTTGTTTTATTTTTAGACCAAAAAAAAATAAAAGAATATTTTAATAAATTTACATTTTTATGGATTGTAATAAATCATAATTATGTAATATTATTATTTTTAATGTTTCACGTTTTCATGGTTTTATTGTTTGACGTTTATGATCAAAGGAAAGAAAGTAAAATGTACGGTGAGGGTGATTATAGGAAATGTATAGAGATGGGAACACACCAAATTGAAAAATCAACATCTTATCCATTTTTTATAGACTATCAATTTCCGACCTAACTAAATTTTTTGATAAAATAATTAATTGCTGTTTTTTTTTAAACTATTGATTCATAAAATTTATCAGTGCTATTCACTCTTAGTTTTTTGTATTCCAATGTTAGTGTATCTCTCTCTAAAAACTAGAAAACACCAAATTGCAGGTAGTTTAATTTAAATGAACAATTTTGAATTTACAAAAAATTCTATTTTAGAGCTCTATGTCACCAAAAAAGTATGAGGAAGAAAAATTTTTGGAATGGCTTTTAAATCTATTAGTATTTCCAAAAAAAGAAAATAAAACGATTTTCAGTAGAATCAGAATGAACTCTAGTTTAAAGTGCTCTGTTTTGCTTTTCGTTGTAAAATTAATTTAAGCATGAAAATGGATCATTTTTAGAAAAAATTCCTTCAAAAGCGCTTATTTTTACACAATTTACATAAAACCATAATTAAAAAGTATGCTTCAAAACTTAAATATATAAAGATGTTCAAAATAAAGACTTGTTATTTAAAAATTTTGTGAAGTAAAATGTTGTATTAAAATTTATAAAATTTGAGTACGAAAATCGAAGTTTACGCATTTCTTAACTATATAAAGATCGTTTGCAACTTGAGTACAACGATTATCTTAGTGCATTTAATTTGGATATTAATCTGAAATTTAGATATCATTAATCAGTGAAATCTTTAATGACAACCCCAAACTCACTCATTGATGCTTAAAGCCACCACTAAGCAAAACTCGGCATATACGGTTAATGAAAATGACAAATGATAACACTGTAAAAAAATGTTTGGAATATATATTTTAATTGTTTCAAAAATATTTTTATACAAATTCAATTAGAATTTTTAACAATGAATGTATATAAAAACGACATGTTATACTCAAACACCTAAAAATATAAATTATAATCTTCCATATTTCTCTACAATCCTTCGTTTGATTTCGAATATAATTGATGTTAAATGTTGTATATAAACAGAGAATTATCATCTTATTAAGTTAACTAAAAGTGTATGTTTTAAAAATAATAATTCATCACATTATGTTTGGGTATTTACACATGTCGTCAGTGTAAAAGCCCAAGTTTATAAATATCATCCTTACTCTACTATCATTTGTATTTGAGTGGCCAAGCAACAAAATATCCACATGTTTGTTACAAAATATAACACTTATTGTAAAGATGTAACGAATGAACTTACCTACATAGGTCTACCACTTTGCTCCTGCCTATTTTTTTTTTTTTTTTAATTTGAGGCTTTATTACAACAAAACGATTACATACGTTAAAATTCAAAGTATTGTCCATCGTTAGCTACTATTTTGGCCCATCTCTCGGGCAGCAGGCGAATCCTGCGGCGAAAAAATTCTTCATCTTTCGATAAGATCCATAAATCGATCCAATTTTTCACTTCTTCATACGAGCTGAAGTGCTGGTCAGCCAGGTCATAGCCCATTGAGCGAAATAGGTCAAAATCAGACGGAGTAACATCTAGAGAGTACGGCGGGTGAGGTAAAACTTCCCATTTCAACATTTCGAGATATTTTTTCACCACTTTGGCAACGTGAGATCTAGCATTATCATGCTGTAAAGTTACTTTATCGTGTCTCTCGTTGTACTGTGGCCTACAAAAATTACTTTGTATGTTAGTGAATAACCAAAATCGAGGTAAGTATTATTAATCTCGTTAAAAAAAGTTTATTTTAAACAAAAACAAAACCGCCTTCAAAATATTAACTTAGGGTATAAAATAATTTTAAATTTTTCCTTGTCCCCAATTACGTCCGTTAGTCGTCGACAACCAATCAATTTTTTAGCTAAGGATTAGATTGTCACCGATTTCGAAGGAAATTGGTCATCAGGAAAAAATTAAAATTATATTTACTTTTTAGTTAATGTTTTGCTTAAAAATTTTATATTTTTTACTTTTGAGTGTTGTTTACTTAGAAGCGCGAAAAATTTTTCATTTGGATGAAATTTAATCTTTAAAAATTGGTTTTGCCCCTTTTCCCGCCTCAGTGGAAAGTTGAAATGGGACCACACGGGAATCACTAGCTTTCAAATAAAAAAAAATTCATCAAAATTCATTCATCTGATTGTCTTAATTAATAGATCCTGTAGAGGTCTCTATCATAAATATATACCCACAGAATATAAACAAGGGTAGAAAATTTTTGAAAAAATTAATTTCGATTTGAGTTTGGGAAATAGGGTGGTGAGTGTTTAAGGGTAAAATTCGGTTTATCTGATTTCTCGGCAAAACTACAAGTACTATGGAAAAAAGTTAAATGGCAAAGTTATAGGTAATAAAAAGATCTCTACAGCGTTTGTATTTACACTTTTTTCACATAATCTTAAAATTTATGTGAAAATTCAAATAACCAAGTTCTTAATCTTTTATTTTTATCTTTTACAAAAAAATTTGTTTCCCACGAAAACTTACCTTTTTATGTTCCAAATACACTGTAATTTTTTTGATTTAAAATATTTCTGTTATCACTATATTTTGTATAAATATCGAAAAAGCACCCTAATTTTCAATCGAAAAATTTTGAAGTTATGTGAAAAAAGTGTAAGTACAAAAGTTATAAATCTTTATATTGCCATTTAACTTTTTTCATAGGACTTGTTTTGTTGGAAATCGAAATAAACCGTGTTTTATCCTTAAAAACACACCCCTTCCACACTTCCCGAACTCAGATCGCCTGTAATTTATTTTTCCTTTTATTTTTATCATATTATCTTGCGTTACCAATGGGTTTCATCCTACTATAATTTTCTTCCACTTCTTATCATTTTTTAAGGCTTCTACTCTGGACTAATATTCTAAAATACTAAATGATATTATGATGACAAGCTAATTGACAATTGATTGGCATTGAAAGAGTCGTCCGTGTAAAGTAACTTCAAGACTAGAAAAATAAAATCCAAAAAGCGACGATCCTTATACCAATGGACTATTTAAATTTGACATTATCTTAACAGACAATAGAACAATATAGGTAATATTCGTTACACCGCTAATTATTAATGTAAATTTGAATGTGTTGATGTGTGTGTGTGTGTGTGTGACTATATTAGAACTTATTGCGTTTAAAATAATCGTTTACGTTATACTTCAAATGTTTGCTATTTATTAAATTCAAGTGTTATTTAATTAGATAAATAAGTCAACACAGAATTAAATGTTGCCTGGAAATATGCTAACTATATTACAACTTAATAATAATTGTAAAATAAAATAAATTTTAAACTAAGTGGAAATATCTAATAAAAGAAGAAATTGTTTAGTAACAATGTATAATGACAAGTATTTATTCTGTATTTATAACTGCATTGACGTTCAGCTTTTGATTTAAGGTGATATTTGAGATTTGTCAATATGAATCTACGTAATTCAGGTTGTGTGACTGTGGATCTGCGAATGTTTTTACCTTTACGCATTAAAATATTCCGGCCGTATTTAAAGTAGACTTAGTACTGCGTCTCCCACTAAGTTGTAATCGTAATAAAATTTTTAGTGAGAGGTTTTTTATTTGTCAAACAAAAATTCAATCTTACCCTTACCCTTCTGAATGGTTACTAAATTTTTTTTGAAGTCACTTAATGCATATTATATATTTAATTGTATGACATTAACTACTCAATGTTTGGTGGGCCATAAGTTTCTCGCCAAATAAACACTTTGACTAACCGAATATTTTTATTTATTCAAAAAATTAAGAATATTTTAATAGTCTGTTTAAAAACACCTTTACTTAATTGTCAAACATTTTATCAGAGTGGCATTTAATAAAAAAACGTTTCAAACTTGGATTTTAGGAGTATATAAAAGTAATACTCCTGAAATCGAAGATTAAAACCTTCAGATTTGAACAAAATGATTAGAACAAACACTACCTGCCATAAAAATCCTCACAAACTTCGATTTCACTTTTAAGTGTTCTTCAATGTGGTTATAATTAAAGCTTTTTGAAAGCAAAGGTGTGTTCATCTATTTAATCAGTTATACATAGCTGATATTTAAATAAATTTGAGTAAATCTGAAATTTAAGACTAAGCGGTGTACTTTTAGTTTATTCCATAATTTTTTTTAAAGAATGTTAACCCTAAAAATGGAATTTTGTGAATTCTTATTGGAGAAATAGTATGTTAAAATATTTTAACACATATGTTAATTATTTTTTTAAATTTGTAAAATTAAAGAAATATGACAAGATATGATGTATAAAGCCGTTTTAAATATTATTTTGCTCATAGTAAATTAATAACATGGGTAATTCCTATAAGTCATATAGTACACAATTAGAAATGAATACAACGTATATGATTTTATCAAAATATTGTATTGGCTAGAATCCAAAATTCAAATACTACGTTGATAATATTTCTTTATTGATTAAACTATAGAAATGAATTGAAAATAAATTTCTCATAATTTTAATGATTATTATTATACTAATTTTTTTATTGGCTAAATAAACTACAGTTCTGGGTTTGTCAAATTCTGGAAAATTTATTTTTAGGAGATTTTAAAAATTTTAATGTTATGGCGGCGGTTATGCATTTTTTCAAGCCTCGAGCGTCGGTTAACTAGCCAGGGGCTGAACATATTTTAGAAGGATTTTCTTCTCTTTTCAAACATAAATCATTGCAACCTGATGAATCAGCAATCAGCATCACAAGATTTTTTCTCTAATTGTTGCGAGTATTTTTCCATTTTGTACAAATTTTCATAATGAATATTTTAACTCTATAAAAATGATAAAATGGTATTTGATATCCCCTTCCACCACAATCATCTACCTACCTAAGGTTTAATGAAATATCAGGTCTATAACTTTAAACATAGAAGTGAGTAAATAGCATATTGAACCGAATGTGAGACGAATGAAAGTTTTCATCAAAACAATTACAATTCAGGATTATCAAAACAATTAATCAAAGCTATAATTAATTTGAAATTTTCTAGTAATTATTTTAGAATAATAATAATAATAATAAGAATCGATAATAATTAATATAGTAAACTTTTATAATCGGAATATAATTGAGGCTATAATTATTATGGAAAGTAATATATTATGAACTAAAATTTAGTTTAACAAAATAAAATTATTAAATGTAAAAGTCTCTTGAATATCCGATGTTACTCTAATTTACTATAAACTACTCAAACCAATTCAGACTTTTATTGTTTTTATTGAAATAAATTTGCTTAAAATCGTATACTAAACCCAATTGCGAATTTTGAAAAAACTGCTCCCAAGAGAATAATAAAATTTTTTACTTCTTCGAACGACGTCGATTTTGAAAAAATATTTTCAAAGCAAGTTCAACACTTTCCCGCTGCTCTTAAGAAAGGAAAGATTCCGCATGATACACGATGTTAGTTTAAGGAATGCTTTTTCCATCAAAGTCCCCAATATGCATACTTTTTTTATATTCGTTTAAAATTCCCTAACGGCATAAGTTAATAATTTATATCTAGATATATTAAAAATTACATAATAGAGTTACATGTGTTACACTTTCTTCAATTGGAAGTGTAGAGAGTTTCGTTCTGTCTAAAGTGCAGCTCAACTCCATGTAAATCAATCAGTTCATTGATCAAAGTATAAATCTGGGACAAAGTTTTATTTATACTTTTGTTATTTATATGATTCAGATCCTAATATTTTGGATTGTACTTCAAACTAGAACTCTTGTATACGTTTGACGTTAAAAGTTACAGCCTCATTTCTACAGCCGATTTCATAATTTCATTAGTAATTTCGAAATGTTGTTTCGAGGTGTCAAACAAATATTGTGAATTTACCACAAAATTTAAAGATTGGGGCATTAAAAATTAAGTATAAGTAATTATGGTCTCATTGAAAAGAATAGGTGTTCAACGGGATTTACATAATTATTGAATAATGAACAATTAAATGTAATAAACAATATACGAACCAACCCACGTATGATTTAATAATATTGCATTGTTTAAGGCTTTTTAAAATTATAATATTATAAGATGAAACTTGTTAAAAATTATCAAAATGGATCTACTTTCTTTCAAATTATTTCCTTTAAAATGTTACGAAACGTCCAAGAGTTTTTTGCGAGAATACATTTCTGTTCATAAAGAATTAAATTTTAATTTTGACTTTAGAAATTTAAAAAAAAAAAAAACTTTTTGATATGCCCTTCGTTTTTGAATCAAGATTGTGAGGACCAAATTTTGTTAAGATTATTATTTTTCGAGTTATTGGCGAAAATTGAAAGAAATACAATGTATATTACACTTTTGTACATTACAGATAATCTTTATTGTAGAGGTCAATTGTACTTAAGTAAAAAAGATATGAAAAAAGAGGGGATGTTAACTTACTTATCAATTTGTTTTAATGTGTATATTAAAGGCTCAAAATATCGTATATAAGCATATTCTATCCATAGACATTTTCACAAAAATTTAAACATTCTTATAGCCCTAAATCTAGACTGAAGTTCC
The DNA here is from genome assembly GCA_020423425.1 of Chrysopa pallens. Taxonomy (NCBI): domain Eukaryota; kingdom Metazoa; phylum Arthropoda; class Insecta; order Neuroptera; family Chrysopidae; genus Chrysopa; species Chrysopa pallens. The sequence continues at coordinate 11,680,584 of CM035594.1, read as the reverse complement.
AAATTTCTAGCAAAACGACATGAATGTTTTAACAACAGATTTTCTCCTAATATTTCTTTCTTTTGTTTTTGTTTGTGTGTTTGTTTTCAAATCGAATAGGAATTATCCTAGATAATAAACGGTAACGAAAAAATGTGCCTTTCAAAAACTGGCGGTCAAATCGAAAGGTTCCAGCTGAATAAACATAAACAATAATAATCAAGCGAAAAAACTATACTTAAAAATATATTTATCTGAATTTTTTTGCTCCAACTATATATTACAACGAACTTGTTCTGCCCAGGTATTCTAGTCCGAGAACCATAAACATCGGATATTCAATGCAATCATATAAAAATAATTATGGAATCATAATTGAGTAATTTTATAAAAGTAGAAGTATGCATTACTATTGGTAAATACTTGCATATTCTCATCTAAAGTTTAGGGTTGTCGCCTTTGAACTCTTTCTATTCTTTTGGTTTATTTTGGTAACAATTAATTGTAATCTGGAGTTTACTCCACAAATGTTTTCTGACAACGATTTGTGTGTCTAGCTCAGTAATTTTTGAACAAAATCACTTTTCAATATAAGATATTGGATTATATTTTTGTTGAAATTTAGTGATACAATATTTATTCTATGTATTCATTTAAAATGAACTTTTATATACAAATTCTGAGTATTTGATTCAAAGGGTAAGCAAAAGAGCCATAAAAACAAATTAAACAGACTAGAAAAGATTCTTAGACTCGCTTGAAACTTTTAAGATACTTCAATTAGTGATATTTCCTTCAATATGTGTAAAAAATTACCTAACAGGAATTTTTAAGAGTCGAAAGAGAATGTGATGATATTTGAGATCGTTATTGATGTCGAGTTATTACGGGTCTAATTTATACAATATTACATCAGTAGGAGTGACAATCCTAGTATGCATGTAGGTCTAACATATTAACAATTTTTGTAATTAGAATTTATTGATAAATCACTGATTTACTGATGAATGATTTATCGAAACCTTTCAGTATGCAAATAAAAATTTTCTATTATTTAATACAAAATGTTGCAATAAATCAAAAATGAGTATTATGATTTGATGTATCAGCAAAAATAAGATTTTTACCTTTTAAATAGATATATCGAAATTTTTCGATTAGTATGAATTTATTTGTTTTAATATTTATTATTTTTGAAAAATTATTTGCACTTTTGAAGGATAATATGAATTTTACATTAAATTCAAATTTCCCTTTTAATTGTTTCTAAGAATTCTTCAACTGATAATTTAATTTTGGGTGCTCTATGCAAACACGAAGGATTCGTTTCATACATTTCATAGCCAAAAAAGCTAAGTATAATTAAGCCATATACAAACTTCTGATAGAGTTTTTTTTTTTCAATATATTATTAAATGTACTCTTTATTATGTTTTTGCAGTTAAGTTTTTATTATAAACGATGTTTGCTGAAAGGATTAATTAATCAAAATAGTGTGAAATACTTTCGAAAACATGTGTATGTATTAAAACACCTAAGCAGTGTTTTATTCTATAAATAATAAATATACTGCGTATTACGGATTTTGAACAATACATGAAAATATATACAAGATTAATGCATTTATATGAATAAAACTTAACAGTAGTAACATACAATTTATTATACTTATATAGAGATGATTCAAAATAACTGATAAGATTTCAATTCTTATACGTACAATTAATGTCAAATTTTTATTGAGTGTTGAACATTTTTATTTAACGGATTTTTTTTGAGAGCAATAATCTTTTTTTGGTTCGAAGAAAGTTGATCAATAGGTGGTCGTTATCTTTCTATTAAATAACATTAAATTGTTGTATTAGTAACGCTTATTTTTTATACGAGTATGCGAATAACTTTCGATAAGATCCATGAGTCGATCCAATTTTTCACTTCTTCATACGAGTTGAAGTGCTGGTCAGCCAGGTCGTGTGCCATTGTGCGAAATAGGTGAAAATCAGACGGAGCAACATTTGGAGAGTACGGCGGGTGAGGTAAAACTTCCCATTTCAACGTTTCGAGATATTTTTTCATCACTTTGGCAACGTGAGGTCTAGCATTATAATGCTAAAAAATCACTTTATATTGTCTCTCGTTGTACTGTGGCCGTTTTTCTTTTAAACCACAGCTCAGGCGCATCAATTGCGTTCTATAACGCTCACCTGTGATGGTTTCAGACGGTTTAAGAAGCTCATAATAAATTACGCCAATCTGATCCCATCAAACGCCATCCACCACTATGACGGTTTTTGACAGTAAAATCAACACTCTTAAAACGTTGGAACCATTCCCGACACGTTCTGTCACTAATAGCCGTTTTTCCATATGTATCAAAGATAATCTGGTGAGCTTCAACTGCAGATTTTTTCATGTTGAAACAAAAAAGGAATACTTCCCGCAAATGACGAGAATTCGGTTTAAATTCGGACATATTTAATAAAAATTTTATTATGATGCAAACACAAATTAAGTTATATCAAAGTAGGGTTATATTTACAAATGTCAAAACAAAGTGTTCGGCATCAGTGATTAATATATTACTATCGACTACTACCGCCATTTTTGGAAAACGGCGAGAGCAAAGTGGTAGAAATATTATATTTATTTTATGTAAAATATTTTAAAAAAATTGTTTAATTTTATGGTTCTGTTATTCATCAAAACACTATTTTTGGCCACTATTTGACGATAAGTGTGAAATGCTATATATTGTATGTTTTTTTAAGAACAGAAATAAAGATTAAATATGAGATTGATAAAATATGATCATCTATATCGCACAGTAATAACCACATATTAAGTATTACGGTATATTCAGATCGATGTAAATGCAATTAGTATTTCCATATGAATCAGTAGTAGTCATACAACCAGCCTATTATCTTTTGAGAAGCAATGGTAAAGGACACTGATTTTACAACATACATACAAATACAACAAAACACAACACACACATATGATGTATATTTATAATATTGTATTATAAGTTGTAAAGTATAGTTGAAGAACACACGTGTGCAATCGAACTTTACTATACAATTTCTACGACGCAATAACAAAATACAACAAACAAGTCCGCACAAGCTGTGACCGGTAGAAGCTACGGAAGTAACTTTCTTAAGGTAGTTTGGTACCCAAACGACTTAAAGTTAACCCAATTTTGTGAGTGTGTGTTTATTCGAAAGATTATAATTAAATGCACCTATAGAAAAAAAATCAAATTTTTTTATCACACCGTTTAAGAGATATAATAAATTAAAGTTAGCAAAAATACACGAACTCTTATGAGTGTCATTGTTCAATAATACCGGAAATTGAAGGTTTGTAGAAAATTGGCAAAGTTTTCAAAAAAAACTTTAAAATTGATAACTATATCCCAAATATACACTAAAAAAATTTCAGAATAATTTACCGCGTACTTTCAATGTAATTAATTTTTCAATATTCACATGTAGCTTCTATCTCTCTCCTCCATATTTAATAGGGAAAAAATGGTGGTTCCTTTAAGCGCGTCAATTTCAAAAAGTAACTGGCGTTTTTAATACACTTATAAATAATATATAACAACCAAAGTATATTGAATATGAATAAAAATAAAAATTATTTTTTATAAAATTAAATTTATTTTCTAACGAAAAGTTATTTATATTAAAATTTAAAAAAAAAAATAAAATAAAACATTCACGATATAAAAAATAAAGTTGCCAGTTCAGGGTTATGTTCTGAAAATCATTTAAAGTTGGTATTATCTAGTGACAATTGAGTACTAGTCAAATAATATTTTATTAATTACATTATTTTAATTATTTAATTATAATCCATGCTAAATTATATCAATTAAATTCTTATGTGAATTTTTATCAATTATTATATCATGTTCGTATATTTATTAGTAAAAAATAAATAAAAAAAGTCTTTTATTTGATTTCGACTTGCGGCTACCCAGCTACCTTAAGAAGAATTGTGCAAATACATGAGACCTATATAATAAAAGCAATCTCAATTTTTTGTCAATTGCGATGCACAAATATCTTAATAAGTACCCAAATAAATAATTAAAGAGGAATTCTACGATTTTTCGAATAAATTTGGATTTTTGGCCACAATTTCTCAGATTAAAATATTTTGTATTTTATAAACACGTATTTCGACTGCCAAGTAGTCATCATCAGTGTGAATTAACTAGTCGTAATAATTCTTCGAGGAGATGTTACTCGTTGCTCATTTGGTGACGATTTGCACAAATTGGCAATGAGTAAAATCATCTCGACGAATCATTACAAATTAATTCATAGTGATGTATCCAAATAAACGTGTTTGTTCTAGAAATTTCGAACAATTTCTGGAATGTACCTATTTTTTCATTTTCGTTTTCATTAATTTGTAATTAGTCGGCCATTAACTTCTGCTATTAATATGTTTATTCGACAGTTCAACTCTAATCTTTGTTACATATATCCGAATTTGTAGAATGGTACAATCATCCTTCTAGGTTGCATGTTTGTAATAAAGCTGCCTGATTTCTATTAGAACTTCCATAACACTTATGTATATAACGTTCCAAACTCACCTTAAGGGGTTATACGCAGTTGCGAGGCTCAAAAATAACGTTTTTTTACGATTTTTTTGTGGACACAGCTTTTATTTATTAAGCACAAGTGATAGTAATTCTGAAAGAGCACACTTTGTAGAATATAATTGTGTATTACTCGTGTCAAAATATTGATGTGCACCACCTCTGCAGATGATGTCCCGAACGACCTCCAAAAAAAGGCGCTCGGCGGTGAGCACGATTTCGTCGGTTTGGATTGTTTGAAATAAAAAAAAAAGGTGAATTCTTTTAAAGGATAAATAAATGCAGGTATTGAACGAAGGAATAAACAAAATTTTTATTTTTGACAAAATGGTAGCAATTTGAAAAAAATTTTTCGTTTTCGATGAAAATTTTCGCTCTAAATTGTCAAAAAAAAATAGTAAAAATTTTTTTACGTCTTATTCCTTCGTTCAATACCTGAAGAATATATCTAAAAAGATTGTGTTAAAATTTCAGCCCGATTAGTTGAGCCATTTATGAGAAATATTGCTCACCGACTCTGAAATGAGAGTTTTGAGATAAACGCGTTTAAAGTTTCAGAAGTAGTTTACTCATAGGTAAATTTTGTTTTTTTAAACTAACATGGTATCATCGATTCCAGGGCCATAAGAAGGACCTCGTGTAGGATCCTTAGCTTCCAGTAAGTCCAGCTGGTGTTGTCGTCGAGCCATTCTTTCTTCGCGCGTGCTCCCTAGCGTTCTAGCGTCGGAGATCATCACACGCTCTGCGTCCTCTTTCTGAGCATAATCATGAGCTGCGGTGCCTAATAAAAGCCCTGCTACACTCATAATGTGTAACAATGATGTTGTACCTTCATTATATGTTGCAGCTGCAATGTAAGCCGCTATTTCAACAACTTTAGAGCCACATGGAACAATTTTCGGACTTATTTTCCAGATTAGCTGATTGTAACTCTCATTATTATTTTGTGTGAATCCACCTACACATCTTTCCAATAAATTTACGTTGCTAAGGTTTTCATAAATTGGATATATAGCTTCGGCAACATCAGCTGGTAAAGCTGGATAATCATGGGTGTAAGAAGATAATGTATCTGTTGCTAGCGCTTGCTGCCAAGTACACCATGAACTTTCTCCACCTGGGCACATTTCGTGTTGAGGATTCTCATTGGTCGAACAATAGTGATAATAAGTTCCCCAAATTGCATTATACATACTGTCCACATAATCATAATTTCTTTTTATTGCCAAACCGTAATAAACTGTCAGCTTATCTATTAGCTTAGCTGTGAGCTTACCTTTCCCAGAAAGTACTTTTTTATTAATTGTTTTTCCGTCTTTTTCCATTGATTTAGTCTTATTTTTTACTAGGTCGCGGAGTCGTGAGCCCATCCTCTTTTGAACATGCACGATACATTCTTTTTTAACAATTTCATAGTTATTATCAGGAGCCCTACTTTATATCACTCTGACGTGGCCTTACAAATTCAGGTACATCTCCGAAAGTATTTATCGGATTGACTTCAAATTTTCAGAGAATATACTCAAATATAAGTACATTCCGAAAATGAAAAGAAAAAAAAAACGATTTTTTGAAAATTCTAACTGCGTATAACCCCTTAAAAGCAAAACCGAACACATTAAAACGTTAATAAATTATTTTTATACTCGGCATACATAAGTCAGAGTATATTAATTTTAGTCTAAAGTTTGTAAGGCTAGAAAATATTGTCCGTAGAAACAAAATTTGGTTAAAGAAATTCATATAATCATCAAAATAATCATATAATCGCATATCCGTCCGTTCGTCCGTGAACAAGATAACTCAAAGCCGAAAACAAATAGCGAGTTGAAATTTTGGGTACGTAATTTTGTCATAAAAAGTGAGATTAAGTTCGTTAATGAGCAAAACCAATCCATTGTATCCAAGATAGACGAAAATTCCAAAGACAAAAAATTTTTGAGCGAAAAATTTTTTCGTAAACTATTTTGATTCGCCACAATTTCAACTCAAATGTAGCCAAGATAATTGCAATAGATAAGCGCATATACTTTCAATAGATATTATTATATATGTGTTTATAACTGTATGGACAGTATCTTTAAAGGATTTTATGAATACATAAATCATTAAAAATGGTTCACACATTAATACTGAATCAAGTGTCGAGTATCTAAAGAATTATTTGTTTTACCTTTACTTGTTTTTTTTTTTCGTTTTTCGTGATGAAATCAATAAATTTCTATCACAAAATGAATAATAATAATATAAAACAGCCACACACACACACAATTATCATCTCTTCTCTCTCCATCTTTGTTCTTTATTATCGAATTCATTTCATCTCAACACCATCATCATTTTAAATCAATAAATAAATACCTCTAAACATGTTCAAATTGTGAACATGTTAAAGATTTACTTTACATACGATAACGTTTGTTATTTACAAATGTTTATTTACTTTACATTGTATGTAGAGATGAAATGCTTCTTGCTTGCTTACTGATGGTTGATAAGTATAACACCTATCTATCTATCTATCAATATGCATTATTTGTACGTTATATAAAATGATTGAATTTGAATATAGGTCATTCAATCTATCAATCATAATACATTTTACCAGTATTTGATCGAAACCAAATTTCCATACACAAACCGTAATAAACAATTTGGCAATAAATACATAGAACAGACTTCATTAAGAAGATCGAAAAGTATCGTGACACATCCGGTAAGCACTATGTTCCTTACACTATACCTTATATATTATTAAATAACAACCACAATGAAGGAATGATAACAAAATTGTATTTTAACAGTTATACTTATATGAAATTTCAATGCGATCGAGTCTGTCGCTCACTTTTTCCTCCCCTACTCCTCACACGTTAAACGCACGATTGGAAACCAGTTCCAAAAAAGTAAAAAATAATTTTAAATTAAAATATCTACAAATAATTTCCTTGTCAATAAATATCGTTATCGAGTAGGCCCCAATCGTAATCTTAGCTTAATAATTTGCTTTCTAATTATTTATTAATAGTTGCGATTTAATCAAGAAGAAAACGCCAAACAATCAACATGTCGTAATGGCAACATATTTCAAACATTTTGCCGATAAATCAATTTGTTCTGGTAACTAATAGAATTTATTTCGTGTAAACTTAGAAAACCTTTTATAACTTATTGAAAAATTTAAAGCTCTAACAAAATATATTCTATCATTTTTTTCTTTCCGTTTCTTGTGTATTAAAAAACTTAAACTAAATCAAATATAAAAATAAAAACTAAAGATGCTTAGTTCCCGTAAGAAACACATTTTACTGCAAAGAAAAGTTGTGTATTTATAAAAAATGTTTATTTACAGTGAATGTTGCTTGCAGAACAAAATGATTCATAAAATGTTCCGGGAAATGAGTGTGCTTTGATTCATACAATATTTTTCAAACAATTTTTATATTTTCATTAATCCTGCAAATCCTAGAAGTTATTATATTTAATGTGGATCTTTTAAAATACGAACAGAATTTCCAATGTAGGGATCCCGTAAATAAATTCTCTAATGGTTGCTTAGAGTAAGAACAATTCAGTACATAGCTTCTTGAAAATTACGTACCAATTAAATGTTTTGACAAACTGCATGCATTTAGAGCTAATATAGCAACAGATTATACCTAATTTTAAAAATAATCCCCTTGAATAATACTGATAATTAAATAAATACCTAATACATATTATACAACATAAATAGATTTGATAATAGTTTATTTATAAAATAATGAATTCGTAATATTATTTAGGTATTAACATAATATAAATAATTATCAATTAATAATTAAATCAAAAATGATTTATTTATATTCAAAAACAATACATACAGTAAACAAATAACATCAAATTATTTATTTAAATTATTTAATTTATTTTTTATTTTTAGTTGGATTTTTAAATAATAAATTAAAACAAATTATTTATTATCATAATAATAATATTTATGATAAGAATATGACATCAAATATTATTGACATTTGACATGTAATTCATTGTAATTGAAATATAAATAAATTGTATGTGTTAATTTTAATTAATTTTTATTTATCATTTATAAAATTTGTTCTTCTTGACACAACGATTGAATCAAAGTATAGTGGTCGGTGTCTTTTGAAGATGATTTGTTGCGTGCTTATCTATCAATACTTAGAGCTCCAATTAATTTAGTCATTTTTTTTTTTACAAAATGATTGATTATCCGACATCTGGAATATAACTATCAAAATTTATGTTTGGAGATGTATCAACATTTTATTGCCAATAGTCGAAGTTTTGCTCCTTTGATCATGAACACATTATTAAGTTTGATATCAGTTCATGTTCTGTTATGATTCAAATATCAAAATCAATCATTAATATTTTGTATTATTTATGAATTACCTATAATTTCATAAAGATAATTTTTTCACTTTTTTTAGTATTGACTGGTAATAATAGAAAGTGTTGTAATAATGTCAAAATTAATATTTCGAGCTTTCATCGGAAATATATATTTTCAGGTAATGCTGAATCCAGAAACTTGGTTTCAGAAATTGGTATCGCATTGGACTCTTTATATCAAATTGAACCATGCTAAGTGTTCTGTCTTTATATTATCTCTAGTAGTGTCAAAAATTCTTTGGTTAAAATTGAACTACCAGGTGACCCACTTTAGTCTAATCGGGTTTTTAAGGTTTTTCCAGTAAATGGTTCTAAGGATTTTCTTAAATCTAGTATGCTCAGAGTAGAGTAGAACCTAATATGCTTAGAGATTCTTTTAAGATGTACTATTTTGAGTTGTAACACTTCTCTGGGAAAGTTTAAATAAAGAAAAGAAATTCAAATTGAAATTAGCAATTTATCCTACTACTGTAAATAATAAATAACTTTTTTCACTTTACCAGTTGTTTGTGTTACTGATTTTGTTAATCGCTTGGAACAATATCACGTACAAATCATAAACAACACAGGGATGTTGATATTGAATAAGCTTTATTTCACATCAAAATGTGAAGACCGAATACCATAAAAAAAGATGAAAATTAATTTAAAATAGATTCGAAAACAAATAAGCTATAAACTATAAAATATTATATATCCATTTCATTCATGAAAACGATATTTATCATGTAATTTAAATGAAGACAATAACGGTCAAAATCAAAATTTCTATTTTCTGCTACATTTAATAAGGAATTTGGAATGTTCAAATCTTGTTTATTTTTGAATATATAAAAAAATAATAACTCTCACGTTCGTGAAGTAAAGATGAATCATTTGAAGTAATAAAAAAAAATTTAGTCAACATCCCTATTCAGTAAAAATTGTAAGTTAATAAATTAACCACTCACAAAAATATGAAATTATTCGATATATTAATTCACTTGACTTAAGCATTGAAATAAAAATAATATTACATTTTTCCATAGAATTACCTTTTTATGTTTTTTGTAAGGCCATTCAACGCGTAATTTTTGATAAAAATTTTCAAGTTTACCTATATTCATTTAATATGTATTAATCTATTTTTAAACTGAAAAACAAAACAAACAAGCACTTGTTTACATTCATTTTGTAAGTACTTAAGAATTTAATATATAAAACTGAGCAAATATGTAATTATTAATAACAATCATATGTTAAACATATGTTCAAAATTAATGTTTATATTTTTGTGTGTTTGTAACAAACATATTAGTATGGACAATGCATTTTTAAGCAGAACAACGACAATATCAACGAAAAGTGATATTCATCTCAAAAAAGGTAATAATGATATTAAATTCTATATGAAAAATGCTTTTTGTATTTTTTTCATCGAAATTCGAGAGTATAACATCTTAGCATATTATTTAAGACCAGGTTTTCATTTTACAAATGAAGCATTAACTCTTTCTTCATTTTATACGAAAAAATTTAGGAACTAAGCGTGATATTTAGCGATATATATATTGTTGATGTGTGTTTGTCTAACCAACTTCATTTTTCATTTTCTTTTACAACTATAGTTAAAGGAAGACTTGTAATCTTGTCAAAATTTCGATATCAAGTATTCACCGGAAATACATGTTTAGAGAATCTCTGATTCCAAAAAAGTGGTTTTCAGAAATTGGTCTGTTTGTGAATGACTGTGTTTGTGTGTTTGTGTGTGTGTGTGTGTGTGTGTGTGTGTGTGTATGTGTGCGTGTGTGTGTGTGTGTGTGTGTGTGTGTGTGTGTGTGTGTGTGTTTGTGTGTGTGTGTGTGTGTGTGTGTGTGTGTGTGTGTGTGTGTTTGTGTGTGTGTTTATCCCTAAAATTCACAAGTGTATTCTCTGATTCACCACTCTATCTTCATATTATCTCTTGTTGTGCCGTGCTGAAAATTGGAAACTACCGGATTGGCCCTCTACTTTATTCTAGTGATTTTTCGGTTTTTTATGTTTTTCCGCGAAAAGGGCTCAACTGATTTTCTTTCGATTTAGTATGAAATAAATTGATGAGTTAATTGTAATCTGTATACATAATTGGAAAATTTAAAAAAGCGAGAAATATTTAAACAAATATAACTGTCCATATGTGTATTATATATAGTAAAATAATGTTTTAGAGTTTGTTCCTTGACCTCATACTAGAAAAATTAGCACAAGGTCCTTTTCTTTTTAAACAATTTCTAATTAAAATATCAAAGGAACCAGAAGAAATGAAGAAAATTCCATTCCATAGTCATTGGCATTGGCTGTATTTGAGGCATGGGGAAATAAATTGATATCAGTTTTGGAAATAAATGAATGCTGTCTTCATGCTAAGTGTGGCTTCCTGATTTTTGTGATACACTATTGAAAAAATTCGTTTCAAAGTCTTTTATTTCACCTGTAAGCGACCTTCGACTAGTAAGCTTCTGCTGCATAAATTATTTTATTCGTCGCCTTCTTTCCACAGTATGAAAGGGGATGCACTTGAAATAGATATAACACTATATTTTGATAACAAAATTTTACAAATTCCAAAATGACCAAGAGTTTAAATGTAATTATGTTCATCTCTCAATCATGAAACTGAAAACCAGTTAATAAATCTAAATATTTTTATAAAAGACTTTAAAAATTAACTAAAGCTTGTTATGCCTGTAATAATAATGATTTTTTTTTTCAAAAATATCATATCCATCATTAATTTAGTCAGTTTTGTGTAATATTATAAGTTTGAAAGAAGAAAAAACATTAGCTTGTCAAAACAATATACTGTAATATAACAATTCTATTTTTATCGTCTTATCTTAAAAAGTAGTAGGGTAAACTGTCCAACAGTGTACAATTGTCCCACAGTGAACCTTAAGTATTTACCATTAAACTATCAATTTTTAAACGTTAAATAATGAATGCCTTAAGTCCAACATTGAACCATCAGCAAGAATTACACAGTAAACAGATAGTTTTCATACTGAGAACATGGCAGCAGCTTTCTATTTTATTAAAGATATGAAGAAAGAAAGATAAGCAAAATGCTAGAAAGATTGTCTAAATTGAGATCATTGTATCAATTTAAACTGAGGTTACACAATTAAACAAATGTCTCAAACTTTTGAGCGCAAAATATAAGCACTGGTGTTGAACGGTTGAGATTTTTTTGGCAGTACCAAACAGATTTAAGGTTTAAGTTTAGGTTTATTGCCTAATGATCTTAGAATATGTATTTTTTTTAGTTTTATTTATACCGTGATTCATTGTGTACAGGGCGATGGTTCATTGTAACCCGCACAGTACATAGTAAAAAAGTAAAACTACAAGGTTTCCAATGAGTATATTTTTTAAAGTATGCTTATAACTTATATAGTAATTTCGGAAGCAATATCGATGCATATAAAAATTGGTTCACTGTTGGACTGTTTACCCTACTAATAATAATGTTTTATTAATTGAATCTCTAATAATCACATGTGTTTTTATATTTTGTATTTCGAAAGAAAATTTAGATTCCGTACCTACAAGTGCATCATGAAAAAGAAGGATCCAATAAGACATACGCAATTTTTCCATGCATTTTAAAACATTAAATAACTTTATAGTTCTCAAATTTGGCTGTACAGTAGAAACACCGCCGAATCCATACAATTTAGTGTTGTAAACACAAAATGCTACGGGAGCTTAAAATTATAATTGCTAATGATCACACAAGATTAGAATCTAAAAAATTATCTAGTTGTACCGCTTTGACCACAACGCTATATATTTTTAGCGTCACATGACCACTCCTTTTAGTTTGGTTTTTTTGGTTCATAATTCAAATTATTATCAAATCACGGTTTCTAGCAAGACACGACCGAACCCGAAAAACAACATGAAATATCTATTCAAAATTTACATACAAATGGTATATTTAAAACAATAATTTCTTCAATATCGCACCTGAATATGCGAATTAAACAATATCAAATTCAAAAAAGGCATTTTTTAGAAATAATAAAGCAGAAACCGTTTCGTTTCCATTCGGGAAAAATTGTTAGTTAGTTGATACTATCTAATATTATTAAAATGAATCTGAAAATTTATGGTAACTAATTTATTAAACAGTTTACTAAAACTTTTATTGCATTACATTATTACTTCATAATCCTAAATGAAGTCGTTAGACTCTCATTCAACAGACATTTTTTTTTTGTTCATTATGCGTTTGAAATTCAACAGTTTCGTATAACAAATTAGAGCACATCTATACAAGAAGTAAAACATTATGTAATTATTGTTTTCGTTTATTCTTTATTTTTTAACAAAATGTATGTCAATCATTTTTTTGTTTATTTCTTGAATATGTGTTTTCTAACGAAGACAGCTTAAAGGGGATCTTACAAGACCCATAATACAGCCAGTAATGTTTTACACCATGATTATTTATATAACATATTTCATAGGCTATTTATGCTGAACTTCTGGTGTTATTGGTAAAAAACTAGCGTATAAAATTGCAATCGAGACTCACGGTAATGGCTTTGATGATAGTAAAAATTATTGAACACTGAAATTTGTATACATATAAAATATATAAGGATATATTAAATTAAGTCGAAAAATCTGTGACGGAAAAAATTAATGGTTCTAAAATTCGCATAGGATCACCAGGCAAGTTTTGTCTGTCCGCCATTGTGATAAATCAAAAGCGAAAGGGATAATGACCTAAAAATTATATTGTGTATTTATGACCTAAAATGTGGATTACAGTTTGTGAGTGGATAAAATCGATCAATTGAGTCCCATACGTCACCATATATTTAATGCATAATATTTAATTCATAATAGTTCGAAACAACAATACTTTGGGTTATGCAAGTAAGATAGAGCTTGTAAGATCTTCAACCCCTGCCTTTGGCTTCTACCTCTCCAACTAATCATTGGCGAGATATCTGTATTGTTTTAACTTATACATCTGTATTGTTAAACTTCGACTCAACTGTAATGTTTTTACTAAATCCGAAGTACTCACATTAAACCTTGTTTTAAACATATTTGCTCTGCAAAAAAAATTTGCCTTACATCAAATTGCGTATATTAATCTCGATTTCGAACCAAAAAATCTTAGGAAAGTCCACAATAGTATAAAAATAAAGTGTAGAAAGTAAATAGGGATCATCCACACTTAAGAAAGGTTAAAAATGATCCGTAGAGACAATCTTTGTTTTGGAACCATGGTGGTTAATGAAAAAGAGTCAGACGAGACACTTTTCTCTACGAAAGAGATGGCCCAGAATCAAATCAACCTAGACCGTAAATTAAATATTCCTATACAGTTCTGAACATAAGGAATATAAGTAAAAAAAATAATCCAATAAAACATTATTGGTATTGAAATACAATTGAGAAATTTGGAATCGATTGGTTCCAGGAATGGCATTGGAGTCTAATGAATTTAAATTTCCCGGTTTAAGGTTTCTTAAAGATTAGTAAAAATTAAAAACTTGTAAAAGAAAAAAAACTAATGGAAATAAATTATCACAATATTATTTTTATCAAAAAAATAATAATAAAATTGTTTTCACCAACATTACAGCAGTTATCATGATAATGCAAAAAGAAGTAAAAAAACAAAATTATAACTCCATTATTATAAAATATGCGACTTATGTCCGTTTAATACTTTAATAACTAAAAATACAGAAAAAAAGAGACCAGTGTGATTTATAATGAAAATTGAAATATTATTTGGAACAAAAAATTGTATAAGTCAGGTTGGGGTAATAATGGTTTATATTATATTTTTATATGAAAAATACACGGGAGACTGTGTTATTTATTATAACATTATTAAAGAAATCCGTTAAGTAAAAATGATAAACGACATCACATAATACACGTTGATAACAAAAACATATCATCATATCTCTATCAAGAATTGTGTACACTTAAGTCTCTTCTTAAAATCTCTCGTTTTCGATTCGATTTTAAACGTGGCCCTTATACTATCAATTAGCTTTTGGCAAATAATTTCATAGTCAATAGTATATTCCAATATTTCAATTTTGTGTTCTAAATTAAATTAGTCATAGAATTTGAAAAATCTCTCTCTAGAAACGTTTGATTTTATGAACACAAATAAATTGATTCAAAGTTTTGAGGCATTTATCAAATTCTACTTAAGTATGTGTTATAAGTCTAACTTGGGACTCGGGATCTCTTGGTCCCAGGTTCGACTCCCAGTCGATTTGTAATGTTCTTACCTCTTCTAATTATTTTAATTTAAAATCGTTGTTATTTTGAGAGATAAAATTATTAGAGTTTTAAATTTTCAATAGTTTTATAATATTTCTTATACTAATGGTTTTGTATTGTATTCCATTCTCATAAGCCAAACTTTATTCTTTTACTCACATCATGGCAGATTCGACGCACATTGTAGATTTGACGGTTATAGTGCTCAGAATAAGGAAACATTTACATCTGGCTTTTTATTTTTTCTGAGATTTATTTACAAGGCTTTATGTTTGCTTGTAATGCAATCTTGAAAGTTAAATTTGATTCACTTCTCGGTTACCAATTGAGCTAAAATTGGTTACTCATATCGGATGAAACACAATATTATGACATAATATCATACAAAAATTATACGGCAACACTGAAAAACTTTGATCTTCTTTATTTCATTGCGCTTCCACCATTTGATATTAAATACGCCCTTAATTTTTATACTTAAAATTCAATAAATAAACTTAAATAGCTCTTTTATCGCCTAATAGTATAAAAACTTGCATTTCCATATTTTTTGTTTAATAACTTGTATTTGACTTACAAATAGCACTTATTGATAAATTTTTACCAATTTTTTTTTTTTTTTTTTTTTTTTTATCAGGTAGAGATTAAATTTCTGAGATAAGAACCAATGATTACCAAGTTGGATGGTATTATTCGAGTTTTTATAACAATAATCATTAATAATTTTAAGTAGTAGTATCTCCCTCTTTCTCCCGGTAATCACAGACCCCCCCTCACTCTTCTCCTTTCATTTATAGCGTACTCATCATTTAATTGGTCTTTGGTCTTTCAATGACACCATGTTTATTTAAGGATTTTAAATAATACAGAACTATCTGCAGACTTTGTTCAAGTTCACATAGTAAGTTTCGCAATTTACGATCACTACCTTAATTCATCGATAGATATAACTAAGTAAAATAACTATTCAGGTATATAAATGATTATACACTAGAGCTGTTCCAGAAAAAAGATTACTTCCATCATATAAACGGATTGTATAGAATATTCCTTTGCAGATATGGATTACAATAATCAAAGAATCGATATTTTTCAAAGTCAACAATAATATTTCTGTTTTAGAGGCAATTATCTAAAACTGATAAAAATATAATGGTGCCAGATTTTTTACACATACACCATGGTAAAATGATAATGTTGTGTAGTTTTAATAGTTTATTGCTTATATTTTATCTCGTTTTAACATAAGTTATGTTAATGACACAATAAAGTAGTTGGTTTGTTTGTATTTATTTTACCACGATATTCACCACTGAGTTTTGACTTTAAACAAAATATAAAAAAAAAAAAAAAGAAACATACAAAATGATATACAAATAACAATTTTTTAGTACATGTAATAAGCAGATGATAGCAGCACTAACTAGATACAAATAGTTACTTATTTATTTGAACATATTATTTTAATAATTACACCATTAATATTCAAACATATTGTAAAATATTTTTATTTATGTACTAAATATGTATAAATATAAATTATTATGTATACTATGTTCACAAATATTAGATATTATTTATGGGCATTTCTTTTTATGGAATAAATAATTTTTATTGCTGTTTGACAATTTTGTATTTTGGGTTCTTCTACAAAAGCAGAATTATTACAGTAGAACTACAAAGTGATAGAACCCGACAAATTTACATTACAGATATATGTAATAAACTGTTGAAGAAAAATTAAGAAGTCTGTTTAAAATAAAATAACAAATTCTTTTTAATGAATAGATCAATTTTTTAAATTTTTTTGTATTTTACGACTAATAAGTTGAAAATGTCACGAAATTAGAAATATTTTAGATAATCGGATTAATAGCATAGGCTAAGAAAATAACAAACTCATTTTTCATTAAATTTATAAGCTTACACATTTGAATACTTAAACATATTTTATTGCTACATATAAAATTGATGAAGAATTGCTTATTACTTTTTTATTAACTTGATAAATTTCTCATAAAATATTATTGGAATAAAATACTGAAAAAAAACAAATCTACGCAAAATAGAAACCACCTTCAAAGAAGATGAACTAAAAAGTAAAAAATAATTTTAAAATAAATATAAATAATTTCATTTCAAAGCAGGTTGTTCGCGAAAAATTGTGTTGTGGTGCCTTTTAATTTTGGGTGTTAAAAATTTTTTTTGGCCCCGCCACCCTATCTGATTATGTAATAACGGTCTATGGGATTTAGTTAATATAAGATTACGATATTTTTAATTTATTTTAATTTTTAACCTATCTATTTCGAAAAACGCATAAAATTGTCGAAAACAATGAAAGTAATCATATTGGTCGAACAACCCTTATAAAAGATACTCAAAAAGAATTCGCTCTCTACATAAATAAATCTAATTTTTTTCTACAACATAGTGATAATATTTCGATGATTTACTGGTTTTACTCGTAGTGAAATATATCATTTTACATGTATATGAAAAGTCAATTGTTGTATAAAAATCGGTATTTGTTTTAAGTGCTTGTGACAAAAAACACATACAGTGTTAAAAATATTTTTCGATAGATGAACATATTGTTTCTAGAATTGTATAAGAAAATATAACAAAAACATTATTTTTGTTAAAAATAATAGATGTTGTTTATTTCTAGTTTTGTAAAAAAACCCGTCGCAAATAAATTTTCTTTCGACAAAAGAAAAACATAGATGTTTATCTCAGAAAGTCATGAAAATATGACTGTCAATATGTATACAAAAGTTCATTTCCATCTTTCTGCTTCGAAAAAAGATATCGTTATGAAATTTGACCTGCACTATGTCAATATCTATACTTTATATTTAAAAAAATAAATAATTTTTTTTCAAATTTTAGTTTATTTAAATTTAATCCATAGACATTTTACAAAAGATTTAATTTCACACAGGTTTACAACAACATAGATTTCAAAACTATTATCCTTTCAAATTTAACGATGTCAAAATTTTTGTAATTAACAAAACTAAATTACTATGAATATGTTTCAAAATAACAGGTGTGCATTTCCAACAAGAAAACTTTTCATAAACAATAAAGGTACTTATTTAAGAAATAAAAACGTCTGATGACGAAGGCGAAATCCTTCGAAATATAAAACTTAAAGCAAATTAAATAAAAATAATATATATCAAAACTTTGTAATTTAATTAAATTAAAATTAAATTAAATTATAATATTAATTAAAAGTATCAAAATAGTCCAAGCCAAAAATAAACGTTTATTAAAAAATGACACAAAAAATAAATGAAACAGTAAAAATAATTTCTTTTAAATTGTATACAATTCCAATTGTATTTGAATGGAAATAACAACTTCTCGGGGGACTTAAAAGATTATAGCGCGTAAGAAGTACTAGCTACCCAACCTTTTAGGCCCTTTCATGAAGTTATTATTTTCATTTTAGTGCATTTCAAATATATTCATTAATATCTTTAGTAAATTGTCTGTGGATTAAATTTGCATGAAGCAGTAAAATTTTCGTGAAGCATTGAAATGAAAATCAATTTTTAATCCTGTTCTCTCATTATCATTTTACATTGATAACAAATTAACATATATTTCTAAACTCAAAAGAATCGAAAGAATTTTTGGAGTTTTTCGTCCAAGGATGGGGATGAAATTAAGAATACTTTTTACATTAATCTTCCCTGATCATTTCGTATTGATTGCATGTTTCTAACTTTCCATAGACAACGATGGTATTTTTTATCTATTCCATATTTAAGAAATGCTTACAACATCTAGAATTTCGAATTCGTTAGATAATAGGAATTTGGTTCGAATTTGGTCGCAAGATTTAATTCATATTAACGAGGCAGTTATATAAAAGGTTACAATAATAAAAATAGAAATAATCTACTTAAATCCAATTTGTTAAACCATATTCGAGGCTTATCTATATGTGCCAATTTCGAAATGGAAAGTCATGTTTGCCTTGAAAATTTACGAAGATTAATCATCTTTTAAAAGATAGCACATATTAATATATTTAAAAACACTGTAAACAATGTGCGTTTTAAAACTGGTAGGTAAACACTAATTGCCAGATTCTGCTATTGGCCTTTGTTATAAGGTCAAAAATTATTCAAACATAATAATTAGTAATTACAAATACTGATTAGTTTTATCGATATACAAAATAAACCTCCACATGTGTGACATTAAAATTTTTAACCGCATACACACAATTATACATGTGATAATCTGATTCATTATTATTGTCAATTTTATGTCGTAAATCAGCAGGTCAACGTATACAAATGTTTCGTTCACAAACTAATTTAATAATATTAATTAATTCAAAATTTTATTATTTAATACTTTGCGTTGATTCGTGAAATAATTCCTAACTGAATTACAATTAGTAAAAATATCCACTTGCAGGGGATTATCATGGTGAATCGATTGTCCTCGACTATTTATAGCTGTTTTTTTATAATTTTTTGATTTTGGGATCCAAATGCCCATAGTGACTTCCCTAAGAAATCTATAAAACAATTATGTGAAATTTAATAATTAAATAGGTGATTTTGTATTTCGTCTTTCGAACCCGTTTGATTTAGATCAAAATTAGCAGACTTGGTTATCACATTGATGAAGTTTACAGTATAGTTTTTGAAAAAATTTCATCCTCGCTTTAAAGTAAATCTCTAAAAACTCAGTAGTTTTTTGCAGTTGATGTGAAAAGAAAAAAATTAATTAAAGAAAATAAAGTATTAAATAAGAGGGGAACCGCAACCATGTTCCTTATACCTAGACCGTTTGGTCCTCTGTTCCCTCCTTCAGAAACTCCATGGCCGGAAAGTAAAGATGCCTTCTAACATAAGGTGATAGTTATATTGTTATTATGTTGATGGTGGAACCATGCCCTTTTTTTATTCATCGAACTGCCGCTGCATGGATTCTAGCCCGCAACCTCTGGTCTAAATAATCAAATGGGTGAAGGTAATGTTGCTTTTATTCACTTCGCCTCTGAACCGGTTAATTAGGGGAAATAGAATAATTTCAAATTTTTATTTTTTGCAATCGTCTATCGTTTTAATGTCAAATAATCAAGAAAAACTAAAACTTTATAAAAATTCAATCTTTTTCCTATGCAAGTTGCGTTCTTTTTGCAATCGATGTGAAATGATGAGTTAAATCAGGAAATGATCAGGATTCTTTTGGATGCGGTTTTTGTTTCTTTTTGTTTACAGCTCACAGACCTACTATTACCATTGACGTTCCCTTTGAGCTTTGGGTACTAAAAAACGAATTTCTCAAACAATTAAACGCCATTTCAATATAAAATTTGACTCTGTTAGAATAATTAACGATTTTTAAATAAGATGAACTCCTGTTCTACATGTTTGATGGTTAAAATAATGATTACTACTTTTATTCTTATTATTATTATTATTATTATTATTATGACAATATATGAGTTAGTGAGTGAGTGAGTGAGTGAGTAAGTGAATGCGTTGAACGTATTGAAAAAGGTTAATGACTTAGGCTGGTATTGTGTGTTGTTTTGTGATGCACATTTAATGCGCACAACTTTATTACCACTACGTCATTTACATTTATTTCACTGATATCAAGTTTACAGATTTTATAATATATTTGACAACATGTGTGTGTGCATTTATTTTAATTTATAATATTATTATTTATTATAATCAGGTTATGTCAGCTTTTAGCCATTATATAAATGAAAAAAAGGGTAATCAGAAAAATTTCAAGTAGATTCATCAAAGAAAATTACTAGTAATCCAATACAGACTCCCAACAAAAAATAACATTTATTTTACGATTGGATAGCTAGTTTTAGAGACATCCCATAAAATGAGTCCAAAATATTGACCTTTGGATCGGTTTTCAGGCAATATCTCAAAAACTACGTATCCAATTCATAAATTGTTGTTATTTTTGAAATCTACAGGTCAAACTACACCTAAAAACACAATTTTACACAAAACACAAACCGATCCAAAGGTCAATAATTCGGACTCATTTTATGGAATGTCTCTAAAACTAGTAAAATAAATCGTAAAATAAATGTTTTTTTTTTTGTTTTCCTAGGTCCAAATTACCCCAGAAAACATAAAAATAGCAATTTTTTTTTGTATAGTTTTAAGTTTTCTTTTTAGCGAATCACAAAAGTATGATTTTTTGTTAGCCTATATTGGCATTCAAATTTTTGAAGAATAGTCACGGCTAAAAGAAGCTTTCCAAAAATAAAACTAATAAAAACTTATTTAAAATGTAAAATGGTTAAGGAAATACTTTCAGCTTTGATAATTTAATCTATTCAAGCAGATGATTTAGTAAGCAAAATTGCGATACAAGGCTACTACAGGATACAGGAAATTTCTGTTTCTTTGATTTTTTCTTAAATCAACGAACATAATTTTTTTTTTCATTGTAATAAAATTCGATGACGATTTTTAACTTGCCGTCAACATGTTTAGGTATTGCCCCGCCCGAAAGAAAAATGTAATATTAGGTCTGTTGGGTCTAGACCTTGATGAATGTTTCAAAATCATATTAATAACAGTAAGGAACCTAATAGACTAATCAAACTTCAAGCATAATAAGAAAATGTACCTACCTGTATTGCATTTTATTATCGTCGACTGAATAATTTTAAAAAATCGGCTCTTTCGAAATATATTTTTTTCAAAATTTCTAATTATTTGTATTAAAAAAGAAAATAATTTTACTAAAAATGAATATAATATTTCAATTCTAAATTTTATGAACCAAATATTTATTTACATATTAAACATGAAACTAAAATCTAGATTCAATAGATCAATTTTTAAATATTATTCCTGGCGTAACCATTAATCGTGATAGCATTTGTTACATAAGCAACTTGAGAGCATAAACCGGGAAATATTTGGCCAAATATACTAATAAACTTTTATACAGTTATTTGAAACGTTATTGAAGTTATACTTCTTTTGGATGGCAGTGAATTTGTGAGCTGCGCTGCGAACGATCCCATAAAAACGGCATGATGAAGTTAGCTACAGAATAGAATTAATAACATACATTTCTTTAAATGACTAAGTTAACTTATAGGTATGGAAACTGAATATACAATGCTTACTGTATATACTGTATGTAGTCTATAAGTTTGGTATATTCAGACTGAACGCAAGGTATGTAACAAAACGTGTTGGTATTTTTAAATTCAATAAGTCAGTTGATGTGAAATATATTGTTTTAATAATAACCAACATATTATTAATAATCAATTCTGAATAATTATATATATTTATTATATAAATTTGTCAGTTGCTAAAACTGTGTAAAAACTTTGAGAGTTAATTATTTTATAATTACTGAAAAAAAACATTTTTGATTAATTTTAATATTTTTCTTAGATCTTTACTGCAATTTTGT
The DNA here is from genome assembly GCA_020423425.1 of Chrysopa pallens. Classification (NCBI taxonomy): domain Eukaryota; kingdom Metazoa; phylum Arthropoda; class Insecta; order Neuroptera; family Chrysopidae; genus Chrysopa; species Chrysopa pallens. The sequence continues at coordinate 11,657,846 of CM035594.1, read as the reverse complement.
TTTTTGAAATTTTTTTTTATACGCCAAAGGAGTATAACTTCTAACGCGTGTAAATTAGTACACACACACACATTTTTTTTCTCAAATATCTGTCTATTATCTACTGAATCTTTTACTAACGATACAACAAAGTTTGGTTTTCTACCATCTTCCGTATAATTCTTTGTGTCTAACATTGATTACAATAAACTTACTTATCAATTCTAAATAAACTACGTAGTTAATTTATTTACGATTCAAGAAATAATTACCACAAAAAAACATTAAGAATTCTTCGAAATGAAAGCATGTGTGTATTGTCGGTTCATTTGTAGTGGTTTTTTAAGCGATAACTTAGAAATAAAACACACTCGGTGTTTATTGAAGTGGTGTCACTTATCATTGCATGTAAAAATTCGTATTTATCACTTAAAACCACTGAAATAAAACCACAAACCTGCATAATATAAAATGTTTTGATTTAGTTTTCATTTCAAAGAAATGTGGACTTTTTTTATAAAATTATTAAGTAAATGAAAGATTTAAAAAATAAAAGAGTTTTTAGAGGAGGATCTGAAAAATGCAAAAATCGAGTACTCAATTGTGTCAATGGATTTGTTTTGAATGTTGTCGAATCTTTTTTATGACCCGAGTGTGTGGTTCGTCATTTTAATCTAATTTAAGGTAGTTTGGTACCCAGTAAGTTAACCCATTATTTTTTTGTGTTTATTCGAAAGATTATAATTAAATGCACCTATAGAAAAAAACAGATTTTTTTACCACACCGTTTAAGAGATATAATTAATTAAAGTTTAGCAAAAATACACGAGCTCTTATGAGTGTCCTTGTTCAATAATACCGAAAATGGAAGGTTTGTAGAAAATTGGCAAAGTTGACCCCGCAAAAAAAACTTTTAAATTGATAGAACTATATCCCAAATATACACTGAAAAAATTTCAGAATAATTTACCACGTACTTTCCATGTAATTAATTTTTCAATATTGACATGTGGCTTCTATCTCTCTCCTCCATATTTAATAGGGAAGAAATGGTGGCTCCGTTAAGCGCGCCAATTTCAAATAGTAACTAACGTTTTTAATGGTATATACGAACACAAGAATATTGAACATTAATAAATATAAAAAATATTTTTGATAATATTAAATTTATTTTCTAACGAAATAATTTATTTATTTATATAAAAATTAAAAAAAAAAATTAATTCACGATATAAAAAATAAAGTTGACAGTTCAGGGTTATGTTTTGAAAATCATTTAAAGTTGGTATTATCTAGTGACAATTCAGTACTAGTCAAATAATATTTTATTTACTACATTATTTTATTTATTTAATTATAAACCGTATTAAATTATATCGATTAAATTCTTATGTGAATTTCTATTAATTATTAAGCATTCTTCGTGTATTTGATAGTAAAAAAAAATTTAAAAAAAGTTTTTTATTTGACTTCGAATTGCGGCTACCAAGCTACCTGAACTTTAATAAACACTATTAAACTATAATTTTGTCGATAAGATAGTATCTTTAAATTTAAGACCTAAAAACCGTATAATTTTCTTTTTTTTTTATTTTAAATACCATGTTGTTAATAGCTATATTTACCAAGCTATTCTCAAAAAAAATGTATGATTTCTTTACAAAAATAAAACCTTTTATAATTTTTATTTTTTTTTTATTTTTTTAATTTTTATAATTTTTTCGAAACTCTCTTACTTTTTTTCTATATACAATTTGAGTTCGAAAAGCAGTCACAACAAAATAAAAAATTTTTTGAGTAAACATTGGTCTTGGAGTTATTTTCTGAAATTTTCATTTGCCTTGTAAATAATATATACAATTATTGATAGCTTTTGGTTTTTAAAAGTTTTAATATAATCCACACTTAAATTCTTCAATCAGTCTTGATTATCTTTACCTGTCGAGCTTATTGGATCCAGTAACACAAAATACAAGTGGTTTTGATTTCAGTTGTAACATTTTTTGAGCTTAGTTGATCATGCATCATGCACTTTATTGATATTTCGAATTGGCATCTGAATTAGAATTGTTCAAACTCTTGTAATTTTATAAAAATTATCATTGTGTCAATTCTTTTAATCAAGCTATAACCTAATATAAGTTACATAAACTACTTCAATGTGTAAACGGATTATTGCACAAGTTCACTTCGTTTATAAAAATTTGCATGATCAGTCCTTTGTACTCAATCTTTAAATATGGACCTACAAAAAGTGAGATTATCAAGCATAGAAAGTTTTAATTGAGTAATAAGAAATGTAAGACGTGAACGCATTTAACAGACTTAATTTAATAATATACTCGTATTTTACCTAATAATAATAAACTAAGATAAATTAACAAAGACAAATATTTTTGTCTCCTTTAATTAATTAATTCATTCATTAAGTATAAAAATTTGTCAAACGTTTCTATAAACCACACCATTTATGATACAAAGGTGCTATGCTGTACGAAGATATAAGTTAAATGAAACATCTCCATAAAATATAAATGTGAAACGAGAAGTCTACGTGTGACTTGTAACGTCCCCACGACAAACTTTCCCATGTAGAGATTAATAAGAAAATACTAACAAAAAAATCAAACCGCCGAAAAAAGGCAAAAATTAATAAACAATTTTTATTTAACTTTAATAGCTAAAATCTTAAATTAATGTAATCTAAGTAATTTTGAGTCAGAAGCCGCGCATCGCACAAACTTTTTTGCTTGTTTGGCGCCAACTCAAAATTACTTAAATATACTTCCACCAATTTAAGAATTTAGTTATTAACATTAAATAAAAATGGTTTATTTTTTTTTGCTTTTCAGTTTTATTGAACCACTTTATTTTTTGTTACAATGTTTAATTGTATAATTTTTTGTGGCATTAATCTACTTATTACTACCAGCTTATCCAAATTATCAAAATCGGACTACTCTGTAAAAAGTTATGCATTGTCATACATAAAAACAATATACGCGTTGACTTTCGAACCTTGCTTTTTCATCGATTTGGCTGAAAAGTCATTAAGTTTTAAGTTACGTAATTACACGTCAAATGAAAATGGGTCCACGTCGATATCGAAACGAAAATAGATCCATAAAAATACACACGTAAATATACACTCAAAGAAATCTCTATAAAAATATACGATTGCGGTTCTAGTGTCCTTGAAACGTAAAGATATGTAAAAATTGGTGATTCAGATAATCGGTCCCGTTGCAGAAACTTCTCATTGGAAAGTTATAAAAGTTTAAGTTCCTATCCAATAATATCCTATTGAAGTAAAGATATCGACAATTGTATTAAAGTTTTTTATTAATAAAGTTGAACTTTACGTTTTATACCTTCAAACTACTTTCTTTAAAACGCAATCATCACATTTACTTCCATCCATTGATACGATGATCCGTCCTTATGATTATTGCCTTTTTCGAAAAAGAAAGCCTAAGGACGAGCAGAACTAAAATTGATAAGTGAAAATTTTTAAATAATTTGTTCATTAAAATAGCTTTATGTATCATTTTTCAATTGCGTCTTGAATGTAGGTGTAAACTTGAATCAATTTTCTAATGGTCCCCGAACACGTCTATCATCCAACAACGGAAAAACTAAACCAAACAAAACGCACAACACACAATTTTATAAAATATTTTGTGCTGATTACTCACAGGAAGTGTACAATAAAGTCATAACCTTTGACTTTTAATTTGAGTGTCTCTACAACACAGAACAGGATATACTTTCTTCCATAACAATAAGTATTAAATATTTAAAGTAATTAACAAAAATTATGCTATTAATTTTTAAATGAGCTGTCATGATCATTTTACATATAAAGCAAGCAAGCAGCATAATTATTTAAAAACTTTACCATCGTATTTGTAATTATTCTTTCGTGAATGTTGTAATATATATATATATATATATATATATATATATATATATATATATATATATATATATATATATATATATATATATATATATATATATATATATATATATATATATATATATATATATATATATATATATATATATATATATATATATATATATATATATATATATATATATATATGATGCTATCTATCTATTTATCTTTGTACTTATATCCATCTCATCATGGTAGCTACTAGTTTTACTTTGTGTTCCGAAAGAATACAAAAATTATTGAAGTAATTGTATACCCTGTGTAAATTAAAGATATCTATACTTTTAATTAATGCATATTATTCTATAGTGTTGAGCAAAGCAAGTTCAAAACCAAGGCTCATACAGTTTTGGCATTGGTTTTGGTGTTAATATTCAATCTTGGACTTGGTTTCACTCAAATACTTCGTGTCTTGGTTTTGATCTCCCTTAAATACTTCGAGCCTGGTCTTGGTTATATAGTCTTGATTCTGGTCCTGTTTATCTGATTTGATACTTACGTTTTTATATTAATTTTCCTAAGTATTGTCATTATGAAGACTATTAAAGATATTAAGTATAAATAACTCAACAAGAATTAACAATTAACTCTTTATTTCTTTTTTGTACATATTTAAAACTAAAAATTTCAAATACAAAAACAATTTGTTCCACGAAAAAGGCATATTGCAGGTGTACGTATATTTTGACTCCTAGATTTATTGTAAGCTGTTATTTTTAGCTTTGTCTTACCCATTTAGTCTTGGCCTTGCATACTCTGTCTTGGTATTGGTCCCGGTTTTGGCATTGGACTTGCTGGTGTATAAAGAATCTTGATTTTCACAAAAATAAGACCAATTTTGCTCAACAATACGAGCATAGAGGTGTTATGTTTTTATTAAAAATAAAACATTTTAATCTTTTACCATAACTTAAAAGTAAAGTTAATTTTTCCATTTCATTGCTTAAGATAACATAATTTAGAGTATTTACTGTTTCAAATCAAACATTACTGGTATCAAACCCTATCCCTCACTCTAATCACTCCTGATAACGTCTCTTTTATGTTTGCTTTCAAATTTTCATTCTAATAGGCCTAGCCGCTTCGGACACTACGATTTTATATGTAGACAGATTATAAAAATTATTGCCCCTAAAGCAACTACCAACAACAGTTAATTAGAAGAGTATTCCTTCAAATAGGGATTCATGCCTTTTTAATTGCTAACAAAATAAAGACCAAACAATTAAATATATCAGTGATTTAAATTTTATGGCATTCTCAGAAAAAATTTGTTTACTGAAATTACAAACAGTAATAACAATATTGAATAAAATCCACTCATGCTCGTCAAAGTATCGTTGCGGAATATTTTTGCCCACACCGATAAAACAACTGAGGCTTATTCTACAGCGAAATTGACACTGACAGATTGGAGTATATCGCTTCAAATTATAGACAACACCACAAACATCCAAACATAGCGTATTCAAAAGCCGGGCAATAACCCTATATTATAAGAAACTTACTTTATTTAAGATGTTTTCAACCAAATTTCATATTATCCAAAATCATAATTACGTTATTAAAATTTTGAATGCAAATATTTAATAAAACCAATAAACCGCAATCATAGACTCAGATAATATCATGTTAAGCATACATATATATCGTTTTTGTATTACATATATGTGCAAGTTAGTTTGTTCATGTTGAAGGATAGGATGTGGTTTTTTCAATGATTAATATACGTTTGCGAAATGGTTTTATTCAAACCATTATTAAACAGGTTGACGTACACATCCTCAGATGGATGGTTGGCTAATATACATGTTTATATTATAGTCTACAGTGTCATACAAAAACAATTACAAATTTTGCTATCCAGTCTAATAAGAAGTAGGAGTACCAAACTATTCCACCTCAATGTATTTATTATACTGATGATATAAACAACTCGGAGCCATATGTAATTATTTTCAAATTTTATTTTTTATATTCTTTGATGAAATATGAATAAAAAAATCCTTCCGAATCCGAAAAAAAAATTCCGAATTCGGTTAATTCTTTATGCAATAGTTTATAATTTCGTTAAGCGTATAAAAAAATTTAATTTTTATACGTGTTTTTTAACTATTTTTAACTCTTGAGAGAGAGAGAGAGACAGCGACAATTAAAGTTGAGTGACGAATACTGTGTAATTAAACAATTAAAAAAACAGATATCAAAAATTAATTTTGTTTTCTATTAAGGATATTAAAATTAATTTAAGGAATAAATTTTTCAATTCATTCCTTAAAACACTTTTTTATATTTTATTATTTCCATTTATATATTAATTATTAGTTAACAGTAACAGGAGTTCAGGATTTGTCAAACATTTAGTAATTCATATATTCAAAAATATGAACTTTGTCGTAAAAAGGTAAAAGAACTTTTTTTCGTATTTCCAAGAATATAATAAAACATTTCCCGCCTGAAAATAATAATTACTTGCCATTATTTAAACAATTTTGTTTTAAAGGATATGGCAATGAGTTGCCTCCTGGCAACATGCATTTATATGATTAGTAGGACAATTTTAAGAAAATGGTGTAAACAAATCTCAAATATCATAATCTGCTTCGCTTGAACAAATCCAAAAATCCGGTCTTCAACTGCCCTACTAGAAGTATCAATACGAGATATTTTAGGTCAATGTAATATCAAATATGAGTTATTATGAAAGATCTGAGATTGTTCACTTCTTTAATCATATAAATTCGTTGATTTTGAAACGAATAAAAAATATTAAATGTATTTCTATATTTGTATATTTAAATTATCAATTTAAATATACAATTGGAAAGATTTACTATTAAAAAATCATGTTTCTGTAATTTATTTTAATCACCTTGAAACATGAACGTTACTTACAAATTTAAAATTAAAAACCTAGAAAAATCATCAACGTTGATTATTTTACAAAAAAAAAAAAAAATCATTTGCTAATAAAATTACGACTTACACAATTCTTAAAACCATAAAAATGTAATAAAGATATGAAAGATAAATAAATAATCCACTCTGGATGGATGGAGTTGGTAACTACTTCAGTTCATTTATTATTGACATGCATTTATAATATTAATGTCATTAAATAAAAATTATGATAAAAAACAAAGAAATATTGTGAATTTTTTTGAAATATAATCAGTGGTTTGTTAACAATTTAACAAACAATATGATTCATATTTGTGATCTAAATTATAAAGTTTATTAGGAACACGTCCGAGTTGATTATGAAATATAATGCGGTCAAATAATATTTTACTAATTGAACTGAATTTTAAAGAATAATTTTTTAAATAAAACCAACTGCCAAAGTATAAACTAAAAAAATATAACTCTACTAACTAGCTGATCCGGGCAAATATTGTTTTTCCATATAAATTATTTGTAATCAATATCTCCCAAATATAATAACATATTCTCAACTCTCTATTTCTAAATAATGAAGCTGTGGCAAATCAGAATAAATAAAAATATTAATTTATAATTTAAAGCAGACCCGATTCACGCGTTGCTGTGATAATTTTCCCATTTTGTTGATATTTTTAAAATGATATTACATCGATTGCATGCGGATACAATTCTACCGTTAGTAGTAGAATTACAGAACACTTAGGGTAGAATTTCTGAAAATCCTTTTTTATCGGATTCCCGGTATTTAGTGCGCCTCCGGTATTTTATATGCACCCGGTATCTATCTGTTATTTGGTGGCGTACACTCGGTACCGCATTCACGCGGTGCTGTTGTACTCATACTCTTTATGAAAGGTATATGGACCTCCTGAACTACGAATAATTCCGATAATACTTGAGATATGCACACTTTATTCAATTGACAGTTCGACATACTGCTAGTGAGAGGAGATAAAGAAGTTTTATTTTGAATTTAAAATTTAGATTTTGGTTTCTATGGAAATAATTTGTAACATGTGAGAAAAAAAAGACAAAAGATGTTTCACAGCTAGGAACATTTTGTATTGGAAAATTAAATTGTCGTTTATAGTATTTTCCGTTACTTATTATTTATGTTTCTCACCGTTTAAGTCTTCCCTGAACTTCCACAATTAGCCAAATTGGTCCAGGCATTCTCGAGTTTTAGCGAGACTAACGAACAGCAATTCTTTTTTATATAGATAAGATTTTAATTTAAATACTTCCTTAAGGCCAAGTACTTTATGAATTAAGCTCTCGGCGCCTATGAGTTCATTTTTAGCTATGAAAGTGATTGGAGGCAACTTCAAAAGATACTTTGCCGCTTAAAAATTATTTATAGAAGTATTTAATTAAAAATTTTTTTTCCACGTCTGAGTTATTTTTTTCCGAAAAAATCTTTCCTTTTGGTGACATAGAATCACCCAAAATTTTAAGCAAAGAGTTTGTTATATTGGTGGTAAAAAAAGTAAACAAAATTTTGTTTTTATACAAAATCCAAATTTTTACTTTATTACTTTCTTACGATAACATTAACAGAAACTGCAATGGCATTGAAATAAAGTACAAATTATAGTTATTGAAACGCGGGGCATTATCCCACACATAGCACACGGTTTTTTTACGTAGGAATATGAAAAGAGCGATAATATTATGAAGAAGGATGCAAAATATTCACACGGGTTAAAGAGTTAATTTTAATATTTTGACTTCAAATTTTGATTTATTTTTAGTCAACTTAAAAAAATTTAAAATAAAACATTACATGAATCTCTAACTTTAAATCGATGAATCCCGGAACAAATTGGATTTTATATTCCTATTCCTAAGGGAAAAGTTGATAATTTCTTTGATTCTTCGAAATATTTGTTAATCATAACTTTTATTTCAATTTCCATCCTTATATTAATAAAATCCAATCTTGTAATGTATGGAATCAGAAAATATTGTGTTCAATCATGAACACAAGCGAATTCTAAGTTGATCGGATTTACTCTTTATATTGTAGTAGATATCGATTTCATAGACATCATGTTCTGCATATGCAAATTCACAATATGTGTTAACCGGTATATGAAAACATTCTATGGCCATCACATTAAAACCATATCAAAAAATATTATATTCTAATGTTTTTATAATCATCAGAATATATAAATATATACCGTACTATAACAATAGTAATAATAACATTCGTAATTTCGTAATTGAGGTGAAAAAATATGATTCAATGTTTGAAAGACAATGATTTATGTTACACGACATATTAAGATAGATGATAAAAGCATTATGGTTTTATATTATGTTATTTGTATTAGTCCAGATGTCATAGATTTGTTGTAATAAGAAAAATTATAAAGGGGATCAAAATTTTATTTTAGAAAGCAACGATATGCTGTAATTAGAAAATTGTCGATACCCCTTGGGATAACATTAATAATAAATATATCCTTTTTCGAAAAACTTCATAAGTTTATAAAAATGAAAAATATCAATAATGGACATTTTCATGTGAATCTTCATCGAATATACCAGGGTAGATAATTTTTGAAAAAAAAAATATATAGTATAATGAAACCAATTGGAAACGGACGATAATATGATTAAAATGAAAGGAAAATAAATTAGGAGCGATCTGAGTTCGGGAAGTAGGGGGGAGTGAGTGTTTAAAGGTAAAATTCGGTTTATCAGAATTTCCGGTAAAACTACAAGTCCTATGGAAAAAAAATAAATGGCAAAGTTGTAAGTAATAAAAAGATCTACAACTATTGTATTCACATTTTTTTCACATAACCTCAAAATTAATGTGAAAAATTCAAATAACCTAGTTCATAATAAGTTTTTGGTTTTTATTTTTATCTTTTACAAAAAAAAATTTTCCCCAGAAAACTTACCTTTTTATGTTATAAATTCACTATAATTTTTAAATTTAAAATATTTATTTTTTCACCTTATTTTGTATAAATATCGAAAAAGCACCCTAATTTTCAATCGAAAAAAAAGTGTTAATACAAAAGTTGTAAATCTTTTTATTACCTACAACTTTGTCATTTAACTTTTTTCAATAGAACTTGTGGTTTTGCCGGAAATCAAAATAAACCGTGTTTTATACTTAAAAACTCACCCCCTCCTACTTCCCAAACTCAGATTGCCCGTAATTTATTTTTCCTTTCATTTTTATCATATTATCTTGCGTTTCCAATGGGTTTCATCCTACTATAATTTTCTTCCACTTCTTATCATTTTTTAAGGCTTCTACTCTGGTCTAGAATGAGTAGTAGCAATTTGTATAATATGAGGTAAACGAATTTTCCATATTTTTATCTTATAGAATTGCCTGTGACAATAAGACCGTTCCAGAACAGTCGATTTTAACGTAATTAAAATGACTATTTTAAACATAAATCACCGGAATTGAAATATGGATACTTAAGGGTAAAAAAACCAACTTATCAAATCCGAGTTTCGTTTACTCTACATGTAAATTTTCAGCTCGATTGTTGAAGAGAAAACAATTGAAATTTGATAGAAGAAGTTAACGTAACAACAATAAAGTAACTACTGCCTTGTAGAAAGCTGTTTGTTTTTTGCTGAAGTATGCGTAAAAGTGAACTTTGTATAACTATGCTCTCCCTTACAATTTAGAGGTCAATACAATTTTTTATATAAAAAATAGATGCCTCCATCGATTTCTGAAAATATATCATCTTGTCTATCTATTTTATTGGGACTATGTGCTTAGTTGTATCACATAACAATTATTTTTTGTTTTTGCCTTAAGATATTCTTTACGGTTGTTTGTATACTTTTTATTTGATATTAATATTACATTAGTATTTAGATTAAATAATCTGTTTTATTTATTTATTTTATTTTTTTATCTATGTTACAATAACTATAAATACTTATTCGAACAAATACGCTGAAAATAATCTAATAAAGTATTGATGGATATTTGAAGATTAATGATAGATCAGTGATCGCTCACTACATTAAAGACACGTTCTCACGAATCAAGTTTAGTTGACCGAATATAGTTGATCAAAAAAGGTTTAATAAGACTTATTTGTTGTTTACACATTTCAATTGAAATTGATTCAACTAATAAAGCAAATGTATCTAATAACAAATGTATAGGTTGAAAGCGAACTGTAAATTGAACTGATTTCAAAAAAAATTCATAGTTAGACGAAGGTCAAAAATAATAAATATTAGACTGTATCGAGTTCACGTGTAGTTAAAATTACGAAATCTGTTAATTTTTTTTTTTTTTCTAAATTTATTTTACTTTACTATTTAACTACTAACGTCATCAGTGACCACAGTATTTATTATACAATAACAGAACACAGCATTCCCAGAGGGTCATCCATACAAATACTTAATGTGAATTATAAAATTACACAAAATTTTTTCCATATATTAAATATTGGCCCACCATTATACTAAAAATACCTGGTATTCGTAAATAACTATTTTATACCAGCTTTGTGCCAACGTAGTCAAAGTTTAATAATAGTACAAAATCATCTTCAAATATTAAATATTAGCTCACCATGAGCTTTAACAATTGTTTAAAATCATTTCCATGTAGTCATTATTATCTTGCCATGAGCAACTATTTAACTTAAAACACTTATTTTATGAGGTAATGGTGAGTCAAATTGTAATAATGGCACAAAATCATCTCTAAATATGTAATAGTGGCTCGCTATAAGCTACAAACAATTGACGTGGATAAAAATTATTTTATACCAGTTGTGAGCCAATTGTGAGTCAAGATTCATCAATGGTACAAAATCATATCCAAATATTAAATTTTTGCCGGCCATGAGCAGCTACTGTAACTAGAATCAGTTGTGGCCCATAATTTAATCATGTTGCAAAATCTGTCTAAAAACTGATCAGCTTTTGTTCATTTAAATGATAATTAGTAATAAAATAGTGCAGTACCCAATCATGAATAAGCTAAAATAATTATGATAAAAAAATAAGCTATAAGAAAAATCTTTCACTAGACTGAAATTTAATCACTAAAAAAATGTTGTTTTTGCCCTGTCTCCTCTTTGCTTGTTTATTTGCAAAAGTAATATTCTACAAATATAGGACATTAAAAAATTAAATGAATCAGTAGGTAATAAAAATTACGAAATGAATGTTATGTTATCATATCATTAATAAACACAGTATGGCTTCTTTTATCATTTACTGATAAATTAATTATGTTATAAAAATAACTAAAAGCAATTAAAGAAGGCGTCAAGCATTCTACTGTTGTATAAAACGGTTTCATCGGAAATCCCAGGTATCAACTTGGAAAATTTATAAATGCGTCAAAATATAGCGTATTACAAAAGCCACGTGGACAACACTTCTTTATATTTGTTTGTAGAAAATTACTAAGACTTTGTTTATATTTGTGAAGTTCACCTTCACCCCCCCCACTCATCACTCTTCAACCACAAACATGTACACAAAAAGTTAGAAATAAAATTCGGCTTATCTTCCTTTCTACACTGGTTTTTAACAGTATACACCTATAATCATAGTCATATAATATAAACAGTTGTATTTTATGAAATTTTAATTTGTGTCTGTTTTAAAAACCAGCGTATTTCGGCGCATTTACTTGTTATTTGACTTATCAAATGATATGTATGAACGATTTTTGATCAAGTCATAAGTGTTTAGTTCATGACACTACTTGCTACTTGACTAAATTATTTGATCAATGCGAAAAAGAAGATTGAGGCATTTAAAATAGCCAGTGATAAACTGGGAGGATTAATCTTAATTGACAGTTGACAGTGATATGTTTTGATATGCGAGTAAAATAATATATAACAATAATTTCCAATAATATAAAATTTACATTTAAAATAAGATTAATTAATATTTCCACGAAATTTATCTAATATTTACACTTATGAACAGATGATGATTATACAGAATGGAAACATTTTATCTAAATGAAATAATAATTGTAATATGTAAATTAGATGATATCAATTAATAAAATTTAATGTATCGTATAGCAATACTTCTATGTACTAACTACATTGTAATATTTTATGCATAATATTTAACGATATAAGTTTAAACTAATATTTTATTTTTGGGCATGAGCAAATTATATCGAAAATTATTATCAATTTGAAAATAAGATAATGAATTTTATTGATTTCGAAATCAAAATGAATCGCTTTGAAAGTTTTGACAATGTATAATATTTCCATGATCCTGCCATGCTTTTACTTTAAGGAGAAAACTTCAGAAAATTACGTGTTTTTCCAAATATTAGCGTGAAATCAGTTATAGACATGATTAACGCACAAAGTGATTGTAATTTTTAATAATATATATTACGTAAATTTACAAAATTAAGCGCATGTATAGATAAATCGAAAACAAATTTTCCAAATGTAATGAAATTTGGAATTTACAAATTAAGTACAAAAAGGTAGGATTGAAATTTGCGTTAGAATATGTTTAAAATATAAAATTTATTTTCTTTTGGTTTTACATACACAACTTAACATCCTGTCCTTCGTTTGGTTAATTTATTTTCCACTTATTGATACATGAGTATTAAATTTCGATTTTTATTCAATTTCCTTGATCAAAAATATTTTATAAATAAGTATTCCGACTACAAAGTAGTCATCATCACGTATGAATTATCTAGTCGTAATTATTCTCTGAAGAGATGTTACTCGTTGCTTATTTGGTGACGGTGTACAAACAAAATATATAACAAAAATATAAAATACAAAATATTTTTGATCTAGGAAATTGTGGCAAAAATCGAAATTTATTCGAATAATCCTAGAGTTCTATTTGATAAAACTCACATGCATATTACTTTAATTTGCTCGTTACCCTAAGTATATTTAAACGTAATTATTCTGATATAATTTTCAATGAATATAATAATAATATTAAGGACTAACGGATTAACTAATTAAGTTCAGTTCGCTCTAATAATACTGATTTTATGATGGCTGGACAAGCGTGGTTAATACTTTTGTAAAAATTGTAATTTTTTTAAATATTTGTATTTTTAACTAGTAGTAAATATTAAATTTTCGATTTTCATATAGATATAGAGGTCTTGTGTGGAGTACCCATAATACCGTACAACATAAAAAGATTTATTACTATTCACAAATTCTAATAAAAAAAAATTGACGTCATTTAAAACAATGTAACCGCATTTATAATATTTCCGTATATTACATTGAATAGAATATTTATTTTAAATAAAAATAAAAGTTTCTTCATAAACTAAGTAATTAGTAGTTCTGTTAACTTGAGACTTTACTCCGAAGGACATTAGAATAAGATAACTATATTATGACAAACAATGTCACCCTATTACATAATTCCGAACATTTGTGTTTTCTACGGAGCCTTATTAATTCGAAACTAAGAGGAAGGTTAAAAAAAAGATAGTTGAACGACACCACCAAAAATGATAATCACTAAGTGAAAATCCAGGAGAGTTCTCTGAGATAATATATATAAAATTATAGTTCATTTGAGATCGTTTTGGGATATACCACTTCCTACTTTTGCTCCAGGCTAAAGTGACATTCCTGAATGTATTTAACGTATCTAAGAGATTTCATCAAAATCGCACAACGAGTTTTAAGGTCACAGATATACATATAAATTTTGTAAAACGAAAATGAAAATTGTCAAGTTTAGAAATCGACCATACCTCGTTCGGTCAATTATTACTAATTTGAATGATTGACAGATACCACGCATTATTTTACAATTAACTATGATTTTTTATTCTCGTTTATCATCTAAAAAAAAAAAAAACACTTTTAGTAATTTTTTTTCTTCACATTATGATAAATAATTTATGATAATTTTTATTGTTTTATAATAATTATTATATGTTTAATATGTTGTGTTATCAACACAGCTGTAATATTTTTCTTCTTATCGAACAAATATCAGTTGTCTTATGTCAATAATATAAATTGTTATTTTAATTTATTTCAAAAATAAAAACTATTATAGTTTATAATTATTTCATTAGCTTATAATCTTAAAAATGATTTTTGGTACAATACAATTAAAAATTTTTTAATGACTCATTTGGGGAAATGTATTGTTTTAAAATAATGGAAAATTCAGAAATTTTTTAATATTTCCTTTTCTTTTTTCTTTTTTCATTCAAAATTCATTATTAGTTAAGTTTTTTCCAATATTGTATAGTTTTCAAGGCTTGAGAAAATTGAAGTTAGAGTAAACATTAACTCTCATATTTTTTGCTTAACTCATATATTTTGGCAAAATTGTTAAATATAACTTCAGAAAAGTGAATGTGGATTATAATTATTGAATGATTCTTCTTATTCAAAAAGCAGTAGTTGGATTTTGATTTTTTATCCGCCGAGTCTACAAAATGTAGTTTTAAGGAAATAAGATTGAAGTCGATGTTATAACACCTTTAAATTTTTTTTTTTTTAATATATAATTTGAAAAAATTGTTTTATGTAAATCAAAATACATATTAACAGAAACCCAAGCTAAAATTTCTACTGGGAGCCAGTTGTTTTCATCAATTGATCTATTGGGTGCCTAACAGAAAAATAAAATTGGTTTGTTTTGTGATTACATTTTTAATATTAAAAATACGCTAATTATCTCTGGGAGTGAACAATCAGTACTATGTTCGAAAAATTTTAGTAGTAAAAACTGATCTAGATGAAAATTAAATGACATCTTGAATATCCATAACAATGATAATTCAAAATGTAAACAAATTTTCATCATTTTACCTCTTTGGTTTGGTCAATTTCACAATTTAATTGTAAAAAACTAACTAAAACATCACCTCCAAGTTTTTTGCTACTTGGTCATAGAACAGTATACAAACAGAACAGTTTATACAAATATTTGTAGCTGAAAATGGTTGGTGTTGAACCACAGTATCCGCTGCACGCACAAATGTTTGTACAGCACCTGATACTTTATGAGCAAACAATCCCAAAATTTTAGTGAATTGACTTATTTCAGAGTTTGTTTCACAAAAATTTGCACTAAATTAATTGTTTAAATAGTTTTCAGGCAACATTCTGTTCAAAATGAAATTCAAAATGAAAAATATTATGTAAACCAATACAAAATCCAATTAAAGATATTTCATATCACATATGTATATTTTAATATGATATTTATTTTAAAGAAAAAAAAAAGTAGAAAATATAATTAAATTATTTAAATAAAAATAGATTAAATAGAATTGATTTCATGTTTGGAGGCTACCATTAGTACAAAATATAATACTTTAATTGTAGAATATATAAACATCACATACATAATAAACATATGATATCATTTTTCCTGTTATACATGTAATGTAGTAAATGCAATTGCTGACTGCTATCAGCACACAGTACGTCCTTGAAGAACTTGTATAATTGATTGCCTGGTTAATCACCATCAGAGGCCAATTGTGAGGGCACCCAGGCAAGCAACCAACAACATAAGCACAAGCAAGCAGAGAGAGAGAGAGTCGTAGACAAAGTTACATACACAACGGGTGTTCCAAGAAGAGTACACAATAAACAAAAAAGTGCGTGTATAACTTATTGCAAAGAATACTAGCCTATACGTGAAGTAAATTTCCATCAACTTCCGATTCTTCTGTTACCCGTGGAAATTAGGAAATATTAACAGATTTATTTGAATAATAAATTGAGGATGATATTATAAGATTTTGTTCAAAAGCGTGGCTTGGGTTGTATGTAACTATTTAATTCTAAAATACGCCTGGATAGTTTAATGACGAGTCAGAGTTAGGGCCAAAAGTCACGCCGACCCATGATATCTCAACTAAGTATTTTAATGAAAAAGTGAACGCATGTGTCAGTAAATCCGTAAGCATGATAATAATTATCGTACAGATATATTAATCAAAAGGGCAAAAGACAGTATTTTTTAATCAAAAAGTATTCATAATTTTAACAATTTCTCAATATGTCATTCAATATATCTGAATTTAATTTTTATGAAGTTTGGCAATCGTGAATAATAAAATACGGTCAATTTACATCTTTTTCAAAAACTTGAAAATCGGTATTCCTCAATTTCGTTTTATTTGTACTTATTTTAACCAAATCCATTTCCACATCTTGTTCCGCGTCAATTTGCCAGATTAATTTATCAATAAGATAATCAAATTTCATGAATTTGCTTCTAGTGGACTTGAATTAAAATTAATATTTAATTGAATAAGTATGATTTTGGACCAATAGCCGGAGATCCATTTCGGATAGTCACTTGAATAGTCATGCATAACTACAAATTAAATCTTCTATGCATATTGAATATAACCTGTTTAGCAACCCCCTGTGGCTGGCAAAATCTACCATGGCAACTCGCGGAACATCGTTTCTCTTACATTCAAAGATTTTTGCGATGAGAGATTGTTCCAACCTTCTAGATGTGACTTTTAATATTCAATAGGATTTAATGTGTGAACGTCTCTTTAAAGTGCTACCCAAAATCAGTACCTCTTTATCCATTTTGTTTCTATAGAAAGTATGCTTGTTGTTGTTTTTTAAGACACTCCATATTCGGTTGATGATGATTATGCTTTATTATAGTTGAGCGTCAAGCAGTCTACAGCTCTACACTGTACTCGTATGTATAGCACACATAAACCAGCTAACAACACAACCAACGCAACGTAAGTAAACAATCAACTAACACATAGAGTAGTATGACGATATGTATAATAATATGATGACGATGCGAAGTAATGGTCTTTACTCGACACTCACTACTCGCAGCACTCAGTAGTAATTACAGAACCACTCTACATTAGAGTAGAGTAGAGTAAAGTATATATCGTATACCAACCAGTCAGTCTATATGAGACTATCTATATCTACAAACAGAACTCGCTTAGTTGTCGATTTATGTATGTCCGTTTCTCTGTCAGTCCTAACTATCTTTAGTTATATACTACATATTTGTGTGTGTATTTGTTGTAACATATGTGTGAACTTGTTTAGTTTATAGTTTATATGTATATATTTATATAAGTATATGCATACATTTTAAATAATGTATACGAAATGTCTAGCAAACAATAATAATATATAGTCAGTCGATTGGTAAAGAAAAGGCCATCATGAGATCAATATTAGATGCGACAAATATACGAAATTCAATTTTCTTATTATACCCAAAAACACGATATAAAAAATATATTAATTAGTATAAAGTATTTACCACCAGAAAATATGTGATTTATGTACACAACAAATTTATATTCATTTATTCATCAGTAAGCAATTAAAGCTATTTTGATTTACCAATTTTTATAAAATGTATTAAACAATGTTAATACTATAGGGTTTCGTTGAGCAGTAGACTTCATTCAGGGTGATACCCTATTCTCATTAGTATGCAAATAGGCTACACTTGTTTATCGTAACTGGTTTATATGTTCCAATATTTATAAATTATAAAGTTCATCATACTTGCAAGTGAGAATAACAATAATTTCTGGGAATTTGTTATGACGAAGTCCCTGATGGCCCATTGAGGCTCCAAATATAGTACGTTTTCTGAATTTAATAAGCATGCCTAACAAATTTCATAATAATCGAAAAACGAGTTCAAAAGTTACATCGGAACAAACATAGATAAATAGATATATACAGGCAAAATCGTCTAGTTGATTCGTAAAAATCAGTATATTAACCCTGGAATATTAATGCGTCCAATCATCCATTAGTTACGAACCTTTGTCAATTTGACTACTTAATAACTTACCTCGCTCCAGAAATGGTATTATTGAAAAATAAATTAAATATTACAAATAAAATATTTATTATATAAAAATGTTTACTTTAATTAATTACATAATAAAAATTTAAATAATTTATATCAAACAAAATCAAGATTTCAGTAAGCCCTCTTAACAAATTGTGAGATCACTTAAAATATATAATGTGATAATGAACATAAAATTACTTACATAATCAAACTTTTGTGAAAATGACAATAATTGAGCAAGAATGGAAACAGTTTCCCTTCTGTGGCTAATAGGACCATTTCACCACAAATTAATTTATTAAGCTACCGTAGGAGAAATAACAAATACTTGGCATTTGGACTCCCATTGGTACTCCAGGGTTAAAAGGTACAAAATTAAAAATTTATCATGGTGTATCTGATGTCACTAATTTATAGAACAAAACAGAAACATGAGGAAATAATTTGAAAATAAACCTTTCAATATCGTCAACCTTGAAAAAGATCTGTTCGTTTTGATAAAATTATATGCCTAAAAACTAGTATATAAATTAATATATAATATTTAGTTATAATTAGTTTATTTATAATATAACTCATTAATATTTGAAATATGATCACCGTTGTCATTATGTTAATTAATTAGAAAAATACATATTAACAAAGATTATGTAATTGATGAAAAAAAAGTGCTGATACAGTTTATTAAGTAAATTATGGGTCATTCACCTACCATTCTTAATAATTGAATCGTTTATTTGATATATTTTTACTTCTAAAGGAATTTTCACCTAAACCATTATTATCGTTATCAAAAACTCAACAGCTGTATTTGATCAATTAATATAATATTGACTGGGTGTGCATAAGCAGATTGTATCATTTAAATATACTTCTAAAGCCTCGTTATGATTGGTGTAACAACTTTTTTGGTTTAACAAACTCTACAAATGATTTGAAAATAGGACCGATTTATTTTTAAAAATTGTATAGCTGTTTTTAGCTATTCTAGGGTAATTTAGGCCTTGAAAAACCAAAAATAACATTTACATTGCAATAGGATTGGTAGTTTTCGAGATATTATTTAGATTTAACGTAGCTAATCGCACAAATGTTTTTTTTTTTTAATTTTCCGGTCAATCTTGCAGTTATAAACACAATTTCACGGAAATGGGAGCCAAAAAAATTTTGTCCATGTTTGTAATTTTCTGAAAAGGGTAACTATACTGTTTTGAACTTTTCTCGATTTCGATAAAATTACATTTATTAGGGGTACTCAGTCAGTCGTTTTCAAAAATAACATTCGTTTAACGATATGATGCGTATGCAATATTTCGAAAACTTAAAATGAATCTTAAAATAAGTGTTGTTTTTGATTTTTCTGGACTTTTATTGCACTAGTAAACCGAAAATTGGCGATTTTAATTTTATAGACAAAAACCATTTATAAATGCATTTTTCACTTGATTTTAAAAGCAAACCATCACCAAATTACCATTCTACGCATTTCTCGGAAAATTTTTACGATTAGCGCATTATTACGATTCATGTAATTGGACAAAAAGTTTTTTAAATTTCAATGTATTTCATAAATTTCCTTATTTAATTTTTCATTGAAATCGCTAAATTAAATTATACTATTTTTGGACATGTAGTTTTTGAACACAAACAAAAATAGTTGTGATTTATGAGCTCTATTATATTTTGACCCTGAATTATTTTACATTCTTGAAAATAATTTGAATGTCAAAATTGTCCTTTTATTTAAAAATACTACCTCTTTTACAAAAATTAAGCTTTAAATTCTTTATACTTTATTTAGATTGATATTAATTGACTTTTTTAAAACCCATAAAATGTACTTATCTTTTTTTTTGCAATGAACTAATTATAAGATTTCATGATAATTTATTTTTGCATCTTGTTTTATTAAGTAGATTATAATAATGCATGTATATAACAAATTCGTTTTGTAAGGAAATGCACACGAATCAAATAATTTAATACCCATTTGCACCGTTTTGATTTTAATAATATGTATTGCACAGAAAATATGACGACAACGAAGAAATCAAGAGTATGTAGTTTGAGTCAGGCTTAAAATATACTAATATTTAAAGTTTCCGATAAAATATTCAACTATTTTAATTTAGTTAGTAACTTCAGATTAAAATAGTGTCTGAAAATTGCGTTTTTATGAGTTAAAATGTTCGCAATTCGCCCATAACGATTGTCCTTAATTTTGCAGCAACTTTAAATACATACAATAATGAATAATGAAAAAAAAACGTAAGGCTGCAATTTTCAGTTTTTCATAAATATTGAAAGCACAATTTATCATATCAATCATTAATCATTTAAAAATTTTAAACATGTTGTTAAATTAGTTTAAAAATTTGAAAAGTGGCGTCAGATTGAAATCGAACTGTTTTTTCGAAAAGGTGGTTCTAAAGATCATTTAATCACTAATCAAGAATATTGATTGGAATATAATTCGATTTTATTGTTTTAATTTTTTTCAAACATTATGTGCCTTTAAATGGTTTATAACGTTTGATCCTTTTCACCCAAAAGAACTATTAAATGGCTCAATTTGAATATCTACAACTATTGCGTTCAATGTAAAGTTTTCATATTTTTCGTGTCACTGAAATTTCCTGGCAAAAATTTTGTCCGAAAGTTTGTTCTCTGGGAACATTTTGAGCTTATTTATGCACTTTATTCATTTTTGAGCTACATGTCAAAACGGTAGCGTTTTTTCAACAAGTCCATGCTGTATACATTTAAAGAAGGCAAAATTTCCTACATTTCACTTATTTATTCATTTATTTATTTATTTATTTTTTGAAGACTAACCACGCGAAAAAGAATATTCATCTTGATGTCCGTTAGATTTCGATAAGAATCTTTTTGGTACGACCGACCTATTTTAAATAATAATTAATTAAGTATTAATTACAACATACAGTACATGGTACGGATAAAATTGGTTTTATTTTTAAGTTGCTAAATAAGGAAAGCATGTTTTTTTTTGAGCTGGAAGGGATTACCGACGTGATTTATTATAAAAATTAGTATTAGTCAGCATTGACTAGTCTTAAAAAAGATTGTTATAAAAAATTCCAGATAAAAAAATATCCTCTTATCAAGGACATTAATTAAAATCATGTATGAGATGCAATTTATTGTAGTCAGAGCATGAAGGTGGGCAAATTATACAAAAAACACCTTTTTTTGTGTGAGCAAAGTAATAAAAAAATTTCAAGGTTGTTTTCAATCCAATTTGATTAAAATTATTTTGATTAAGATGACTTTTTTTTGGTGTGAATGTAACGGATGAACTTGATACAAAAAAATCTGGTATAAATCAAATCGACTTCCGTATATATACTTTAAGACAGTCGATAGAGGTTGTGTGTAAGGTTACAATTTTATGTTTAAAAAATTAATATAAAAATATATTATAGTATATTATTAATTTTAGTCTAAAGTTTTTAACGCTGCAAAATATTTCAGGACCTAATCAAATGTTGTCCTTACAATCCCTTCTTAAGTCAACTGTCGTATGCCTATCCGTATGTCTGTTCGTCTGTCATTAAAAACGGAAAGAGCTGAAATTTTAAATCTAAAAACTAAGTTTAAGTTCGTGAATGAGCAAAATCGGTCCACTGGATCCCATAGGTAGAAGAAAAGTCCAAACACAAACTGCAGTTTGAAGAATATCTTTAATGAACTGTTTAACTTCGCTACAAATCTACCTCAAATTCAGGTAATTGACTAGGTTATAATTCCTGTTATCGTATAACAAGTTTTGTTTGTTCATTTGTTTTTTATAGTGTTTATATTTCTGTATATATATTAACGATAATCATTCAAAATAGTTCAATCATTGATACTCAACTATTTGTTGGGTATTTAAACAATTAACTCTGTCATTTGTTATCTTTACTGAATCTTGTTAAACGTACGAAATACTTTTAATTTCGTTTTATGCATATTTGTTTCACTGTAATTTTCGAACGCGTTGTTCGACTTTGACAAAATTTAGTTGAGACATTTATCACAGACGTTTACTATATTAGGCTAAATCGGGCCATAAGGGGTTTCGTTTTAACAAATTCCCAAAAAATAATGTAATTCTCAACTTATTAACATAATTCAATTTCAATACAGAGATGTGTCATTTACTGCTAAATAAAAATAAGATCATCGTGATTGATATCAATTGCTGAACGTAGCTACTTGTATATAGAGGTGAAATATATTTCAATTACCTTATTATTATTTATTAGTCATCATTCATCAGTCATAGTCATAATAACATCCAACAATAATAATGCATTTTTAAAAAATAATATCATTGTGTTTGGGTGATTTGAACACCTGGGTGTACAATAATAATAATAATAATTATTGTTATTATTATAAAGTCATGGAAGGAGTTGTAAAAAACAGTCTCTTTTCAACTCAAGACTTCTTTACAATATACAATATATATATTTTTTTCATGCTTAACCATGGATAATCTTCTTTTAAACGTATGATTATTAAAGGTCGAATTATATGCTGTAAAAAATGTAAATTAATACCTGGATATGTTATTCACTTTTCTTCCTATAGACCTTTTGAATAATTTTTAAGTTCTTATTTTCTACCTTATGATCTTTAAACCTTTATTAAATTGTCATCATAAAAAAATCTTAAGATCTTAAGAAATCCAAAAATGTTAAAAAAGCCTTCAGTCACCACATGGTTTATTAAAATCCAAATACACCGTAAGAATAGAAATTGAGACCAAAAGATTATTCCTAGACTTAACGAAAGTCGATACTTAATTTTGCACATTATAATACGTATTTCGACTGCAATGTAGTCATTATCAGTATGATACAACTAAGCATAATAATTCTCGACTTACGAAATTGAAATACGAAAAAATACGAAATATATAAATGTCAACTAACGCAATAATGAAAAAATTTAAATTTTTGGAATCAGATTTTGATTATGAACAATTGAAAATGATAACTATTAATTAACAGTGTAATTGTTCAAATATCCGACATATAATTGAGTATCAATGTTTAAAATATTTTTAATCATAAGCATTCATAAAACCACACTAAATTTGCAGTTCATACAGCTATATGAGATTGTTATATAATGGTATATATTATAATAGTTTGTATCAGAAATCCCATTGCACGAACCAAAACTATCCTTTTAGATCGACAATACTCCATCAAAATCGAGAATAATTACAGCTTGATTTACGTAATGTACTTTCGGTTTTAAATTATCTTGATAACGAACAGACAAACCTAATGGTTATTCATATTTAAAATGTAGAATGACGTGATTGTACGAACACCTATGCCCAAATTTTTTGAGTACCTTTAATATTTGAGAGCGTTTCAAACTTGAATTTATTATATACTCTTACGTATTCTATATAAGACGAGTATAAAAACGAACTGCCCTTAATTATTTTTATCAATTCAAATATATATATATAATTCAAATAACATATTTAGTTAGGTCTTAAGGTTAAATCTATCAATGTTTACATTAAAATTAGATTATAATTATGTTTATAATTTAAATTAAATTAAATTATTAATAATTGTAATTATTTGTAAAAGTAATGCCAAGGATATAACAATTCAATATTGAATTCGTGTTTTTTTTTTTTTTGCTCATTGTATTAGCTAAAACTGTACTTGTAATTAATTACATTAGGTACATGTTTTATTTGATTTTATATAAATATATAGACTTACAAAATATGAAAAATATAATTAAAATTACTACTCATGAGAAAAACATTCTTAAAGCGGCTACGCTTGTCCAAAATTGGTAGTTAAAAAAATAAAAACGGCTAAAAAATAAAATATTTTTTCTCATTTTGACAGTGGTGGATTAAGGTCAAGTGCCGTCATAGGAATATTTATAAAACCCGCCCAAATTAATAATGAGGAGTTGAAATTTTTTTTATAGAATTTTGAATAAAATTAATTTAAAATTTTTTTCAAAAAACTTCAATGTTCAATCGGTAAAATTGAATTAACTATGATTATTGCAAAACAATTATTAACACAGTAATTAAGTTGCATTAAATTGAAATAATTCAACGACATATTTTGTCATTTTTGCAATAAAATGAAATAATTCGTTTAAAGTTGTTTAAAATGCTGCTTTAAAAATTACCGTAATTTTAAGGACGAATAATCCAACACTACTTTTTTGATTAAAACGAAAATAATGGCAATTTTGTTATAATACATTTTCCAAAATTAAATAGACATTAAATGGGCTAATTTACTCGATTAAAAAGACTGATTAACTAATTTGAATAAAATTTAGCTACAATTTGAAATTAAACTGAATATTTTTTTCTTAATCAAAACAGAAAATAAAACAGGATGATTCAAAATCAATTTTAGCCCTGTGAGATAAACAAAAGCTAATTAAATTTTTTAGTACTTTTCTGTTTGTTTTTATGTAAATTTATGGATTAAAAAACATAAATTTATAATCTGTTACTGCAGGGTTATTTTGTTATACAGAGAAAAAGTTTATCGTTTTATTTAAATTCTATACCTAAGAATAACTTATTATTAATTCTTAGAAAATAAAGTAGTTGAAAGAAAAGTTAGACGTCGATTTTAAGTAAATGTCTAAACAGTTAAGTTAGTAGTAATTTAGAAAATAGTAGATGGTAACTTTTACTTATACCTTATTAGAAAAACATTTATGAAACTTGCTTCATTAAAATGTTAATTTTTTTGTGACGTTATGACTAAACTTGTGTGAGCATGTTTCTTCGCTCGCGTTATTATACAAAGTTATAAGTGATTCAATTATGCCAGCGAGATCAACTTGGTAAACTTATCCAAAGCAAAATCTAGTTGGCTTTTTTAAAATTTGTATTTTGTACTAGAAGGTTCGAGTCTAAGTTCAGAATCTTTTACACAAGTATTTACAAAGGTTCATAGGTACATACACGCATAGACTCATATCCAAATGTGGAACTAAGTAAATGGTAATTACAATATACAATTATCAGGTTAATCTACTAAATAAAAATTCTTTGTTATTATAATTACAGAAGTGAATGATAATTTTTTGAATTTAGAAACTGTAACTTGGAAAAATTGAGTTTAAGTTCATGAATGAGCATATCGTTCATTTTTATGTAAGGGATATATAACCCAACTTTAAACCATGCGAGAAACCAGAAAAAATCAAATACAAACTATGTTTCTTTCTTCAATACAATTTTTGTTGTTGGAAATAAATGTTCGTTAACTTTTTTAACCACCAATTTCGGCAAAAATTCAGCTAATAAACAAAAAGAGAAAATATTATTACACAGCAAACTATTTTAACTATATTGGGTCCAAATATAGTGTATTTTATGAATGCTAATAATTTAAAATAGTAGAATTATTGATAATCAACCATATGGTGGGTTTAAACAATTCATTCTATTAGTTAAAAACTTCACTTATTTTAAATTTATTATTTTTTTTTTTTTTTGAATATTTTGCTTATGTTTGTCAAAATCTTTATTCTTAAAAGAGATTTTTTAATGGGACTCTTGTGAAATCATAATAAAACGTTGTTATATGGAATATTTTAATATCTTCAGTTTTTTGTGACATCTTAATTGTGCCCCGTTACAGAGGTCGAAATTCGACCATAATCACTCAAAAAGTGAATCTGACTGCCTCTAAAGAAGACAGTACATATGTGTGCTTTTAAACAAACCAGTATATATGCATGTTTTTAAACAAAAGAGTAAATATGCGTGTGTATGGTAGTGTGTTTAATATAAGCCTCTTATATATGTGCATGTAATATTTTTTTCATTGATTCAATGTATTTTTGCATAATAAAAAAAAAAAATATTAGCATTCTCCAGTTCTTTTTTATATTAACTATAAGTGTGCCAAATTTCATACTCCTCCGTTCGCTCAATTTTCGTAACAAGGGGTACAAAGTTTTTGCTTCACGTATTAATATATAGATTTAAGCAAGCGAATGATTATAATTGCTTATAGTCAAATTCTTTGAAAGTAAAATTTATTCACAGTAGAAATATAGAAAAAATAAAATTACATTATAGTAAATTATATAAATAATAGGAGAAATATTATTGTGTAGATAATTATTAAAATAGAATCCTTTTTCTATCATAGTGTTGTGTAAGTTTATGATTAAATGTTTCATTTCATCATGGTAATTTTTTATATTCTCAGAAAATATAAATTTAAAAAAGCATAAAAAAGAAAAAAACCTATATTATATATATATTTTGTTCATTATTAATTAATTGCCTTTTATAAAAAAGGTAAGTTTCCATTCTTGGTACTAAATAATTAGATTTAATTATTACTGTATAACTATATAAATTTATATCGTATTTATATTTATACTTATTTATAACATTTTTTTGTGCATTATTTGAGATTACATGTAATTCAAGTATTCAAATTGTTTCATGTTGATTTATAACTAACTAGAGTTCGTAATTTTTTTTAAATTAATTATTTTATCAATACAAATTTGGTAAAATATTCTCGTGATATAATAACTTTATTGATATAAAGTGAAATATTTCAATAAAGTATAGATACTTACATTTTGTGACAATATAAATTTTTATCACTTTTGGTAGTAGAATAGAACCATGAAGGAAGAAAAAAAGGTGACAATGGCGGGGTAGCGGTTAAGAAGGGCTGTCTATCGTATATCAAACACTAATTGATCCATCATGATCCGAAATAGTCCTTGTCGGTAGACACACAGTGTGAATACACGAGAATTCTGTAAAAAAAATAAGGTTATTTAATTTCGCGAACAATCTCATACTTTATGTGAGCATTTGTGGATCTATATCCGAGAATATTGTTTTTGGAATTCAATTTTCAAATTCATTTGTACATGAGAAGGCAAGACAGGATATGAGAATACCCCATACGTGCCCCATCATCTTCAAATATTAAATTTTACCTCGTCATGAGCATCTATGTAACTAGAATCAAATCATATCTGAATAAAATTATTCTATGCTAGCTGTGAGTGAAAATTTAATTATGGTACAAAATCTATGTAATGACCAGCTAGTGTTTAGCCAATCATGAGGTCATGTTAACCTAAAATAGTTATGATATCAAGCTAACTATCAGCTTATTATGAACTTCTTTTTTCTGACTTATGTTTCTAAGCCAACCATTGGCTGCATCTTAGAAAAATTTTAAAAAATTCTACTTAAAGAATAGTGTAACATTTTAGACTTTTTCCAAAACTCTGAAAAGTGGGTCGTTTTCTTTTTCGGAGCCCGTAAAATTTACGATTGTCGCCACAAACTTCAATTTGAAAGATTTTTATGATATTTTAGTTGGAAGATCATTCAATAACAAATCTAAAAACCATTTTGCTCGTCATGTGATAAAACCATAAGTCCATAGTCCGGCGACATAAAAAATGTAACAAATGAAAATTTTGATGTTGTCTGCCAAAAAAGGATATTTCGTTTAATCTTGGACAAAAGGGGTTTTGATTTTTTAAATGATCTTCCTTTAACAATAATAATAAGCCAGAAGTCCATTTCTAGTTTGTGGGAGCAATCGAAACTTTAACGGGCTCCGTAAAACAAAAGTCTTTAAGCTTTATACAAATTTTTAGAAGTATATTTATCAATGATATGATATGATTATGGCCGAAATTTCCTTGATTATGTCGAATAAAAGTGTTATTTTTCATGTATTATTTAATACATATATTGACATCTAGTTATTACAGTAGAAACTAAGTTTGTTCAGTGAAAGGTACTAAGCAGATATGATACAACAGTGTAGATGATACAACAATATACAGATATGCAATGCGTATTGTATAAACTTATTAACTAATGCATCATATAATGACTATAATTTGAATCAAAAAGTTATAGAATTAATAATATATATTATTATTAACTATTTGATATTATAACATGATTTTTTTTGTATAAAATAATTAAAAAAATTTTGGTAATTAGTAAGTAAAAAGGCAAAATGAAATTCTTTCCTATTTGCTGTATTTGATTAAAATAATATTTAAGAAGTGATTATAATAACAAACAGAGTATTTGCTGTATTTGATTAAAATAATATTTAAGAAGTGATTATAATAACAAACAGAGTAAATTGTGTAGATACTCGAGATTTTACTGAGTGTAAATGTTGGAACTATTTTTAATTAGTAGCATTTATTAAATAATCTAAATATCCCGTCTATACAGCTATAAATATAATAATAATATTATAATATAATAATAATATGTATTGTATTTAATAATGATTATAATAGCTAAACTTGAGATGAAATTGTGACGAATCTAAGCATTTTGCAAAAAAATGCTTAAACCAAAAGTTGTTTGTTTTAAAAAATCAAATATTTATTATCAATAAAATTTGTTTGTATATCTTCAAAAGTTGGGTTCTGGACAGATTGGACCAATTTTACTCATTCAAGAACTTAAACTTAGTCTTTATGTCTTAGATCCTCCGTCCCTAAAATTTCAACTCGTTAACGCTTTTCGTTGTTGAGTTCTCTTGGTGAAATTTTGTTTGTGCGGATTATTAAGTAGCAAAATATAGTTTATTTTATGAAATATACAAGATAATATCTATGTTGTTTTGGGATAATTCGGCTGCGAAGGCTTCTCTGTCGGAATAAGTATTATTAGTAGATTTATATAATAAATTTGAACGATCATATTGTGATAATATTTATTAAGTGATAATAGTTGTATGAATTTATATGTAAATAAAGTAATAGAAACTTTGAAATGAATATAAATAAGAAAATAAATTGGTTTAAGGATAAGAATGTCAATCAGTTCAAATAAAATGCTGAGTAGCTAAAGATGTTGAGTTTAAATACCATACAACAGGGGTTGCCAACACTTTTTGGTCGGCTGGCCTTTAAGAAAAAACTATTTCGACGAATTTTCTCAATCTTCAAAATTTTGCAAAATAATAAATTGATTGTGTTGAATTTTCTATTGAAAGAAAATGAACATTTGTTTAAATATTTCTCGCAATGACCAAGAATTGAATTTAAACATATTTCATTAATTTCTTACCTGTTTTAATAAACATGAAAATAATCCTCGTTAAATATAATAATATAACGAAAAAGATTTTCGATTAACCTTTATAATGGTGTGGTCATTTATAAATTGTATTCAAATTTGAAAATTAACTTTAATATACTAAATATATCTAATAATTTTTTCTGTTGTACATCAGCGATAAAATTTTATAGGTCACTCAAACAATGCGTCGTATATTCTGTCGATATTTTCAGAATAAAAATGTTCTCTTGCAGAACACCTAATTATTATTAATAGAATATTATGACGTTTTTCAAAGGAATTCTATTTACCTCCTGCTTTGAATATTTTTTTATATTGCGTATTGATTATTACATATTTTTTTTTTTTGTAAAAATATATCTTTTAAAAATCAATGCAGGAATCAGTTTTGTTTTATTAGTTCTATGAATATTTTGTAAAATGTGAACATAATAAATATTTGCTTACCAATTCTGGACCATTAAGTACTAATTTGTTTTTTTATAAAAAATCCTATAAAAACCAATAATCAATTGTTCTTTACAATCCATTTTATTTAAAATTACATTTCTACTATGTCGTCGTATTTCATGCCTTTTCAAAAAAGTTAATTTAACATAAAATATCTACTGATAAAAAAGTCTTAAATTATCAAGTAATGAATTATGAATTATTCTTTTTTATTTTGGAAATATATAGAGAAAGTAAGTAAGATTTTTTTAAATGAAGAAACTGTGGGTGGAGTTGATAAATATATTTTCGATAATTATAGTTGCAAATTTATTAAAGGCGAGTTATTAAGATCTATTTGATTATTTAAAATAATAAAATTTGGGTTTTTATTTAATATATTGATCTCAAGCGCTTCTAGCAAATTTAATTTTTTGGCTTTTTTTTTGCATATATGTTACACCTCCGGCTTGTGTTCAGTATTAATTTTATGGCCTGTTGTAATTGGTAAGATAATTGGAGAAGTTACTAGAAGTTTTATGGATGTTTGTGTGTCTTTGTACCTGGTCTACCTGAATGACCAACATAAGTGACATAGCATGGCAGGCATGATAATCTATAAACACCAATTTTATTAAGGATGGGAGTTTTTTTCTTTAGTATTTAAGATTGACTTACCCAAATTGCCATTGTTATTAAAAGGTGGTTGTATCGAAAGAGGTTTCCAATTTGTTGTGAGATGTTGTCTAAATGTGGGAGAGATACATTACTTTTGGTCTTGTATGAAATATGTGCGAATATTTGATTTTGCATGGCTTGAATTTCTTTTTTATTAATAAGATTTCTTAAAATTTAGGAGTGGAATCGAAAGTTATAAATTTTCATAATTATTTTATAAAAAATGGATTTTCACATAATAAATAATACATCTATTAATTTTCCAAAAAAAAAAAATAAATTATTTAAAACATCTGACATTGAATATGATAATAATTACAAAGAAATAAATTATATCAACAAAAAATTGTACAGTTTATCTACAATCCATGGGTCAAATAGGAATGTAGACACACTGTCTGAATGTTCATAATATTGTAGCAAAAAAAAAACAGAATAGTTAAAAGTATTCTCAGTAATAAGCCGATAAAATGTATTTGAAAATGACCATGAAGTGTGTAAAGAGCAAATTAATGATATGTCCTGAAGTGAGTATCTACTAATTTAATCAGCAGATGTTTTCAGTTAAAATTTATCTAATAAACTCAAATGTTATAATTATTAATTTTTTTATATTGCTTTTTTTTCAAAAAATAAAAATAAAAATATTTCTGACTATTTATTTTAATTAAAACTAAAACAACCTAAATTTATAAGAGAACTTATCGTAAAAGTTACTTGAAATTTCAACCTCCAGACATTTTCATCCTGCATTGTTTTCATTTCACATTGTATGGATGAGTAAAAAATGTTTAAAAGACCGCCTTCAAAAAATGAACTAAAAATTAAAAAATAATTAAAAATTTCCCCTTGTATCGAATTACCTTTCGACTCAAACCAATCCACTTTAAAGTAATCCAAGGAAAGATTTAAAATAATTTTTACTTTTTTGCTCATTTTTTGAAAGCGGTTTTTTTTTTATTGTATACAACCACGAAAAATTTATCATGATAAAATTTAATCACTAAAAATTATTTTTGGACCATTTCTACCCTAAGGAACATTAGATCTTGATTCCTTTATCATGTTACCATCCTTGGGATATCTTTTTTCCAGCAAAAATATAGAATCATGAAAAACGGTTCATAAACAACGAAGTTATCAGCGAAACAACATATCATTAAAAATTGTTTTTACCCCTTCTACGCTCTTAGGAACATCAGATGAGAGCCAATTGGAACCATACGGATTGGCACCAGCTTTCAAATAAAAAAAGAATAATCTAAATCGGTTCATCCAATCGACAATTCTGAGGTAACGAACATAAAAAAAAGTCGAATTGAAATCCTCAATTTTCGAAGTCGAATTGAAGTCGATAGAGCTTAAGAAAAGATAGGTAGCTATCGTACTAGATAGCTACCTATCTTTTCTTAAGCTCTATCGAAAAGCATGCTTGACAGCCGGTATTTGTTACCATACCTGCTGAGCATCGCACCCGTACAGGTAATTAGAAATAACTAATAAGAAGAGAGGAGTTTCAATTAAAACTAAAGAGTCTAAAATTTTACATGAAAATGTTCTTTGCCTTTTTGGTGATATTATTACAAATAACGGAGCGTTTTTACACATAAATTTCTGGAAATTTCGTTCTTATAACCATGGAAACTTATTTATTTTTTTAATTGCCTTAAAAAGTA
Source organism: Chrysopa pallens (assembly GCA_020423425.1). Lineage (NCBI taxonomy): Eukaryota > Metazoa > Arthropoda > Insecta > Neuroptera > Chrysopidae > Chrysopa > Chrysopa pallens. The sequence goes on along the minus strand of CM035594.1, from coordinate 11,625,232 downwards.
TTTTGAAAAACAACGCTTTTGTGTATGTTATGTAAAAAGTCAATTTTTGATTAGCCAAGAACATTAAAAACAAATAAACAAAAATATTGGGATAATTATTTATTGAAACATATTCCAAAAATAATGAGTGACATAGAATTGAATTTTACAATAATAGAAAACATTGAGGAAAACGTGGATGACCAAGATCGTTCGCTCACTGCTTCAATGGAAGGTGGTTCACTGACATCGTTAGTGAAACTAGTTGAACCAAAGTCACTGACTACTTCAGTATTATTATTACCCTATGATCGAATTTGGAATGAATTTATTACGTATGTTGCTTTTATCGATTGCCCAATGATATATTATAAATATATTTTTACAGGTAATATTTTATATACAGTGTATTCCAAATAAAGTGAAACCACCCGAGTTTTCTTGCATGAAATACCTGAATACGAAGTTTTATCATAATATTACGTACATGGTGTTCAAAAACTGTTTGTTTGTCGTCATTGAATCATAAAACGTACAAACAAGTACGTTTTGCGTTCTTCATAGTAGAAAATGCTTTTACTTTGAAATTGAACAATTTTTTTATAGGATTGCGTAATGATCGCATTCAAAAATATTTATCGAGTTATCGGGTCGATTAAGACATCCGTGGCGCCTCGATAATTTAATGAATTTTGGCAAAACAAACCAAAATAAGACGAAAATTATGAATAGCAATTTTCGAGTTTTCGCCTATTTTTCGAGTTATCCATGGGTAGTTTACTCACAGGTTGAACGTAGGGGCCAAAAATCAATCCAACCCGTGCAAACTAAATCCCATAAATCCATCGATAGTTTATTCACAGGTTGAACGTAGGGGGCAAAAACCAACCCGACCTGTGAAAACTAGACCCCAGAAATTCATGAGTTTATAAGATTCGAAAGTGTTGATTTTTTTTTAAACGAATTAAATTTCGGTTATTTGTGCTTGTCATTTAACAAAATATAACAATTAAATCTTGTGAAATGATAATTTCTAAATAAAAAGTGGCGATAACTTGAAAAATAGGCGAAAACTCGAAAATTGCTATTCTTCATTTTCAATTTGAGGCGCCACGGATATCGTAATTTCCCCAGAATTCAAAAATAGAAGCCTGAATTTTACCCAATTTTACTGAGACATTTCAAAAATTAAAATCGGGATAAGGTTTTTGTTATTTTTTTTCAATTTTCAAATGAAAAAAGTTATTCTTAACACCTAACTATTTTCAGGTCGATTTCCATTTGATTGGTATTATTTTATTCATATATTTGTGGATTACGTTTTTTTTCTGGATTTATTTTTAAGAATTATATATCGTTTGATGTTTAAATTTAAATTAACCAAAAAAATATTCTCTTCATTCAGCTGGACTCGAATGATTCTAGAAATACTGGCACTTTTTCCATTTTATTTATTTAAATCACCATTCCAGGAATTCACATTAATAAAGTTTATACGATATATACGTTGCATAAGATATTTTAAGGATGCTCATTACCTAATTTCCCAAAATATCTACGAACGTTTCGCTGAGATATATTTTCATAAGACTATTCTGGGACTAATTTATACGTTAATTATCAGTATAATATTAAGAGAAGTTTTTAATAGTAATCCTGAAGATTTTAAAGAGGTTCTTAAAAATGCGCAAATACAAATGGATCCTGATGAAAATTGGTTTGTAATCTGTTGGTATATTGCAATGACTCGAATCACTCCAAATGGTAATCAGTTAAATTTTGATTATTTTTTATTGGCTGAGATAATTTTCATCTGTATGTTACTATTGAGTATTATTTGTTTATTTGGATTTCATTTGGGTCATCTGACAAAAGTAATACAAAATCGTATGTTATCATGTTATTTATATTATAAATATCTGAAGATATTCGATAATTGTTTAGCATTTGTTACAAAAATCGATATTAAACGTAAAAAAATATTTTTAAAATATTTAAAATTTTTATGGAAAACACGTGGTGGTGTCACAACGTTACATTCGTATACACCGATTATGCCGGAAAGTTATATACAAGATATTGGTTTAGGTAAGAGTTTGTTGATATTTTTGCGATAATCTAGTCAAATGTTTCCATTACTTCAGGACCCAAATTTATTCCAAAAAAAAAATACATAATTTCTTAATCTCATAAGGAGTTTCGTATTTCTAATAAAAATGTCCTTTCCAATCCAAATAAAATGGAATCGGAACGATTATGAAAAGAATACGAAAATTAATAGATATGCATTTTTTCCTATTCAATCCTATTAAAACCTATTGAATTGGAAATTTTTTATTCAATTTTATTCATTTTGTATTCAATTCGATTTAATTTCAAAGAATTGACCAGTATTTATTTTATTGTGGTTTTCATTTAGTCAAATATTTCTTGATACAAAATATAGTTTTAAAATAATGTAAAAAATGCTAGATTTATGGAGAAAAGTGGTTCTTTTTTTATGCTTTTTCTAAACAATAATGTTTTTGGCTAAGATTTGTACTGGGATGCTTTTTATCACACACGTATTTTTCGAAATATGGATGTGACGTTTTTACGATATATTGCATCAATTATGGAACAAGTTTATATGATGCCTGGTGAATATGTTTACACTCAGAATGATGTAAAAGATTGTTTTATATATATTGTCACTGGTATTATCGAATTATTGTCGACTGAAGGAGATCGTGTTAAAGTATTATCATTTACATCGGGTACTGTATTAGGTAAGAATTTGAACGTTTTATATACGAATATGAATTTGAACTCGACTCCATGAACAAAATATATATGAAGTAAATATATGTTTTGGCATTAGCATAACAGGTAAAATTCAAATGATAAATTTGATACAAAAATTCCATTTATGGTATTCGTTGTTTAGGCTCTATATGAAGAATTGCAGGAGCTCGAGAAGATAGCAGCATTCGTCAATAAAAGCTAATGAATATAATAGGGAAGATGCAATAAAAAAATTTGCTATTTTACCAAAAATTCAAAATTCAATACCAAACAAGGTTCAATACCAAACAAGATTCAAAAATTAAATTGATTTAACAACAAATTAGCTCTTAAAGATTGTTTTCCATATCTTTTTGCAAATTAGGTTTTATGTGTGATTCTAAGATAAGCGTTCATTTTCTAAGGAAAAATCGCACTTCAAAATTTGTGAATATTTATGTAATTTATAAAACATTTTTGTACACAATAACTCATTTGAGCATACTCAGATTATTTATCTTAAATTTTGAAGAAAAGTGTATAAAAGTCTATATAATTGCCATGGACCGAGCTCCTTCTTTGTTTAATTAAGAATTTTAAACGTCCATATTTTGGCTATTTTTTAAGATTTTTAAAAAATAACTTCAAATATATAATTGTGAAGTAAGGACACTTCAATTGAAGTGATGATTTATGCATCTTCCCGGTTGTGCATCTTTTGACAGTTACTAGTCAAGATTTCAGCCATTTTAGAGGCGAAGTGGTTATTTGACAGTTGTTTGAGAGAGTCAATGTGTGTCAAATAACAACTTCGTGCCTAAAATGGCTAAAATCTTGATGAATAACTATCAATAGATGCACAACCACAGTCATCAATATTTTTTGACGAGTGCTTTCATCTTTACGTTGAGGTCGGAAACTTTTTCTAGGTATATCGTCATTAATACTACCACATACATCAACTCGAACACTACAATGTAAAACAGCATGTGTGTTATATATATTACGCCATAAGAAATTTCAGCAAGCTTCAAAATACTACCCAAAACAATGCCGAGAAATTAGGCATAAAATTTATGAACGACATCAAATTGCCCAAGAACATTACGAACTGATCCAAAACATAAATATTGAGAATACATTTAATTTTACTCGAGCAATGTTTACATTCCGTTGGTTCCAATATACGATAAAAAAATTACTGAGACGTCGAGGTCCTGGCCATTATAAACTATTCCATCGACTTAAGGAACGACAATATTGGAATAAATTAAATTTTATCGGTGATTATTTAGATAATGTGACTTTGGCGCAAGATCCGTTTAAAGCAGTCGATCCAATATTTCATCGACAGGAGTGTCCATGTATTTTACAACCAAATTCAACATTAATTGGATTATGGCGTGTATGTTTAAATTTTCTTGTTATAATAACCGCATTTATAATGCCATATCATATTTTAATTGCTGCTCAAAATGATTGGTACAGAGTTTATATAAATATTATTACATTAATATGGATCTTTGATTTGTATATACAATGTTCAACACCAATTTCGATAAACAATAAAATTGTTGCCAGTTTCTTACAAATATTTCTATATCGAATTGCAACAGATGGTTTTGTATTGGATCTATGTGCTAGTATACCAATTGAATACGTTGCAATGATTTATAATCCAAAATTAACATTACAAACTCAAATGACATTACAAATAAATCGTTTACTTAAAATATGGCATTCAGAACGAATGTTTACTGAATTCGAAAATAGTTTATTCGTTAATATAACTATTGTTCGTTTTCTGAAGGCAATTTTATATAAATATATATTTTTATATATTTTATCGATAATTGTATTCTTTTTGAGTAATTGTAGTAGTGGAGATTGTGATTTACAATATTGGATACCAATCAATTATTATAATAAAACCGAACAAAGAGAGAATTTTTTAAAATTTATGCATTTTACCAGCAATATGGTAACAGGTACAACAATTGTTTTTGGTAGGGTTGTATCCCAAATGCAATTTGTATTTCGTATATTTTTTATTTGGATGTCAAAATTATATTTTATTTATATAATAGCTTTTGTTTCATCTGCCTCAGTTCTATTGTACTATTCTTCGGTTTCATACATGCAAATTATACGAAAATTGGATTTAATAATGTTTCAATATCATTTACCAAAATCAATTTTCCATCGTGTTCGGAGATTTTTATACTATTATTATAAAATTAATGATGGAAAACGTATGGCCACATTTCCCATACGTAATCTATCGATTGAAATCAGTTTACAAGATGATGTATACCATGAAATATTACAAAATCAACCGTTATTGTTTGGAACATCAAAAAAATTTATCAAACAATTGTGTTCATGTGCCAGGCGTGTTTATATACCGGAAGGAGAAGTTATTATGTATACTGGACAAGATTGTAATTCTTTAATGTTTATCCTTCATGGACATTGTGATATGATTGCTAGTTCTACTGAATTAAAAAATCGATTACTGAGTTCGGGAGATACAATTGCATTATTTGAATGTTTGATACATTTACAAACCGTTCATACATATGTGGCATCAACAACTCTACGTTTGCTGTTAATTAAAAGAGACGATTTTTTTGATTTATTAAACGATTCACCTGAAGATCGTCTTATATTGCAAGAAACATGTGAATATATGAAGAATAAATTACAGAAAAATTTTTATATTTTAAGTCCAAGTTTACCAATAAATATTTATGATTCCCTCGACAGAAAACCAAAATCGTTTATCAAATTTAATTATGAAGTTGGCAGCGTGGAATATGAAATATTTAATACATATTTGGAAACATCGAGATTGATTAATTTGTTTAAGAATTTGTTAATGCCATCAACAATATTACCAGATGGGAATTTTCTTTTGAGTTGGGAGGTTTCAAGATGTTGTCTAGCAATGATATCGGTATTCGCATATACATGCCCTCTTACTGTATTCGCTCCAATTTGGAGCTGGAAAAATCTGTTTTTATGGTTTTTAGATATAATGGCATATATCGATATTTATTTACAACTACATGTTTCATATTATAATTATAATGGTTAGTATGAAAAGCATTTTTGTAAAGGCGTTCTCACTAAAGGCGCGTTCTAAATGCGCATTGAATAACATTCGAATCATTTGTTGTTCACAGAATAGAAATTGATTCAATTAATAAAAAAGTTGTATCCACTATTTTAAAATTTAAGACAATAAATTCAACACTGGTTTCAACTTGAAAGAATATGGTACTCTTGAATGATAAAGTTTGCCTGAGTCAATTTTCTAACTATCCAAAACTTGATCAATTTTACTGAAACAGACTTCGTATTAGAAATTTCATTCAACTTGTGTTGATCAACTATAATCGGTCAACTAAACTTGATTCGTGAGAACGCGCCTTAAGTAATTTGTTGAATAAGCTTCACAAACAAATTTAAACCAGATAAAAGAAAAAAATATTTTGTAGTAAATTTTTAATATCTTTAACATAAAAAAGCTAATATATCCGGAAAGTGAAATTTCTTCGAAAAATTCTATTGTTAATTAATGAAATATCCTATTGTTAATTAATTTAATATCTTATTGTTAATGCTCTGTATATATAAAAATTAACATAATAAGTTTAAATAATTCAACTAAAAATCTGAAACTTTTCGGGAAGCAATTCTTATATAATGTACTTAATGAAATCAAAATGAAAAAGTTTGCAAAAACGTATTTTATTAATTATTAACAAATAAACATTACAAAAAATGAAAATTCAAAGTAATGTTAAATTTCCTTCATATTTTCTGTTTATTTAATTTTCTTATTCTTGAAAGGCAAATAAAAATATTTTTTAGATTTTTATACCAATTGCTTATATGATTTTTATAAGCAAATACTTTGTTTAAATTATTATAAAGAAATATTTTATGTTAATTTAATTGAAGGCTTAAAAAAATATTCCCCTTGGAAAAATTCCAAAATTTTAATTCTTCATTGTTTTATAAAAAAATGCTTGCATTTTAAAAATTATTTTTAAATTTGAAAAATTATTGAAATTTTCTTGTATGATATAGGTATACTAGTTACACATCCAGTCAAAACTGTAAAACATTACTTAAAACATCGTTTTGCAGTTGATTTATTATCTTGTGTCCCATTTGAACTGGTATTTTGTACTCGTCACGAAACATGTTTTGGTGTATTGCAAATGAATCGTCCATTACAAATTCATCGTTTATGCGGATTAATTACATTTTATAAAGAATTTATGTTCAAACATTTTATTAAATTTTATTGTTTTTTTGGATCCCTTATGTTGCTTACAATTATATTAATCGTTTCATTTCTAACATCACTGTTAAGTTGTACATACGATGAGAATATAATTCATAAAAATAATTCAATGTATGGAAATGGTGTTATCTGTTTTGATAATTCTTTAGTGCACTTCGAACATCATGATGATAAAATGACACCAGATCGAGTTTATATACATTATATATATTATATCACGGGTAAAATGATTGTTTAAAAATATTTGTAATGTGCGTTCACTAAAATTTGGAAAAGTATGTACACTGCGCAGAGCCCACAAAAACAAAAAATATAGGGATTCATAGTCATCATTCCCTTTTACAATTTAAAAATGACCAAGTTAATTATAGTCCATTGTTTGAAAATAGCTTACTAGTAGTTCTGTGAACTGTAGACCTTACTCAAGAGTAAAGAATAAAATACATTAATAAGACGTACAAAAAATTTCGAATATATCTGACACAATCCAAAAAATTATCTTATACAAATTGTATATAATGTCAAACAGTTAAATATAATATGTATTAAAGAAAAATATTATAAAAATGCATAATGGTGAGAGAACGAGCTTTCGAACCATAAAGCACTGTGCTCGAAACATACACTGAGTTTTCTGAGTATGATCAATGTGTGTACCAAATTTCGTCAAAATCGAACATAGATAGATACAAATTAAATGGTAAAATCGTTGATATACCATAGACCTCACTTTGTAAGGTCAATAAAAAGAATGTGTCGAAAATCAATTTTTATTTTGTGTTCTCAAATTCTATCATTAAAGATTTATGCACATATATCAGTTACGCCACAGTTTGGACTCTGTTTAGTCACCAATAACCAAATTCTCAGTCAGAAATGTCGATACATATTCGTCTTTCGTGTCAGTTTAGTCACAGTTCAGTATTCGTGCTAACATTGATCTTTCTATGAATTGTGTATTACAGCACTGACAAACAACAAAAAATGCCGTCAGTCAAATAGTAAAAATATCGTTGGCGACGAATTTAAAAATGATGGGAGCGTGACTGAATCTACTGAATCACTAAGAATGAACTGTGATAGACAAGAGTAGATACCCTCCATTAAATTACACATAATAATATTATTTTTGACTGAGGGAGAATGATTGAACTATGATGTGACTGATATGTGTGAACGGACCTTGAATGTCCTCATTAACTTCCTTTTATACAGCAGTCACTTGGATACCCAGTTCAACCTAGTCTTGGATATACGATGATGTAGTGGAATAACTACGTATTATGTCAGATGTAACTTTAAGGTAATTGCTTAGAGAAATTAAAGCGTTGCTAACAAGCTAGCCTGCGTGTCATGAAAATCCAACCTTTTGTAATGTATTTCAGAAATTTTCGAAACAATATGCTATTGATATTTCCAATTTTTGGTGAATGCGCATGAAATTAAGACAGAAAATTTCGTATGTTTTGTTTGATCATTTCTTTCAGAATTGATGACCACAACAACGTTACAATCGTTCGCTGTTCCATACATTGGCGAAGTGCTATATATATGTATGGTTTATTTGGGATTCATTTATTTTATGTTGACGATGTCCATTGTGTTTGCGGGTGTCACAGCAAAATCAAAAAATTTTTTACGATTTGTTGATAAAATAATAAATTTACAAATATTTATGAAAGATGGAAATGTATCCAGAGAATTACAACATAATCTTATAAAACATTTCCAAGTTGTTTGGAATCGTGATCATGATAACACACCATGTGAGCTATATCAAGTTTTCAATGAAACTTTACGTGCCGATCTATTATTGGCAATGTATAAAGATTTATTTAAATCTTCTTCGATATTTGAAGCAGCCGAAGAAGAGTTCCTTCATGTTCTATTGACGTACACATCGAATGAATTAATTTGTAATGGTGATTTTGTTTTACGTATTAATGATGTACATTCTTTTATGTACATTTTAGTAAATGGAACTGCCGACATTTATGGTCCAGCAGATACGTTATTTACAACACTAAGGCCTGGTAGTATATTCGGTAAGAAAAAATAAACTATACTAATAATTTGGCGTCTATAAAATCAAGAAATCAGATAATATTTTAGAAAGTATGGTAAAAAAGATTGATTATCACAATTGATTTTATTTAGTAAGATTAATGTTGAAAATTTAACTTTTAAATTTCTTATTAACAGTAGACGTGTTAACTAACCTAGGTGTTAACTACGAAATCCACTCTACTAACTTCCTAGAAGAAGTCACCGTGCTCAAGCTGGGATTGAACTCATCAACTTCTAAGTAAAAGGCAAATAATCTATATTCATAATGCTTCAAAATGACTGTTTTTAAATATGTATAACCTGGATGCCCAACGTGATTTGCGATTGTGTTTATATTCTAAAACAGCTTAAGCTTTAAATCTCTTTAGTCGACGATATTTAATGCTCTTCCTTTTATATTGAGGATTTATTCTTGAAAGATGCAGATTAAATTGATCAAATGAGCATTATAGAACAAATAATTTATAGATACGGACTCATTTTCAAAGTCCTGTCGTTTCGGGTATTTTTTAAAGGGTAATTCATTCGATTTTTGAAAATCCCTTCATACCATCAAAACAGTTAACAGCATATTAAATATTGTTATGCAGAATATTGAATAGTAGAAATAGAAGAATATTGAAAAAAATTGCGTACTTGTCGGATGAGCTAAAATATATAACAAATTTAAATAGACGCAGAGAACTATAGAAATAAAATTTTTTCGGAAAACATACTCCTTATATAATAAAAGCTTTGCCTGTTCATTTTTGAGATACGCTAGATCCTATCAAGATAACAAAACTAATAAAATTTAAATATCGATTTTTTGCCCCAATTTCCTAGATCAAAATATTTTGTATTGTATAAATACGTATTTCGACTACAAAGTAATCGTTATCAGCATGAATTAGCTAGTCGTAATGATTCTCCGGGGAGATGTTACTCGTCGCTAATTTGGTGACGGTTTGCAAACTGTAACGCAAAAAATCGATATTTATTCGAAAAATACTGGAGCTCTTTAATATTATTCATAATAAAATTATATTCTAATTTAGGTAATTTGGATAATATAAAATATATTCGTCAAATAATTACGGTAATTGCAAATGGACATGTTGATGTATTAAAAATTGATGCGATTATTTTTCATCAATTCTTAGCAAAATATCCAGAATTTCAAAAAAATTTTCTCCAACAAATTGCAATACGCTTCGATTATATACCAAATAATAAACATATTTTCATTAAAAGTGATGCAGCAACTCATAAAAAAAGAGCATTATTTGAAATCAGTAAATATTACAAGCCACATATATTTAATCCAAAAGGAACTTTTATACAGCATTGGAGGATTTTCAATTTAATTATTATAATATTCACATTTTGCCTAGACACTTATGTCATATCAAGTTGGATAGTTTGCGGATATTGGGTGGGATTTTGGTGGATTACAGCCGATATAATATTTATAATAAATATGTATATAAAAAGTTGTACAGCTGCTGAAGATCAATATGGACTTTTGATACGAACAAATTTATTAAAAAAGTATTTAAAATCATGGTCATTTAAATTAGATGTCTTTACAATTCTACCATTTGATTGGATTATTTTTGCGTATATTCATCATTCATCGTGTTCATTTCATTTTGTTTTGGGACGTTCAAATCGATTATTTCGAATTGTTTATTTTATACATCATCTGTTTTATACTGAACATAATTTCAATGTTTCGTATGGACGCTATCAGTTGTATACGTTTGTATGGTCTCCAATGATACTAATCCATTGGATAGCATGTGTTTTGAATATGGTTCTCTTCAACATTGGCCACGACCATGCTCATCTTTCCAATACTACAATAACTGATGATTTCGATGTCTTAGATGTTTTTAAAAACTATTTATTTACCATTCGTACCATTTTATCATTATTCTTTTCCACAAATATGAGTAGACATACTCCACATACGCGTACAAATTACATCGTTCTTATCATTTATATGATTATATTTCGTATATATATTACAATATTTATTGCAAATATTAGTATTACAATAAAATCAGCAAATTTATTAAAGTTTAATATACGTGAAAAAATTGGTGGACTTAGTAAATACTTAAAAGTTAACGATATCAGTCGATCAATTCAATTGCGTACATTAAATTATGTAAATTTAACATGGGGTCAAAATCGTTTACATCAATATCCAGAAATATTAAAAAAAGCACCAAATCATTTACGTACAAGTGTTATGATGGAAATTTATGGTTCTTATATTATTGAAAGTGTAATTTTTCAAAAATGTCATCCAGATTTTATACGACAAGTTGTATCATATTTACAACCGTATACGTTTTATAAAAATGATTTTGCACTGTTTGATGGAACTGTTAATAATTGTTTGTACGTGATTTATTCGGGTGATGTCGAAGAATTGATTTCATCCAATGACCATAATGATAAAACTGAAATTGTACATCGTAATCTGAAAAAGAGTGAAATGTTTGGTATTAAATGTGGTTTGAATATGAAAAGTAAACATCAGTATTCTTATCGATGTTTGAATACAACGACCATTTTAAAATTGGATTATAATGATTGGAAATATTTATTGAGTCATTATCGCGCATCATTATCAACAATTCAATTGAATCTCATGAAATTGCGTGCATGATTGTAAAAACGTATTTATTGAATAAAGTAATTAGTTATTAACCTTTATACTTAAATTCACATATTCTTGTGTTTCTGTTAGTGTCAGATCGAGTTTCGATTAGCGGCACAGGTACCAAAAAGGTTAATACTACATTTAATAAGTCTTTTCGTGAATATTTTTTCATTGCGTATATGAAATTATTTTTCTTTTATTAATTGTAACTATTAAAACGACAAAAGTATCTGTCACTATGCATGTGACAGATACTTTTGTGAAGCTACTTTACTTGATTGCCAATTTTTAGGGTTCCATACCCAAAGGATCAAAAGGGACCCCGTTACTAAGATTCGCTACCTGCCAGTATGTCCGCTTGTCCATTGTGAACTGTGCGGAACAAATACTAATACTAAAAAACAGAAGAAAATAAAAAATATTTGAGGGGGGGAGGCTATAGATAATGGTACTTACCATCTATCCGTCATTAAGAAAACTCTAAAACAAAAAATTATTGTTAGTTGAATATTTGTAGGCTGGTAAGTGAATTTAAATTCATAAATGAGTAAAATCGGTCCCAACTTATGTATTTTTTTTACAATCTGTTTATAGATTCACCACAATTTTAACTCAAATTTAGTTAATACACACATATATAATTATAATAACTACGAATTAATTCTATAATTGTATGGAATGGGTATTTCGACGATTTTATGAATTCTAATCATAAAAAACAGTTCAAAAATTGATATTCAACCATATGTTGAGTATTTAAAAAATAAATCTCGATTGTTATACGGTGGAAATACTATTCATCATTTATTTTTCGAGCGGCGTCATTGATATACTCAGTCGTTTTCCAATGCACATTGTAATGTTAAAATCTAAGTAAAATTTTAACGGAATAAAATAAGTGTATTATCGTGCGTACAATACATGATTAAACCATATATTTACGACTTTTAGAATTGTATTACAAAATAAATAAATTGTACTGGTAATAAATTTTGAAAGAAAATTATACGAAAATAGTTCATTGTATAATAATGTTATATACTGTATGTATTGTAAATATATGGGGTGGAGTTTAAGGAAATATTATGTGAATTTTAGAGTGGTAATCTCTTTAAACTGAATTTATTGTATACGTATAAAATGGCAATTCTTTTTAACACAATCTTTGGCGCGACATTTACTTACTTCATTAATGGCTTCCGATATTTTTTATTCACAATCGTTTTGAAATTTATGAACGTGAATTTTTGTGTTGAATTTTAATGTTCGAATAAAATATAATCTTTTCAGAAAATGTTTTTACTTATTCGAAAATTGTTCATTTTAGTATCATAAACGGAATTATCCGTTTTTACACGGTTTTATTGATTTTATTCTAGTTTTAATCGACGAGTTGGTTTTTGAAAAGAAGTTATATGGTTTTGACCAATATTACTAATTGGTGTTAGGTTTTAACCATTGCATCTAGCAGGAGAACACAATGGCTCAACGATAGCACAGTAAACTCTTATGCTCCTGGTTCGATTCCTGGGAAAGTTTTCTCTCAAGCCTCGCAATATTAAAATATCTTAGTCATGTGCTCACCTAGCATGATCTTTCATTGTGAGCCGAACTTGGAGACCAGGGGAAGTGATGACCATGCTCCCCCTATGTTTTGTGTTCACAAAATGATCTACCGCTACACTGCATCAAATCTTTGACCCAAAATGACCGGTTGTTAATCTTTTTTTTTATGTTTTCAGGACCAAATCAAATCTTTGTTCAAAAATGATATTGTTTTTTTTAAGTAATTAAGGCTCCGTTGTGACATGGATGAGACAAGAAACAACTTGTAATTCGATATTAATTGAACTTCATGTATTTGAAATAATATTCGTTAAATAATTTATAAAAATAGCAGACCATGTATCACTTTGGTCTACATTTTTCTACAAAATTTTTTTTTTTCTACAAAATAGTTACAGTGAATATGTTACACATAAGCACCATAGTTAGCTAACAATAAATTAAAGAAATTAAATTAGGAAGAAACATTTAGGTTTCCAAATATTGGCCAGAGTTCCGTCTGATGAAATGTCCTATGGATCAGATATCAGGAATAATCTTTGTTATGTACGTTGTATTGGTAAAGACCTACAGGTTGAAACTTCTGAAATTGACAAATTATACCCGCATGGATTTTGCTTCTGGTTGACGCTTGCTAGGTATTTTGCAAATCTCCTGTATATACAATTGTAAATATTTAAGTTACAAGAACAATAATTTATATCTTTAAAAATGAAATCAGTCAAAAGAGAGAAGTTTGCGAGTTTTACTTCAACATAATTCATTAAATAAAATGAATGTAGCATTTCATACAAATGAGCGTTAAATAATTAATATTACGTATGATAATGTGAAACAAATATGTTTTAAATATTCTAAATAAGCTTATGTTTTGTATATATGTTTATAATAAATAAACATTCCATTTTAAATTGGAATATTTGGTATTCACCTACCATGACCAACATTAGATAGACCAGACACCAAAGACTTTTTGTGTTTGGTTTGATTTTTTTGGTATTTTTAAAAGGGTGCTGAATATGATGTTTGATATACCAGGAGTCAATTAATCACCATTATTTTAGAAACCTTAGTTTTGTAGATGATCAAAATTGAACTTTCCATAAATTTTGATTTATGATGGATAAATTTTTACGATAGAAATTTTTTTTCGAAAAAATGTTCGACAGTCCCTCGTTTTTATGTTGATCTTGTGCATACCAAATATCAAAACATTTCGATAAGTATTTTTTTATTTATTTGGGCGCGAGAATTGAAATAAATACAATACATATTTCGTGTAATTAAAATCAACAGCTTTTCGAAAGCACACTCTTTTATTTCAATAACGTCTGTGGGTAATCGCACTTAAAGCGATAAGAAATCTACTAATTAATTATTAAATAATTTATAACCAGATTGAAAATTATAATAAAGTGATAAGATGGAAAATTCGTTTTATCCTAAAATTAAAGCGTGGAGTGTTTTTCCTGAATTTTATAGCAATTTTACTACTTATAAACAGCTACTAGTAAAAAATTTATAAGTTTTTAACTATAAATTCTTCAGTTAAGCACTTTGTTAATTAATAGTCGAATTATATTGAATAATTTTTTGTTTTTGTTTATATATTCGAATTGTTTAAATTCGAATTATACTGGATAATTTTATTTAGAATAGAATCTGATATCGAATTATTATTGATTCATTTCAAATGCTAATTTCGTTTTTGAATAGATCCTCAAATATTGAGATACACTTTACTATGCAAATAAAACAGAAATACATAAAACGATTCTGTTGACACCGGGTATACATATAGCTTACCTAAATTATTAAGTAACTTGATTCTTTTTGTAGAATTCGAAATGAATGTAAAGAATTTTTAAATTAATATCAATCGAATTCATTCTTTTGTACACAGTAAAGTGTTCTTAATTGAATATTTATTGTTGAATAAACAGAAGTAATTTATTGCGAACAGATTAAATTTTCATAAACCATTTTAAAACTGAAGTATCGGGTGATTCAGAAAGGTCTTTAGTATTTTAATTATAACAAGTTCAAATAATATAAGTAAATACTTTTAGAAAGGTACAAATAAATTAACAATTAACACACGCTATACACAAATTTTGAATTTACAATTCAATTCAATAGCTCGTAAAAATTACTGAAATTTTGAAATTCTGTTTAGTGTTCAATTAGAATAGAAACACGTAAGTTTTGAATATTAAGACATTCTGGATATAAGTATTATTCGAAGCGGAGAAACAGATCTTCAAAATAAGTTGAATAGAGAAAATTGTTATAAGCGAAAGCTTAAATCTTTGAAAGGCCCAATTTATGTCAACTTTAAGGATGCTGGGTTCTTAATGCAGGTCAAAATTTTTATTTTCAATAGAACTCTATATATTAAGCTTCTATCGCGGGCCTTGAGCGCGGGTACCGAATCCAGAAATTCCGTAACGAAAAAACCTGATATGTTACAAATCATCATTTCCATAGAAACCAAAATATAATTTTGAAATACAAAATAAAACTTCTTTATCTATTCAAAATAAAACTTCTTTATCTCTTCTCACTAGCAGTATGACGAACTGTCAACTATATAAAGTGTGCATATCGCATTGTTCAAGTATTAAAAACCCAATGATAAATAAAGAGAATTTTTAATGTTAAATGTTAAAAAATGTTCAAGTATTACCGGAATCATTGCATAGCTTCTATCGAGGGCCTTGAGCGCGGGGATAGAATCCAGAAATTCCATAACGAAAAAACCTCACGCTCCCCACTCCGACGGGCAAGGAGGTGTGGCTTGACGAATCGAGACGATCTGCTCCGAAATCGGACGAATACATAAGCAGCTGTTTATGAGAAAGTATATAGGTGTATAGGTGTAAGAAAAAGCAATACTGCATGAATAAAATAAATAAATAAAAAAAAAATTATAATTGCATACGTTGATACAAAATGCTATGCAATAGCTTTACCGCGGCAGTCCCCGAGTGCCACACGTCTTTTTTTTTTATTGTAGATTCGGATTTATAATGAAAAATATTAAATTTAGGCCCGACAATGTTTTTTTGATACTGTATAGTATTAAGATATTTGATTTTAATTACTACTTTGCCAGGCCAACCAAGTACATAGGTAGATATAATAAGGATAGTTTTCTGAATTTTGATTTATAGCTAAGTTTCAGTAAGCTCGGCTCCTGATTCTGTTATTTCTTCATGCACATCGGGAACACTTCAAAATAGAGCTTCAAAAGAGAATCTTTTCATTACCAGCCACTATTATTGAATAAAATCTGTCCTTAAAGTAAAAAAAAAATCGCAGACAACTTATTTTCCATATCAATTATTTCTAGAAAAGTGTGGAAAAATTTGTTTTGTATGGATAATTTTTATACACATGAAAACGAAAACCATTAAATATGTACAATAATAAAAAAACCACTACCTTAAAAGTGAAGTAGTGCTAAATGCTGACGGACCTTGATTTTTGAAGAAGAAAAAAAAAAAAAAACACGGAATCACTCATAAATCATACGAATTAATTGCACATATTATATCTATTAAATAATATTGAATATAGTATGTATTATTATTTTTATTAAGGTTTTATAAGAGGTGTGACTTACAGCAAAATAGTATATATGTTATATATGTATATATATAAAGCAAAATGAATAGGAACGTATCATCGATGTGCACGGATAGACGGGTCTTTTTTGACCCTGATCTAAAATGTATATTTCTACCTTCATAAATTTATAATGATAACTAATGTATGAAGATAGAGAAGAGAGTATCTTGTTAATAATTTAAAAGTATATATAGTTTTATAAGAAATGCCAATACCCAGAAAAAAAATTAATTTTCTCGTTATCTTGGCCAAATTGTGACCGATTTGAGTGAACTTTTTTTTTGAAACCCACTAATTTTGGGTGATGCTTTTCGTTTTTTATATTCTTAGTTCGCTTAGTTTAACCCATATATGAAATGTCAATATCAGGCACTCACTACCCTGAAATCCATTGCAGATATAATTAATTTTACATAAAAAAAAATTTTGAAAACCAAAAATTATATAAAATTACATACTTTTTTTTGTCAAAATTGGATAAAAATTGAGGGTTATGTAACAAAATTATTTATTTTGATTTTAGTGACGTCACATGGTTCAAAAAATTAATTTTTTCGATATCTTGGCCAAATTTTAACCGATTTGAGTGAACTTTTTTTTAAAACCCACTAATTTTCATTTTTTACATTCTTAGTTCGGTTAGTCTAACCTATATATGAAATGTCATATCAGGTATACACTAGCTTGAAATTCATCACAGATATAATAAATTTTCCACAATTTTTGAAAACAACGACTCAAATTTAGTATAATAACATACTTTGTTTGTCAAAATTGGATAAAAATTGACCGTTATGAAGCAAAATTATTTATTTTGATTTTGGTGACGTCACATGCTTCAAAAAATTAATTTTTTCGATATCTTGGCCAACTTTTTACCGATTTGAGTGAATTTTTTTTGAAACCCATTAATGTTATACTTTTTATTTTTTTATTTTTGGTAGATGGGTGTCGGGAGACATTAATATGATATTAATATGTCACCATTATCGTAATAAATTACTCAAAAAAAAGTCTTAACAGATTTTGAAGGCGACTAAATACCATACAAAAACTTGAAAATTAAATAAAAATAATTCAAAAACAAACAATTTATAAGCTTTCAAATGTTTAACATGTAATTTTTATCTAGATAGGAACATTTAACGTCATAAAGTCATATTTCCGTTTCTGTTTAATTAGGAAAATAACTTCAGAAAAGACTGGTCTATATCCCTATTGTAAAAAACAAAATCGTTTTTCGGGAAAAATTCATTAAAAAGACATTTTCATAACATTTCACACATTTACTTGATCTTTGATTCTATTAGTCTACATTGATATCTATTATATTTACCCGAAAAGTTTTTTCCACTGAATTTATTCATTTTCATTTGGAACCACAATACTATGATCTCAAAGACATATCACCTTCTAACAACCAATTTTGTGGACATTTATAGACGCGATGCATGATACCAACTAATTTTATAGATACGAAGGTGATGTGAGTGTATAGTATATATTTTTGTTTTGGCTGTTACTATTTCATTTTCAAAAGTTTTCTTTCCTCTTATTATTATTTAATCGACAGCTATGTTAATATTAAACAATCAATAATCAATTCAACAAAACATTTATACAAAGTTAAATTTCATTTTGATAACACATATATATTGAAAGATTTCGTATGAAAGGATACAAAACCTCTATATATAGATAAATGCTGTTACATATAGAATGTTCAGAAACTCATAACTATAAGAACTGATTCTGGACGTCAAACACTAAAAAACTAAAAAAAAACAGTCTCGTAGAACTTTACTCTAAACTCGATCGATAAAATCAATTTTAGATAAAACAAATCTTAGATAATATCAAAATTTTCAATTTTTTTTGGATTCATCACGTTTTTTATTCTTAAATAGCCTGTAACTTTCGCTTGATTAATGGTACAATAAATATAACTTTGTGATAGAAGAGGTAATTAAGTTTCCCATTTAAAATAATCATTAAAACTTTCTCATGTTTGAATATAATTGCATTTTCCAAGGCCGAAACCTAAAAAATTATCAATTTATCTTATCCTGAAATTTCTGAATCTCATTTTCCATTTTTAATGGTGTCCTTTGTCATGAAACACATTATTTACTTATGGATTTTCATCTGTTCTCAAAGTTTGTATGATAGCCGAAAACAAGTCAAAAATATCGTTCATTAGCAGATATTTTTCTTTCATACTGAGCTTTTGTATAACTACAGTCGATTTATATTACACATTTGAAAATCTTAGTAAGTGTACTTTCATAGATGCATTTTCACGAGCTCCTATTATAGAGATTGTTTATTATATACACATTGCAGGCTAAGTCATTTTTTATCTGGTAGTAAACAAAATTGTAAATACAAAAAAAAAAAAAATTAAGTAATTAAATTGATCTAAATAAATTATTTTTCCATTTATGTAAAAATAGTAAGTGATAAAACATTAATTGGGAAATATTTCATTGAACCATAAAGCAATAATAGGTGTTAATTTGAGATCACGTAGTCCAAGAGATCACCCAGAGCCAGGAGACTTTTTAAACTCATATATGGAGGTAAGGATAGGTTGGTATACTCTTTTGACTAACTACACACCCGAAATTATGTTAAAAGAATATATAACACACCTTAGCAAGTTACAATCAATTGTATAACACTTCTTTTTTGTGAGATGATTTATCGGTTTTTATTTTTTCAGTCATGTTGTTATTATACGTATTTCGTAATTTTAGCATGTTTTTGTAAATATATTTGAATTATTTGAGTAACATTATCATGCTTTTACAAAGAAAATGTATTTTGTATTGTATTAATATTTATTTGTTATAAGAAATAATGTTTTACTAAAACGTTTTTGACCTAAAATAATGCATTAAAAAGTAAAAAATAGCTCTTAATTAAAACCTTAACTTCAAAGGGCGTTTTCTACAAAATGAAAAACTTTTTATTTTTATAGTTTCATATAGCTATAAAAAATGTCTCTTGGTTAATACGTAATCAACAACAATTAGACATTCCTTTTCATCTAAGGGTAGGATTTAAAAAAAAATTTTAATAGAACTAACATCGAAGTATACTCCAACCAGTAAAAACGGAATCATGCAAATCAGACTACTCTGTGATATTCAATCACTAAAAATTTGTTTTGAATCTAAATTTTTTTCCCGTTAGGGTTGGATTTTCTTTCAAGTTTATGAGGAACTTCAAAATACACAGTAACCAATAAAAAGAGTAAAATCAGATTATTTAACTTAATATACTTCTTATTTAACTGATACAAAAAGTTAATAAATAAATGAATTAATGTATATCTATGATTAGTTGAATAACGCCTCACCCCATTTTATGAATTTGCCAAAAATGTTTCAAACGAAAGTTGGTTAAAAATTTTTTGTGAAGTTAAACTTAGCCTGTAGATAATCGGTGGAGGCTTTTTAGATAAAAAAGTGTAACATGAAAATTATTAGAATAAAGTGCGTCAACCAGTTGGTCGACTTTGACAAAGCAATTATTTTTTCATCCTTGGATCTTAGAATCTTAAATGTAAAATTTGATGATCGTTCATAGATCTTTTTTGCGAAAGACACACAGATCTGTGTCTACATACAAATCGAAAGACCACAAGACCAAGTTCCAAACAAACCATTTTTTCACGAAACTTCAAAACGTGTATTTCTAGTAAAATCTCGTAAAATCCAGCATATCTGCTCTGACCCATTCGGTACAACTAGGCGATTTAGCCTTTTATTTCGTTGTATTTATTTGTATATCTAATTTATCTTCATTTGTTCTACTCTAATTTTCGAACTCGTGCTTTTTATGAAATTTATGTCTTTAATACTTTACTTTATATTTACTGTATGGAAATTTACCCGATTTCGGGCAAAATTTGGCCATCAGAGGATCCGCAATAATAATTTATTAAGAATTCTGTGAATTCATTGTATATGAATACATTGGACATGTCAACCAATAACGATAAAGAGATGTGGTCCATATTTTATTTCTTAAGTCAAAAACTTTTTTAGCTCTTTATAAGGATGAGGTCTCATTGTGACTGAGGTCTTCGCTGCAATAAAACCAACTAGTTATGAATTATGTGCCATTCAAAAATTATTCATACGGTTCTCAATCGGCTATACTTTTTTCCAATCAGTTTTTGGACCATAATATTACATTACTGTTAAGGTGGTGGATTTTATCTTATCTAACTACATTTATGGTTTTATATTCATTTCAACTTTATTTTTCCTTATATTATTACTACATGTCAAAAAACTCTAACTTTTTTATTCTTACAACCGACAAACTTAAACTTATCAAAAATAACTAACTAATACCAACATATATAAAATATTACTAGAAATAAATGTGTTATATTTAACACGCCTCCTCACATTTATTTTCTTTTAAACAATTAAGTCCAGTGAATTTCTTAATTCTTCGAATCTTTTCTTACACAATGCTTTAGTAAAAATATCCGCTACATTTTCTTCACTTTTAACCTTAATAATATTAATAAAACCTTCTTTCATACATTCATATACATAATGATAATGCACTTCTATATGCTTCGAATTTTTTGTAAAATTACCATTTTTTGCTATGTCTATTACACCTGAGTTGTCTTCATATACATTAAGTGGTTTAACTAAATTAACATCAAAAATTTTTAACAATTCTTTAACAAACTTAAGTTCACTAACAGCTTCCGATAATGCTACATATTCTGCAAATGTTGATGCTTTCGTCACACTCTTTTGTTTCCTTGATTTCCAATATATTACATTGCCAAATAATCTCAATACGTAACCAGTTGTGGATTTTCTGTCTAAGTTATCCCCCGCCCAATCGGCGTCAACATAACAATCAAGAACTTTAATATTTTCATTTCTCTTATAAGTCATCTTTAAATTTTTCGTTAAATAAAGATATTGTAAAATTCGTAAAGCATATTTGTAATGTGTCTCGTTATAACAACTTTGAAATCTACTCAAGTAGTTTACACTGAAACTTATATCCGGTCTTGTAGCCGAACTTATATAGAGTAATGCACCAATTAAATTTCTATATTTAATGTTCATTTCACAATTATCTGATTTTTCAATTTTCAAATTTACTTCCATAGGTGTACTATATAATTTACTGTTTTCCAAATTATATTTTTTAATTAATGACTCAATATATTTAGTTTGATATAATTTCATTTCATTCGTTTGAGGCTCATAATCTATAGTGATTCCCAAATAATCTTTAATTTTACCAAGATCCTTCATTTTAAACTTTTCCGATAATAAAACTTTAATTTTTTTAATTTCATTTTTATCTTTGCAACAAATTAATAAATCATCAACGAAAATTAATAAATAAATGGTAACTGTTCCATTTTTAAACATATACAAACAAGGATCAATATCACTGCGTTCAAAACCTATACTTTTCAAAAATTCGTCGAGACATTCATACCAAGTTCTAGAGCTTTCTTTTAAACCGTACAACGCTTTTATCAATTTACAAACTCTGTTTGTACCATCTTCATAACCTTTAGGTTGTTTAACATAAACCTCAGAATTTACATTTCCGTTTAAAAAAGCTGTCTCTACATCCATCTGTTCAATTTCTAAACCCATCTGAAAACAATATGATAACAAAATCTTCAATGTTTGCATTTTAGCTACAGGAGAATAAGTATCTTCAATTTCATCGGTTTGTTGAAAACCTCTCACAACTAATCTAGCCTTAAATTTATTATCACACTTTTTAGTATAAATCCATTTTACATCTAACACTTTATTATTATCGACATTGTCAACCAATTTCCAAGTTTTATTTCTATTTAAACTATCTATTTCTCTATTCATAGCTTTCCGCCAAATTGTTTTCTCATTACTTTCCATCGCTTCCTCAAATGTACTTGGTACATTTGTACTACAAAAATTAGCAAAAATATAACTATTATATACTTCATAATCTTTTTAATATTCTGGAGGTTTTAAGGTTCGGTCAGATCTACGAACACCCGATACCTCATCACCTTCATTAATATTATCATCATTTTCATCATTACTACTTTCACTAGAAGTTAGACTATTGTTGGTTGTATTATCATCTACATTATCCGTACTATCAGATACATCATCATCTAAACTGATCCATTTTACATTATTTTCAACAAATTCTACATGTCTTGCAACAACTACTCTCCCGTTTAGCAATATACGGTAACCAACATTACTGTATCCTACTAAGATTCCCATATCAGCCTTTTTATCCCATTTAGATTTCCTCTTTTCTTCCGGTATTCTAACAAAAACTTTACTACCGTATAAGCGTAGGTTTGACACATCCGGTTTTCGTTTAAAAAATATTTCATAAGGCGTTCTTTTTTCACTCGTGTTTGCTAACGTACGATTTTTCAAATAAGTTGCCGCGCAAACTATTTCTGGCCAATATTGTTTATCCAAATTTGCTTCTTCTTTTAAACAACGCGACATATTCATTATCGTTCTATTAAACCGTTCCGCGGTTCCATTTAATTCATGTACATAAGGAGGACAATTATTAATACTAATTCCTTTATCTTTCGTGAACTGATAAATCCTATTATTCAAATATTCTTTGCCGTTATCACATCTCAAAATTTTAACTCGTTTTCCCGTTAAATTTTCACATTCATTTACGTATTCAACTAAACAATCATAAACTTCTGTTTTTGATTTCATTGTATATATTTTAGCAATTTTACTGTAATCATCAATAAATGAAACAAAATATTCTTCGCCTTTAAACCCTTTTGTCTTGAAAGGTCCACAAACATCAGTGTGAACTATTTCTAAAATTTCCTTTGCCTTTTGTCTACTATTTTCGAAAGATTTATCATGCATTTTACTTTCTGTACATATTTTACATTTCATTATTTCCGATTCAAGTTTATTAGGTAGACCTTTTAACAATTGATTTTTACACAAAGTATTTAAATAACCAAAATTAACATGGCCTAACATACGATGCCATTTTTCTTTATTGCTCATCTTATTTGTATTTCCATTTGCTATATTAACAAAGGACAGTTTTGATTCATTTGATCTCAATTTACTTTTCATGATGTATAAACCTCTCTCTTTGAATGCTACAGCAGTGACTTTACCATTATAATTATCAATAACCTTTGACATCTTTCTTTTAGATATAATCGTATTATTTTCTGTGATTTTACTATAACTTATTAAATTTGATTTCATATCTTTCACATAAAATACATTTTTCATCTCTATTAAATTCATTTGACCAAAAGCATTAAAATAACTAACAACATTTCCTAATTTTGTTGCATTTACCTTTCTATTATCACCTAAGTAAACATTTACTGGTTTTTTAAGTTCAATACATTTATCAAAATATCTTTCGTCATTAATAATATGGTCTGTACAACCACTATCTAAAAGCCACACAATCTCATTAGAATCTACATTTCTTATCTCAGAATTTTGTACCACATGATGCTCAACCGTTGTAACCCATGCAGTATTCTTCTCTTCATTCTGTTGTTGTTGACGTTGCTGAGGAGTTGCTTGTTGCTGCTGATTATTTCTGCGATATCCACGAAAACTGCCACGTCCTCTATAAACACCTCTTCCAGTACCTTGCCGTCCTCGTGATGATCTCCATCTTTGATCATCTGATGCTTGTTTATTATTTCTACAATTTCTCTGAATATGACCTGCTTCACCACAGCCATAACATGTCCAATTTTGCTGACTTTTATTCACTATAAATACATTTGATTTTCTACCTGGATTTTCATCTTTTGTAATTTTCATTTCAGCCATTTCAATTTTACTCTTTACATAATCAGCCGTTTGATCTTCCACTTTTAACGTGTCAATTAAATCACCAATATAACTATATGACTCCGGTAATGTGTTTAACATGTAATTTAATTTTTCTTTTTCAGTTACAGTTGCCCCAGCACTTTTCAACTCATTCACTGTCTTTTCGAAATCACTAAAAAATGTTGCTGAATCATGGTAGTTTTTTAGTCTCAATCTTTCCAATTTATTTCTACATACAATTTGTAATGCCGTTGATTCCTTTAAATACAAACTGTCGAACTTCTTTATTATTTCATATGCAGTTTCTTTATCACTAACAAATTCCAATTGTCTATCCGAGTTGGCGTTTTTGCTCTTTCAATATTTGTTTCACATTTTTTTAACTTTAAAAACATCACTAACCGTTTTTTCCACATATTGTAATTTTGTCCGTCAAAAATAGGAATTTTAATTTCGTCTTTAGACGCCATCTTGTAATTTTTTTTATACGACACGTGCACAATAAAATTAATACCAATTTCAATCCTTTTTTTTTTTATATGTCCAATCTTTTCAACAAACTACGCTCTGCTACCATGTTAAGGTGGTGGATTTTATCTTATCTAACTACATTTATGGTTTTATATTCATTTCAACTTTATTTTTCCTTATATTATTACTACATGTCAAAAAACTCTAACTTTTTTATTCTTACAACCGACAAACTTAAACTTATCAAAAATAACTAACTAATACCAACATATATAAAATATTACTAGAAATAAATGTGGTATATTTAACAATTACACAAAACCATAGTTACGTTTTGTACTTTTCTGTCAAATTTGATATGAGGACAAAGAGAGCGTTGACAAATCATATTATTTACATTAATGAAGTAATTATCTAAACAAAAAAGAAAACAATGCAGTAATTTACCCAGTAATATTCATTCAGTGTTTCAATACGATTTTTTTTACACCATATCGTGGGGGACTCAACATATTTCGCGTATTTGCGAGTCCTTGGATATGTCTCATTTGTGTAAAGTATCAAAATTTTCTGAGAATATATTTTTGAGATTTTTTTTATAATATCCAAAAAGTGTTAGAAGTGTAAAACTAAATACGGATAAAATTTTGATTTTTTTGTTTGTTAAATGTCAGTGAAGTGCTTGTAAATTTTTTCAAAAAAACTGAGTATATTGTGATTGTGGTTCCCCGTGATTGTACTAGCTTTGTATACATGAATCGAATCAATATGGCTCGCCCTAAAACTTGTCCACTTTTAAACAACAAGAAATTAGTGAGTATTGGTACATATGAACTTACTGGTAAAGTGCTGGGTAAAGGCAACTTTGCTCGTGTTGAAGAAGCTGTCCATCGATATCTTAAAACAAAGGTACATTTAAAGCAAATTTTAATTCAATTTTTATAGTCTTATTGCAAAATATTAAATTTTGTATAATTTATTCAATTACGATATCCGTGGTGCCTCGATTTTTTTATGGATTTTGGTAAAACAAGCCAAAATAAGACGAAAATGAAAAATACTAATTTGCGAGTTTTCGTCTATTTTTTGAGTTATCCATAACTCGACCCGTGCAAACTATACCCCACAAATCCATGAGTAGTTTAATCAAAGGATGAACGTAGGGGCCAAAAACCAACCCGACCCGTGTAAACTACACCCGACTTGTTTCGACTGTTATTAATCCATAGATTAATAACAGTCGAAAATGGCGTACATGTATTTTTAATAGTTTTATTAAATATACAAATGTTGATTTTTTTTAAACGAATTAAATTTCGGTTATTTGTGCTCGAATTGTGTTTAAATTATTGCCTTTTAACAAAAAATAATAATTAAATCTTATAATTTTTTTTTAAATTGTGGTATTTATGTGACATAAACACGATGATTTCAAAAAATAAGTGTCAATAACTCGAAAAATAGGCGAAACTCGTAAATTGGTATTTTTCATTTTCGTCTTATTTTGGCTTGTTTTACTAAAATCCATAAAAAAAATCGAGGCGCCACGGATATCGTAATCTCCCCCAGTCTTTATTAAATTTTGTATAATTTATAATTTATTATTTATATTTTAATATTCTAGACTAAAAATTTATATGACCAAAGATTTAAAATAATAATATTATGACAGAACGAATAAAAAAGTTAATGAAATGGACATGCAAAAGTAAAAATTAATTTTTCCTCACATATTTAAGTTTTTTGAATTACATGATTAACAATAGAAGTGATAAACATTTATTCTAGTTAAGAAAATAGAAATCGTTATTTTCATAATTTACAACATGACTTGCCTACAGCTTGACTGATAACGTACCAAAATATATATTAAATATGTCAGTTTTAATTACGACAAAATAAACATTTCTTTACTGCTTGAAGGTTTATAGTATGGGGTAAAGTTTTCAGAATATTTTGTAAAAATTTTCTGATAAAATTGTATTCAAAACTTATATGAAAAATGTAAAAAATATCTGTTCTGACAACTACATTCTTCCAAAAAAAAAATCATGCCGATATTTAATAATTTTTCGAAACTTTTACGAAAACTTAACTTTAGGGAGATAACGATATTCGTGGTATCATGCTTTTTTCATGAATTTTGATAAAAGAAGCCAAAATAAGACGCAAATGAACAATAACAATTTTCAAGTTTTTGCCTATTTTTCGAGTATCGACATTCTGGGCCCCTACGTTTAATCTGTTACGTGATTTGTGATGTGTAGTTTGCACGTTTTGGGTTTGCATTTTGACCCCTTCGTTCAGCCTGTGATTGAACTATCCATGTGGTGTATCGTGAGTTTAAAAACTGGTTTTTTTTTATCATTCGATTGTAGTTAAGATTTCGTATGATAATGGAAATACTCTCAGAATGCAAAGAATAAATTTTATGACTGTAAATTTATAACTAAATCAAAATTTCTAGAAACTATAAACTTTTGAATTGTTGTGGATATATTTCAAGCAAAAATAAAATTCGATATATTGTTTATCTCTATTTATAAGATCAATCAAATCACAGGGAGTCGGTCGGTTCTTTTTGTGTGAATTTTTAAAGGAAATATAGTTAAAGATGAATTAAATTTATGAAAATCGGTCCAGCCGTTTAGTAGTTACGTGGAAATATAGAAACGAACATACATACCGATCTAAGCCCTACCCTCGTTTGTGGCTTGGAACTTAACACCGAAGTTGTTTGTTCATATAATTTTTTTTCAATAATTTCTTTTTTTTTAAAGCCAGTGTCAATCTTAATTTGAATCTATATAAACTTGAACCATGTTGCAAGTAATTTTAAAATAAGCATCCGACCCATTAATATTCCATTAATATTCAAAGATTAAAATTACAAAATCAGGTAAATGATTTGTTTCATTAATAAACAAATAATATTGACACTAGAGGATTAGAGATACTCTTAAAGTGTGGTACGTGGTAGTAATTTAAGCAACCAGTAAAATAAATATTATCAGTCATTGGAGAGCATCATACCTCTTTGCATATTGTATTATTTAATTTAGTTTCCGGATGTAAATAGAAGGGAATGCGATTAAAACACGAAGTATTATAATAATAAAAATGTTTACCTTTGTGTTCAACTTTTATTTGTATGGATAATTATAGAAGTTTTCTTTTAATAGAGGAAGGAATTTATATTCAATAATATTTAAAATAATACTAGCAGGAGGTATTACGGTCGGATATCAAATTGAGTGTTTTTTAAAGTTTTCTTTTCCAACTAAAACTTTGAGAATTTATATTTTTATTTCTATGCATAGTTCTACAATTTGTTTTTATGGAATATAAATGTGTTTTTAAGTCAAGTATTTAAAAAAAAAAACGAAAAATAATATAAAATAAGTGTGAATCGGATTTAAGATTTAAGATAATAAAAAAGTGTTCGAAAAACATTTATATGATCAAAAACCGTTTGCTTATTAAAATTGAATTTTTCGCAAAAAAACAGAGCCGTATGGGTCGGAATAATTTTTCTTTCTTTTTCGTCTTTTAATACAACATATTTATGTTTATATTAAAGTTAGTTTTTTCTGGAAGTCCTGTCGCAAGAATTCACGTACAATCGATATATTATTGGAGATATACAAGTTCAATGGTAGCCATATCTGCCGATTGGTATGATATTATTGGCATAATATTAGTGCCACAATGGTCTAGACCGGATAAAAACACTGTTTGCGGTTTGTCCTTTAATAAAACATATTTATGTTTATATTAAAGTTAGTTTTTCCTGGAAGTCCTGTCGCAAGAATTCACGTACAATCGATATATTACCGATTGGTATGATATTCTTGGTATAGTATTAGTGCCGCAAGTGAAATGTATTTGATACGAAATGGATAATAGCGTAATGAGTCCTTTACGGTGTCCATCGGAGGAAATATTAAATATGCTCTTCATTGATTCCAGGAAGAGCTATTTGTTGTAATGTGTTAGCGTTATTTATCGAATGAAATTTAAAAATAAGAGACACATTGTGTAAACTGAACCTCAAAAATGACCACTTCCATAGTTTAAACGCAATCATAATATTCAATACGATGACTGATTTTTTATATTTTAGAATAAATTATTGCGTGACTAGTCACATTTTGTCTTGACGGGTGTACAGCGGTAGTTGAACGCATTGTTAGCAATTCGAGGGATATTATAACACTTTATGAGCATGACCACCTAGTGTTGAAGTAAACACTATCATCAAATATAATGCATTAGTATAAAGTACGTTTATTTGGCGCCTGACTACACTCGATTTTAATTTAATGTTGAATCGAAGGAAAGTTTTTAAAATACATGTATTTATTTGGTTTATTTTTTATTTTGAGAGCTAATTTTATTGAAGGGAGTTAGTTTTTATGGTACTAGGGATTTACAATTTTTATGCAATGATGGGTACTAGCGCAATAAGATTCTACTTTAAGCGTAATATAAAAATAATTGTCCAGGTACCCAAAATTTTTATTATTATAAGATGTTTAAAAGACATTACTAATTAAAATTTTTCCGAAAACCAAAAAGTCTCCATGACTGACATACGAGTAAACCTAGCATCCTGGACTCCTCTATCATATACGAATCAAAACCACTATTAACAGGTTTAAGTAAATTATATTTATCAGAAAAATGCTTTTTTCATTACTTTTACAATCTTGAACGTAACAACATAAAATTGTCATTAATAATTTATAAAACATTTACAATAAAAATCATATACAAACAATGAAAGAATAATTAGAAGTAGATGACTGTTTTATTGTACAATCCAGTTAATATAATATTTCAAACACTGCAGAAAGGCATTCGAAAATGTATCGTACTGTATATAAAATTATAGATTCCTATTAATTGCGTACTTAAATATTGAAATTACAATTCGATATTTCGTTTGTCACTATTATTTATTGTAAATAAATCAAATCGTAGGGGGTCGGTATTTTTTTTTTTCTATTTCTATGTGAATTTTTAAAGGAAATAGAGTTAAATAAATTATATTAAATTGATCAATAACGTGTTCAAATAAATTACATTTTCCAAATATAAATTACAGTTTGATCGTTTATTAATAAGATTTTGTAATTTTCATGGTGATTATAATTAGAAAAGACGTAAGTTTTGGAATATAATTTTTTTGGTGGATTATTAAGTCGAATTTATTTCGTAACTTATTTAGTCAAAAGTGCACTTTAAAGTTGTTAGTAATGCGAAAATTAAGTGATGTTTAAATTTATCATTGTTAATTAACTTATGAATTGACTTGAAAAAAAATTTATATAACAACGAATAGTGTAAATTGTTTAGATACTCGACCAAATATGATTGGGTATCTATATTTAAACTATTTTTACCCATAAAAATTTACAAAATACTCAGTAAATATACAGTCTAAATTATATAAAAACATTAATAATTTGTATTGCAAATCAATCTTTATAAGCTACGATAAATTTGAGCTGAAATTTTGGTGAATCAGTTTTCGAGAAAATGTTTTCAGCAAAAGTTGTTTGTACTGAGAATACAAAAATTTTTTGTTTTTTGAATTTGTTTTCTCTTTTTTAAGATATAAAAGTTGGGTCTACATTTACTGAACCCAATGAACCGATTTAGCCAATTCACAAACTAAACTAAATTTTGTATCAAAAATACATTTCCAAAATTTCAGGTCTCTATGTCTTTTCGTTGTTTAAATCACTAATATTATAATTCTAAGAACACCTACCAAAATATTATTTGTACATTAAATATAGACGTGCGTTACTACTTTTGACTAAAAGTAATACACTGACATATTATGTATATGTCGAGTATATACCTAAATTTATATTATCTATAATGAGCACACTTCTCATACAACTCATATCTTTTTTATTCAAATTAAAGTGTATTTTCCAAAATTATGAGTAGAATTCATAATATAATAGTCTATAATCGATAAGTTAAACGAATAAATTCATAAATTAAACGCTATTCTGATCGTATAGTTTATGGTTATTTAATTAAAACTAAATAATTTTATCACGTAGCTGCTTGTTACGTTATATACAGCACAATAATAGACAATCTTCGGAATGAAATTCATTTAAAAAAAACCTTACCTTGTTTGAATTCTCGTAGGTACCATTATTTTTATAATCCATTGGGATAAATTTGTATATTCACAACATCATCATGGTATTTACAATGTACCTATATATATATATACATATATATATATACCTATATATACATATATATATATATATATATATATATATATATATATATATATATATATATATATATATATATATATATATATATATATATATATATATATATATATAAAATTTTTTTATCATGTTTGTTTTGTTATTGTTCATGGTTTTTTGTATTATATTATTGATTTCATCTCAATATATTTATAATACAGAGAATGGAGGCATTTCTTTTCGGAATAATTTTTAAGAACTTATATTTTATGATTCTGCATAATATATCGAATGATTTCATCGATTATACTACCTTGGAGGGCACAATTGACAATTTAAGGGCAACTTAAATGGAAAAATAGCTGTTATCACATGTGTATACTATTTTGTAAAACTACTTAAAGCGAGGTTAGCGTGCAAACTGTCACCAAATTAGCAACGAGTAACATCTCGTCAGAGAATCATTACAACTAGCTAATTTATACTGATGATGACTACTTTGTAGTCGAAATACGTATTTAAAAAATACAAAATATTATGATCTAGAAAATTGGGGCTAAAAATCGAAATTTATACTTAAGAAGAATTTTCTCCAAAAACGATAGTCTTTCGAAACAGTATATGGAGATTTGGTGAAAAAATCCTAACCTAGAAATTTGAATACAATCTTTTTTAATAAATCCAGTTAACTGTTTATTGTAGCTTTTATCACTGCGTAGTCGTACATGGATTGGTGTGGAAATTAAAAATTTTTTTTTTAAAATATAATAATTTTGTTAAATAAGGAAGTTTTGACATAGTTTACACTTTTTTGTTTTTATTCCCCGGATTAATAAATAGAAACTACATAAATACAATTTCTTTTCATTTTTAACCGACTTTGTAAAAAAGATGAAAATTTCACATACAAAGGATAAAAAAATGGGTACGTTTACTTATGTACGCCTTACTTATGTCAGAAGATATACTTCTTTGGCATCATTTAAAAACAATTTTTAATTGCATGCAAATAATTACAATAAAATAAATAATCAAAGTACTGGAGTCCTTTATAGGCCTAATTACCCTAAATGATAGTCAACACAGTCAATAAAGTACTCAGTTTTAATTTGAAAAATTAAAATAATATACAAATTAAATTAAGTGTAACATAAATCATAACAACAGCTTCAACCTGTAAATTTGGTGTGACGGTGATACGCGCGAATCTGAAAATTTCACTCTCATCATTTTCTCATAACGCGCCTCAAGAAGTTTAACTTCAAAAATATGCTATGAAAAAATTAAACTGTCTAAGTGTTTCTGTGTGTTACTTCTATGTATGTTCTTGCTTTATCAGGATTTTTGAACGTACGTATTTTACAATTTGTTTTGAACAAAAATAAATTCAATCCTATTCGAGACACATCAAATAAAGTAATATCAAAATTAATCATCATGCCATTTATAAATTCAAGTATGTAATTTGTTGATCTGACATGCTCCCATGATATAAAATTTTGTGTTTTAATTTCCTTTTGTATTGGTTGTATTTTTTTCATATAACCAAAATGTATCGTTTTTTTGTGTGTACACTTTGTGTATTATTTATTTATATAAAACAAATATATCAAATAATAACGTAAACACTACATACGTTTTCTGTGTATACAATAATGTTACGTTTCAGTTTTTTTTTTTTTTCATTCTTTTCTTATGTTTTCCATTCTTCTGTGTTTTCTTTTTCCTTTTTTTTTTGTATTAAGAAAGTTACACTTACATTTAATAATAATACTATATGTGAGTGTTGTATGTGTCGATGAGATGATGATATGTTGTTGTATTGTGTTGTATATTGAAAGGTTTTGTGTATATTTGTTTAGAAAATTGTGTGTTGAATGAGTGATAATAATGCGTTCTTGCGTAGTGTACATACAACACAAATAATTTAACAGATCTATAAGTTGTATTCTGTACACAATATTCTGTACGCATACAACAAAAACAAATTTGGTTTTTTTTTAGGGTTTTGTTCATTCGAATATAAAACTCTGAGAGTCTTTATATAATCCCAGTGCCCATAAGCATATTATATCATTTATATACCTCTTAATTTGTATGTGGCTTAGTTATGAGTAGTGTAATAACTTTTTTTCTATACAAAATTTCGGAAAAATTGGCCGTTTTCCG
Source organism: Chrysopa pallens (assembly GCA_020423425.1). NCBI lineage: Eukaryota > Metazoa > Arthropoda > Insecta > Neuroptera > Chrysopidae > Chrysopa > Chrysopa pallens. The sequence continues at coordinate 11,591,518 of CM035594.1, read as the reverse complement.
TTTTGAAATTTGAAATTGACGAACATCTGCATTTTTATACTGTTTTAGGATGATCATTATAAACAAATAGGCCCGAATGTCTGTCTATTTGAAACTTGTGTAGATAATCGAAAATTTAACAGACTTGAAAAAGGAAAAGGTCCACTTTAAGCTATAAATAAATTTAAAGAAGTAGATTTATGAAAGATATGAGATGCTAGAGGCCCCTTAGTTTAATAGCTAAGTAAGATTTTATTTCACCAAATATGCAGGCCAGAAATAATTTAAAATTTGATTAACGATAAAATTTTGGTCACATATATTATAGATGATAAAACTATCTAATGTTAAAAATTTGCCACAATTTTCAAATTAATCATTATAATTATTTACATCCAAAGCAACAACTACAACTAATAGGGAAGATGCAATAAAAAATGTTGCTATTTTTCCAAAAAAATGTGAAACTAGGCTTAATACGAAACGAAATTCAAAAACTAAATTAAAATCCATTCACAAACGAATAAGTTAAAATCTCTTAACGATTGTTTTCCATCTTTTTCTTGCAAAAAAAGTTTTATGGGTGATTCTACGATAAGCGGACATTTTCTATGCAAAAATCACACAAACCAATTTTTGAATTTTAATGTAATTTATATAATGCTTTTATTAACAATCAACGCATTTGTGTCTACTAATATTATCTTAAATTTTGAAGGAAAGTGTATATAAGTGCCTTGGACATCGATATGATCCCTTATGGTATAATGACCCTTATGTATAATCATTATGGAGATGAATGAAGTTATTTATGCAAATTACCATTTTATTTAATTAAGCATTTTGAACATCCATGGCTATTTTTTAAGATTTAAAATAACTGCAAATTCATATTCGTGATGTAAAGATATTTCAATTGAAAGGATAAACAAATTTTGCATGTATCTTCCCTATTGTCATTTTAATCATGTATTATTTCAGTAAAAAAAATGTTTTAGTGAAGGTATTAATAATACACCTACTTGTAGCAATTATTCCCCTAGAAAATTTTTTCAAATTTTGAAAAAAAAGTAAGATGTTTGACACACAGAATAGACGTTTATGACAAACAACATAGAAATTTATGAGAACTTGATTTCGTAATACGCAAAACAAAAATTTATTTTATTGTTCAAGTGTTAGAAACAAAACCGTACATAAAATAATAAGGAAGTAGAAAGAAAAAAAATCTATTATATAATTTGACAAGTGTTTACACCGTAGTGTTACAAAAGACTCTGAATACTCGAGTGCGTGTACCACTCGACAGATGATTTTTTTTTTACTTAGTAAAAACACAAGGGCATTGAAAATAAAGTGGAAATAGACATTTTACTGATGTTTTTCAACTGATATCTATGATATTTGCCATGTCATTTCTATTATTGGGAATTTTTTTTTTTATAATTCTAAGTTACATAGTTTTTACAAGATCTTTTTAGTTATTGATTTATATTTTGAATTCAAGGTAACCACTCAATGTTATCAACTAGATTTTCAGGATGTTTCTATTCTCAGCAAAGTCAGACACGATTTACAAACGAAGATCTAAATAATGTATTGAACAGTTGATCAAAAATAACTTTGATATACAACTTAATTGCTCTTTTTTATTTTTTCAAAGATATGAACTATGATTTCTCAACAAAAGTAATAGTCCTTAAGAAAAACACAGGTACTAAACAATTGAATTACTAGTATCGCCTTTGAATTTCTTCTACAGGACATTTAGTAGAACTTCGATCAAAGGGGATACTAGTAATTATGTTGTTTATCTGCTGTGCTTTTTTAAGGTCTCACTGGGTCATGACGCTTTATACTTACCAAGAAAATTTTCGAGAGAGATTATCATTTTTCTTCTTCGAGGTTTCCGGTTTGTGTTTAAACAATCCTAAAAATGATTTTCACAATTCCACAAATTTTAATGTTACCTTTATGTTATCAGTACCTCTTTAAAATTGGTATACTGTTTAAATTTTATTAATTTGAGGGTTTTACCAATTTTTTACAGGAAGGCGTTTATTTTGGCAAGTTTTTGACTCTCCCTCACCCTTGCGTTAAGCTAAAATTAGTAGAATTTTTATTTTTCAGCAAGTAATTTACCTACCATATCTATACCAGGATAGATAATTTTCGAAAACAAAAAAATTATAGTAGAATGAAACCAATTGGAAACGGAAGATAATATGATAAAAATGAAAGGAAAAATAAATTACGGGCGATCTGAGTTTGGGAAGTAGGGTGAGGGTAAAATTCGGTTTATCTGAATTCTCGGCAAAACCACAAGACCTATGGAAAAAAGTTAAATGACAAAGTTGTTGGTAATAAAAAGATCTACAGCTTTTGTATTTACATTTTTTTCACATAACCTCAAAATTTGTGTTAAAATTCAAATAACCAAGTTTTTAGTTTTTTATTTTTATCTTTTACAAAAACCTTTTTTTTTCCACGAAAACTTACATTTTTATGTTCCAAATACATTATAATTTTTTTGATTTAAAATATTTATTTTTTCGCCTTATTTTGAATAAAAGCACCCTAATTTTCAATCGAAAAATTTTGAGATTATGCGAAAAAAATGTAAATACATAAGTTGTAGATCTTGAAGTTCTTGCGAAAATCGAAATAAACTGTGTTTTACCCATAAAAACTCACCCCCTCCTACTTACCGAACTCAGATCATCCGTAATTTATTTTTCCTTTCATTTTTATCATATTATCTTGCGTTTTCAATGGGTTTCATTTTACTATAATTTTCTTCCACTTTTTATCATTTTTTAAGGCTTCTACTCTAGTCTAATCTTAAAATAACGCGTTCAAGTTTTTGTACTATTCATATAGATTGCCCTACACGTGCGGATCGATATTTGGTGGAGGTACTCAACAGGGTGTAAGATATTTTCCATATTTTCATCTGGTGTTTTCGTTTAAATCCAAAAATATTCACTTGATGAAAAAATTTACATTGATAAAAGGTTGAAAATCAATAAAGTTGCTATCAACGAATTGAATTTAACATAAGAATGTTAATTAAAGATAACGCCTTAACAAAACGATTTTTTAACTTTTTATCATGAAGTTTTTCATATTATGTCAGCTTTTTAGCCATTTGCATTTATTTATTGGCAATTAACGATATTAAACTAAATAAATATTGATATAATATTATGTGTATTATTGGAATGCATATTGTTATTAATAAAAAAAGAAGAAAAACCTTAGATTCAGAAAGAAAAATAAATAACTAACCAATTCTCTTATATAACCCAAACCAATAAATACACAAGTATACTTTGAATGAATGAATGAGGGTGGGTTTATTCACCCTTATGGTTAGATATTTTATTAACCGTGCCATATCCTATCTATATGTATGTATAAGTATATGAGTTTGTTTCTGTTATTTTTGTTATATGCAGACACAACAGAAAAATTGTTTCCCACAAGGATTTTATGTTATCTTTATAAGTACACATTATTTTCGTATTGAATCAACACTGAATTGGGTATTATATGGAAAAGGAACAAAAAAAAATTGAAAGACAATTCCTTTCTATTTTTATATAATACTTACTGATATCCAGTACACATATAACGTATACAGATAACCAAAGGCATATACCGATTAAAGGTATACGATCGATTAGAAAAATTGAACCAATACGATTCTATTTAGGATAATAATTTGGTTTATGACAAAACTAATAATCACATAGAAACGAATATGTATGATATGTACAAAATTCTAAAAAAAAGCTAAGGAGAATTCAGTTGCAATGCTGAAAAGTTAATGACACAAACTAATTGCAGATGACTAAATAAAATCTTTTCATATTGTACATTTAAAAAAAAAATTTAATCTCGACTCCAATGAACAGTAAGTACGTGTTTTATAGTATTGAAAAATATGGGAAATAACTATTTCAAGTCCGCCTTACGGGAAAAACTGTTAGTATACTGTACAACTGCCATTCTGTATTGTGGTGACATTATGTAATTTACAGTCTAAGGGGAAACGTAATTTTGACTTTTTGGGTGATAATCAATTTTCCAAACATTGTTTTGGCTCCCTTTTCATTTTGTATTGAAAGTTTATCTTCTCAAAATATCAAAATTTCTATAAATTCAAAAATTATATGATCACTTTCAAGCTATACTGATACTTCACGTAATAGAAATTATCGTGAATGACACAAATCGGTCAATTAGATACAATGGATCCTTGATGCAACTTTTAACCGATCAATAAAAAAATACAAGAAATGTTTATTTTTTGAAACAAACGAATTTTGTTTGAAACATTTTTTTATAAAATGAATGAGTTCTTTACTATTTCAGCTCAAATTTGGATAATAAACATATATAGGTGATAACAATACATATTATTATACATGTATACATATATAACTGTATAGACTGGATATTTTTTGTATTTAATGAATGCTAATTAAAAATAGTCCAAACAATGATATTCAATCATATGTCGAGTGTCTAAACAATTGATTGTTATTTGTTATCTTCACTTATTTTATTCATAAAATTAAAAAGCTTTGTTGATAGCATTATTTTTTCTGATCTAATTTGTACTATGGTTTTCTTACCACAATTGTAGGCGGAACGGACTACAACTACCACGATGATATTGCACGTTTTATTTTATGATAACGAAAATCATTAACGGAAAATCATTTAATATTATTGAAATACCTAGATGACACGTTTATTTGAATATCTACTTAAGTTCAATGTTTAAGTGTGTACCTATTTGAGGCTCCGTGTATGTGTGTGTGTTTGAATATTGTGAGTGTAATTGATTTTAAGCATTGATGTTTATTTATTATGTTATTTATTTTTATTGTTTTTCCTTTTTTTTTTATAGCGGAATATTGTCGTATTAATTTTGGTTTACTACTTATTTATGGAGACTTCTTTATCACTGAATATTTTTTAATCAATACGAAAATATGCTAAAGCATAACTGGAATTCTGTAGTACAATTAAATATTCTGTAATCGAAAACGTTAACTAGCTTTTTTGAGCATTTTTACTGAAAAACTAAGCTCTTTTAGCACATTTGCAGTTTTCTGCAATTTTTTTACGGACACTATAATGCGTGCATCCTAATAAATGACTACATAAATATAATAATCAAATTTAAATCGGGTTTTTTTGATCTGTGAAAAAAAATCAATAAATATTTAAATATTTAGTGTATAAGGTTTGAAAAGATCTCATTTAAAATAATGTATATATATACTAAACATAAAAATATATTAAATTTTTGGTTACAATTACCGAAGCGGTATTGGGAGGAATTTTTTCGAGGAAGATAGTGATTTTTTTAAACCATAACCGTCGTTTTTGTGTTTCGTTTTTGTGCAAATCTTAATTTTGCCAAAAAATCTAAAAGAAATTTTAATGATATTTATAGCTTTTCTAGCGTAATTATGGTTTGGGAAAACAAAAAATCACACTTATTTTACGATAGGATCGTTAGATTTTCAGCTATCGCTTCAAATCTGCTGGAAATATTGGACTCCGCGTCGGATTTCTGGCGATATCTGAAAAACAATCGATCGTATCGCTTAATGAATGTTATTTTTGAAATCAACAGGAATCAAAATTTTCTTGATTTTCTCTAATTTTCTTAAAATTACGGTAATTAGTATAGTTTGATCTGTAGATTTCAAAAATATTATCCATTTACCAATTGGATGCATAGTTTATGAGATATCGCGTTAAATCCGATCCGGAGGTCAATATTTTGGATAGATTTGAAACGATAGCTCAAAAACTAGCAATTCTATAATAAAATAAGTGTTATTTTTGGTTTTCCTACACCATAGTTACCCAAGAAAACTATAAATAGTAATAAAAAATTTTTGGATTTCTTGGCTATATTAATATTTCTTACAGAATCATAAAATCACGTTTAAAAAAAATCACATAAAGCTCTCTTCCTCGACAAAATTTCATCCAAGCACCATATGCATACATTATTTTAAATGGGATCTCTTCGGAACGAGCATAGCGATAAATTATTAATTATATATTATGACCCAATTATTCTTTACGTAATTTTCAAAATACCAGAGTTTTCAATATTTATCCAGTAATTTTTTGAGACATAGAGTCAATAGAATATGTAGGATGTAGCACGATTGCATTTTATATATACTATGAATAAACTTAATTTCCCACAATAAAACGCATTTTATATTACAATATACATATTTCATCATGCTTGTTAAATCTAAATTCTTAATCGGCGATTTTAAATGTCCCATGTACGAATTTTTCGATTCGTTATTAGGTTCCGACCAAATTAGCAAAGTTCCTTACATCTCATTCTTATAATGTTTATTTAATGTTAATTTCTGAATAGAAATTCTTGTTATTTGGCTATCGTAGGGTTTAGGATTTTATGTGTGTATTAAATGAAATTTGAATTTCACCCACATGACAATTGATTCTGGTCAATTTTTATCATAATCTTTTTGTGTCTTTATAAAAGAAAGTTGTTTTAAATAATAATAGTACAACGTAAATAGAAGTTTCTAAAAGCTGTATAAAAAATGATGGTGACCCATAAAAATATATTTTTAGATGGATTATAAAAGAAAAAAAAATCCCAAATATAGAAAGAAGGACCATTATTTGAAAACATACATATCGGAAGAAAGATATAACCATTCACATATTCCCCTTTTTTTTTTATTCTATCCTTTAGATATCGAATTTTTTTCTCTTTTATCTATTAAATAATCACCATGTGATCTAACATAAGAAAGACGTAGGTACATATACAGGCTGGAAGGGGAATTACCTCTCAAAATTTTGAAGAGTTAAACTTACAAATACGCGAAACAAGATGTGGTCCATCCAGAAATCAACAGATTTGAAATTGCGATATAGAAGTCTTAATAAAATTAGATATATATATATATATATATATATATATATATATATATATATATATATATATATATATATATATATATATATAAATATATATATATATATATATATATATATATATATATATATATATATATATATATATATATATATATATATATATATACGTGACTTAGTTCAGTGTCCCAGTGAGTCTCTGCCTTCAGATGATGGACTTTTCAAAAGAGGGTGCAGAGTATCAAAAAGTTTACGTACAAGGGACTCGGTTGCTGTTCCCCTCTAAATAAACTCTAGGTGTCCTCTTTTAAAATTTTAAAATCTTTTCAAAACGCGTCAGATATAAAAATATCCTGCGATTACACGTTTTTAAAAAAAAAGTAAAAAAAAAAATATATATATATATATAAATAAAATATATATATATATAAATAAATAAATACAATTTTATCCAACCATTTCACAATAGAGAAAGGAAAGTTTAATTTAACAGTTTATCATCGTCAATATCCAGCAATTGATTAGAAAATGTTGGTGCCATCTTTAGGGATGCCTACCGAATCTAGACAACAAAACTTGCTGAGAGGATATGCCAAATAAATCACTTGCGCTGCCTGTGTTCAATTTATGGGACTTAATAATAATACTAAATAATAATAAAAAAATCAGTACGAAAATCTTTAATTTTTCAATAGGAAATAATCGGGATAAAAATTATCTTATCTTTTAGGTTAAAACAAATCGCATATCGTGACACTAAAATTTTATATTAAATATTTTTTAGTATAATTTCATAGTTACATTTGCTCTACAATTTTCATTAGCGTGATAAGAAACTTTGGTATATTATGTTCTTTACACTCAGTATTTTCGATTTGAACGATACATAAAGAATGTGTATTTACAGTTCAAAGGGAGTAATCATCTGTTAAGCGATTCGTCAAAGTCAATGGACATTTATTTTTTGTCAGATCCTAACAAACAGTTTTCTTTTCATCGGATAGATAAATATATATAGATATATAGATTCGATATATGTATTTTTGTGTAAACCACCTCTCACTTAAAATAATGATTGAATATATAGTTTGTTATTTGGTCGACACTAAAACACTTTTGTAGGAAATTACATCTTTGTAGATGACACTCATTCCAATACAACAATCACTCTATTCATTCATTCAGCCACATCTACGATAAATAACGATAAGTTTGCAAAAGCATTGCTGAATATTTATTTTTGAGGTGGACATATTCAAGTAGAATTTTATGTTTAGCGAAAATCGTTTTTATGTTCAATGGCTTTTCGTTTTCTTTTTCTAGTTATGTACAAACGATATGATTATTTTTAATAATTCATGATTTAAAAATTTGAATATTTGGCATTAGTTTGCATATTTTTACATTTGGAAATTTTTAAATAAGAAAAAAAAATAATAGATTTGGAAATATATTAGTAATTTCAATTATTTTGTTATAAACTATTATAGTAATTATTATTAAAATTTGTTTAAATAATTTTATAATCATTAAAATAGAAAATTTTATTATTTTTATGATTTAAACTCCTAACGGCTGTGACATTTTCCAAGCAGACTTGATACTATTAATCATTCAAATCACTCAAAAAGATGATGGTGTGTGTTGTGCTCTCAACAATCTCCAACTCAACCAATTTGAATGTTTAATAGCTCAAATGATAGGTTTTGAGCCACTAAGTGTTTTTAGGCAAAATTATAGAGCGTTTCTTTCTTCAAGCGTTGTGATTTGTATCCAAATATCTCCAGTTCTAGTGAAGATCCAGATCGTTTGATCTAATAACACGTAGCAGTGACTCAAGATCTTTCATTTGAGATATATAACACTCATTGAATAAGACAGTTGAGTGCAAGGCGCGGACAAATCACATATCCGTTGTCAAACTAAAATTGAGGTAAAAGCATTTTGGGGGTTGTAAAGAACATTCCGTTTAGTCACATGTTGGGAAAAAACTGATTTTGAATTTGGTATTTAATTGTTCACCTATGACAACAACAAAAAAGCTTGTGGCGTCAACCGTAAATTTTATGGGCTCCAAAAAAGAAATTAGTCCACTTTTCAGAATTTTCGTAGAGAAAAAACTTGTTACACCAATTACAATTATCCCACATACATATATGTAATTTTTAGAAGTATATTTATCAGTAATATAATACTCGTATGGGCACTGGTATTATTATTTACATAAAATTTATAATTCCATATTAAATTTCAATGAAACATTTCTTATATTTTCATTTACAATGTAATTGATCTGATCTTATTTTGGCAGTAATGCTAATTTTTATCAAAATTAGAATATGAGATGAATAAGAATTTGCTATGACATTTTTTATGCGTAATCATTAACCGAGGTAATGAATTGATGGTAAAAATTTATGGTTTAAAAAATAAATTTACCAGAATCCATTTTTATTATACCTTCACTTCCACAATAGTGGACTTTTTAGATATTACTTTTTTTTATTGAGGTTACTTTTTTTGTACAATAGATTTAGTAGGCACATAATGAGAATGTCTGTAACAAATGTTGAATAGATATTGTGATATTTTTCCCTAACGAACAAACATCACAGTTATACATATACCTGGCCTGAACTGGACATTGAAAGTCTGTTCGGGAATAAAAACTACATATTATAATAATAAAGTCATGTCAGCGTTTTTATTTGGTGTTGAAAACTTTATATTGTTTACTATTTCCCGAAAATATCGAATTCATCATCAACCCTTATCAAGTTTACATTGTGGGCATATAAGTTACTCGTAAATATATAAACGAATTGATGATTTGGTGGCGCTCCCAGCAGGCGGGCGCCATTACGTACACACAACATTATTGTATTCCCCTGTAACCACTATATGCACGCATGTTTACACTCAACGAAACTTATTACAGTGTCTTCCATTTAATTTTTAAATCATTTTAATATTTTTCGTAAATTCTATAAACATAATTTTTGTTTAATTTGTAAGTAAATTTATACGCTAATCAACACTCATGTTCAAACATTGAATGCTTGCAACTACATCTAAGGGTTCTTACAAAAATATACTTAAGACTTTGATGAAATATAGTATAGTGGTAGGGGACCCCAATCGGGGATTTTTGGATTTACTCGTGCGCATTTAAAGTTAGTTGGATTTAATCGAACGATCAATTTAATAAATAGTACATTAATTGCGTCCCTAGAGAATGGGAGGGTCATAAACTTCCAAAAAAAAAGTCACACCTACTAAGACACCCTTTAATTCGTCAGATTAGTAAACTGTTCACTTTTCAGCACTTAATCAACCGACCATATCTTAAGCCCACGCGCTCGAATAAATTCAACCAGGGAATTTTTTTTATTATTCTGATCGGTCGCCCTATACACGAGTTGCCATAAAGAGAGATAAGATTTGGTGGAGGTACTCAACAAAGGGTATGGTATCTCCTATATCTTAATTTGACGCGCTCGAGTTGAGAAATCCCTACTTAATTAACGACTTATTATCCATTAAGTTTGATAGCTCTGTTTGGTCGATTGATTTCTTCAAATATTCGAGATGTCCAGAATAAATAATGCACTATGGATAAAGTATTCCGTTGAATACAGCCATGAATTGATAAAAGTTTACTTGAAAAATTAACTGAAGCAGGAAATTAACAAAACCATATGATTGAGCTCAACTAAATTTTATATTCTAGCTAAAACTAAAATTTTCTTGTGCTGGAATACTTCAGGAATGCTTTCAAAGCCAATAAAATTATGGAAATTATAAAGAAACAGTCTTAAACTAAAAAAAAAAATCAAGACTAGTCAATTATTCGAATTATAGTTGACATAAGTATAGTCTTTTTTTATTGTATATTTAGCTTGTAAGGGATGGCACTTCATTCGTGGATAGTGAAAAAAACCTGCATTCCTTCAAGATAATTTTTATTTTTATACTCCTAGAATTCTTATTGGCTTATCAGTAATTAATTATTATGTTAAGTATTTCAATTGAATATACATATACACGTTAAAGAGTAATACCAAATTCCGAAAAAATGATCAATTTTAAATGTTCGGAATTGATTATCAGATTGTTAGAACTTTCTTTAGAACAAGTCCCAAATCTACAATTATTTTTAGTTATATAATATTAGTTAGCAATCGATGAATAAAGACACTGTAATACACTTGGAAGAAGGAATTGAACAATTTTGTAATTTACTTCTGTTTTTACTTCATTGATAGAATTCAATATCATTTTTATAAAAAAATTTTTATTTATGTGACGTGAAAAC